>SJYX01017666.1:100303-231680 GCA_006410675.1 Oreotragus oreotragus | reverse complement strand
ACTTCACTTTCACTTTTCACTTTCATGCATTGGAGAAGGACATGGCAACCCACTCCAGTGTTCTTGCCTGGAGAATCCCAGGGACGGGGGAGCCTGGTGGGCTGCCATCTATGGGGTCACACAGAGTCGGACACGACTGAAGCGACTTAGCAGCAGCAGCTGCTGCAGTATCAGATAAAACCCAAAGTTTCCTTAGCTTAGCACAACAAAAACCCTTCACACTCCTGAAAGGTCTGCTATGGGAAGGGCAGCCCTCCTCCACCCTTCAGCTCCAGCATCTAGAACACAGGCCTGGAGTCCACAGCACAGCATCTCTTCGCGAGAAGAGATGTGACAGGCACGTAGCTCTTAACTGCCCACACCTGGAAATGCCAGATCCTTTTCAACTCACATTTCTTATGGCCCCAACCTCATGACAAGCAGATACAGTCTGTGTGCCAGGAATGCAAAATCCAATGGTAGACAAAGGTTTGTGTCTAGCTCACCACAATAAGGAATTTGAACTGTCCTCTGGAGACCCCAAGGTCCACTCAAGAGTTTTTAGCATGAGAATCACATAGGCTAATTTGTGTTTTAGAAAGCTCACTCTGGCTATAACGTGAGAGAGCCTAGAGGGAGGCACAAGAACGCACAGTCTAGCACACTGCAGAACTCCAGGGGAGATCCAAGGGTGATGAAGCCAGGGCTTTGACAGTGGAAACAGAGAGAAGTAGATGAATTTCAGTTATATCAGAGACGGAGTGGACAGAATCTTGTGACTGACTGGATTGGGAAGATAGAGAAAGAATGGGTGGGCAGAGGATTCGGAGAGGGTGGAAGGAGTTAAGGAGGGTGCCCAAATTTCTGATCTAGATAGCCAGGAGGCTGGTAGCACCAGTCAGTGAGACAGAAGGAACCATGGCAGTGACCTGGATGCAAAAACTGGCCAAGCACTAAGACATGGGGGTGGGACAGGACACGTGTGAAGGCATGGTGGGGTGGAGGAAGGGAGATCGAAGGTGAAGTCCTTACGCTCTTCAGTGGAAAGTCAATAGTGCTTAAAAGTGAAAAATGAAATAGAAGCCATCTAAGCATAATCTTTACAGAAATTACTGGTTGGATCTCCTTGCAGTCTAAGAGACTCTCAAGAGTCTTCTCCAACACCACAGTTCAAAAGCATAGATGGGCATGAGATTGCCAATCTATCCAGTTATTTGTTACATGTACTTTGTCTTTTTTTCCTGAATAATATCCCCAACCAGGTTATAATATTCTTGTTGTTCAGTCACTAATTTGGGTCTGACTCTTTGCGATCCTGTAGACTACAGGATGCCAGGCTCCTTTGTCCTTCACTATCTGCCAGAGTTTACTCATAATATTCTTCTTTTTTTTTTGCTCATAATATTCTTGTGTACAGATACAAATAGCCCAGTAGTTATTTGAAAATGGCTGCATATGTAGGTATTTCTCCCAGACTGATTATTTTATATATAATCTGAGATTTAATTATTACCAGTAGGAATTCTAACTAGAGAGTCACTACTCCCTTCTATTCATACTTTTCAAGAGGTCTCCACCTTTGTCCTGGATAAAGCAAGAATAATATTAGATTTCATGACAATAGAATGAAATCAGGATGAATCATCACATTAGAATAAAATCAGGAATTCAGGTTAGAGGCAAGGGGTAATGTTCTTTATGTAATTATTATTGAGGGGGATTAATAAGCTGTAAATAAGGAGATTAGACACTAAGAGATCCTGCAGTGGGGGATATACAATGTAAACTCCATCACTGAGAAATTCTGTGTCAACATGGGAACAGGTTGCTTTTTCAATAAATGCAGAACAGACATTCACCGTCACGCTGCTCTGCTTAATGAGGAGTTCTAGTGAGAAGACTGGCAGTTATACCCAGAACTACATGATGCAGTTAGAGGTCTTACCTGACATTCAGTGAGATCTGGAAGCTGGTGTGGGCTTTGGGTCCATCACAAGTTTGGGGCAGAGTCTGTACCTCCAAAGAAAATGGGAACTCATCTTTTTTCGGGAGAATATTGTATTTCAAAGATGTCTGTGGAACAGAGAAAAATCTGTGATTTTTTCCTTCTCCAGGACTCCTCCCAGATCCCTCAGCTCTCTCTCATTCGTGCCATTGTTCACTGAGTTAGGACTTTTCAGTGACCATGGTGACTCTGGACCTTCTGACCCCAGAATCTCACCTGGAGGTAAACACATCCTTCTCCTGTGACTGACATGCTGTACTCTCCAGGCACGTTTGGCAATGAAACCTGCTGTAGTAACAGGCGGTTGCTGTTTTCCACTTGGAATTTTGTGGAAAATGTCCCTGAAGACTGGATTGTCACCTGTGCAGCCTTGCTAGTCCCGGTGAAAGTGGCTGCTCCATATCTGGACAAGGCATGGAGAGCTACCACTGTGTCCTGGAAGAGACAGGTGAGAGGACCCACGTAGGCATGACAGCCCTTGAAAGACCCAAAAGTCCATGTTAGTGAGTAGTGAAAGTCACTCAGTCATGTCTGACTTTTTGCGACCCCATGGACTGTACCCTGCCAGGCTCCTCTGTCCATGGAATTCTCCAGGCAAGAATACTGGAGTGGTTAGCTCCAGGGTATCTTCCTAACCCAGGGATTGAACCCAGGTCTCCCGCATTGCAGGCAGATTCTTTACTGTCTGAGCCACCAGGGAAGNAGTCATGTCTGACTTTTTGCGACCCCATGGACTGTACCCTGCCAGGCTCCTCTGTCCATGGAATTCTCCAGGCAAGAATACTGGAGTGGTTAGCTCCAGGGTATCTTCCTAACCCAGGGATTGAACCCAGGTCTCCCGCATTGCAGGCAGATTCTTTACTGTCTGAGCCACCAGGGAAGCCCAAGAATACTGGAGTGGGTAGCCTGTCCCTTCTCCTGGGGAACTTCCCAACTCAGGGATAGAACCAAGGTCTCCTGCACTGCAGGAGGATTCTTTACCAGCTGAGTTACCAGGGAAATCCCAAATCCATGTTAGCTGCCATAAAAGGAGCTTCAGTTTCCTATTTCCTGTTCCCCTCACTACTTCAGTAGTAGAATCCTCATTTTAAGATTGATTATAATCCTTAGATAGATGACAGAACCATATCTTTTGTGTATCTGCCTTGGACTGTATGGTTCTGATCATGTATCTATCCTTATTTCTCACCATCTTTGAGAACTAATAACATTTTTCCTCATTTCAGGTATTTGTATCTTCATTTTTTTCTTCTTTTACATGTTTGTATCTTGTTCAAACATTTTGCTACCTGAAGGTGAAGTGAAAGGTTCTGGCTAAGCACGGACCTGGGTGGAAGAGAAGCCCCCCTGGGAATTCTGCTGCTTTGAGATCCACTTCACGATGCTCATGGCAGGGTTGAGATCCTGCAAGGTCGGGGCAGGCTGGGCCGTGAGGTGAGTAAGGAGCACGTAGGCTGTCATCTCCACCTCTGCAGATGGAGCCCTGGGTTGGTAAACATCCTCCATGAGCACCCTGGGTTTCTCAGGTCGGGTCCAGTGGATGGAATCATCTGGAGGTGAGAAAAAGATTTTTTCATGTGGTGTGTAAGTGACCACATACTCATATTCAACTTCAAGTAAAAGTACAGGAGCCAGACCTGAAGTGAGGGTTGCATTCCAAAGATAGTCTGTTAAACCTTATCTAGATGCTTTTCCTTGTATGAAAAGCTGAACTTGACTTCTCATAGAACTTGGGCTAAGGCGGTCATGTTGCTGGAGTTCAAAGCCTACAGCCGGCCAAGTTGTCAAATGGTTGCTGCAGTTGTGTTAGTGGAAGAAATAGCCGAGCAAGTTCTCTGATTGGTTGTAGTAATTTCCTGTATTTGATGTTATTCCAACCTTGTCTAGGGTTTGTTCAATTTTCTATAAAGCCTGTCTTTGGAGATTTCTTATGAGGATCACAAATCACATGAGATAATGGAGTTTTCATTCATTAGATTAAAAAAAGTAGAGTAATTCTCAAAATGCCAAAGGCTGACAGGGTGTGAAATAACAGGTACTGATTTGTACTGCTGTGGGAAGTAAACAGCTCTTTGGAGAGTAATTTGGCAGTAATCCAGCAAAGGGGAAAATGTACTGAGCTCATGAATCCAGCAGTTATGCTTTCCAAGTTGAAGTAGACAAACTCAGGTCCTACCTCCTCAAGGAGAATATGAGTATTCATTGCAGCATGGTTTGCAAAGAAGTAAATAAACAAGAAAAGATCCATGGGAAGAGACACTCTATATAAGTTATGACCTTTTAGTATACTGTAATATATTATGCTAGTCAATCTAATCACATGGACCACAGCCTTGTCTAACTCAATGAATCTAAGACATGCCCTGTGGGGCCACCCAAGATGGGCAGGTCCTGGTGGAGAGGTCTGACAGAATGTGGTCCACTGGAGAAGAGAATGGCAAAGCACTTCAGTATTCTTGCCTTGAGATAAAAAAAAAAAAAGCTGCTTCTTCACTTGAGTCTCAGTTTCCCCAACTGTAAAATGAGATGGTTAGACTAGATTACCTCAAAGGCCATCTCAAATATAAACGTCTGAAAACAACTATAGGTAATATCCAGAATATTCAAGGACCTCCTGCAAATCAAAAAGAAACATACCAATAAAAATACTGGCTGAGAATATGAATGGGCAATTTATAAAAGTAGGAAAAGAAAGCTAATTAGCATACAAAGAACTGCTCACATTCATTAGTATTCAAAGAAATGCAAATTAAAACAATAGATGTTACTTTACACTTGTTAGATTGGTTAAAAAAAAAAAACTGAAAGCTGGATCTTGTCATATGTTGGCAGGGATGTGTACTGCTGAAGGAAGTAGAGATGGGTACAGTCAGTCAGGAGAGCAATCCAGCACCACTTAAGTCAAATTGAGTGTGTGTTTACCCTACCACCCAACAGGTCCACTCAGTCCTGGGTAGATCTCCTGCAGAAATGATAACACAGCCTACAATAGCACACACATGAAGACATCTGTTGCAGTGTTATGTGTAGCAGCATAGAGTCGGAAGAGTGACTAGGTAAAATGTATAGAGTGCTGTAGAATGGTTATAAGCAGCTAACTAGATGTACATATGGCAGCATGGGTGGACCTCAGAAACACAATGCTGGGCGAACAAAGGGGAAGCATAATGAGAATTTTTATGATTCCCCCACATCCTGAAATCCCCTAATAAAATCTAAAGTCCTTACACGGTCCTACAAAGCCCCACATGATCTGCCTCCCTGCCTCCATCTCTCTGTTTTCCTCACTGACATCATCTTCTGCCACTGGCTCACTATTCACTCTGCCCCGGCCTCGCTGGCTGCCTGCTATAAATACACGCCAGGCACTGAGGCTGCAACAGAGCCTTTGCACTGGCTGTTCTTCTGCCTGGAATTGTAAGCCTGCAGCATCCTCTACACACACACACACACGCACACACCGTCCCCCTTGCCCAACTCTGTTTTTACCTTAGATAATAATGAAATGTAATGATAAGTAAATGTTATTGTCATCTTAAAGGTAGTAAATGGTGTCGCCCCACCCCTATATTTACCACTAGAACGTGAGTTCTGTGAGGGCAGGAACTCTTGCCTGTTTTTCTTTTTTTTCCTGATATCTCTTAAGACCTAGAACAAAGCCTGTCATAAAAGAGGCACTTCTAAACTTTTTTTGAATAAGTAAATGAAAAGTGAGTGGGAATGAGGGTGTGTGCATGCTAAGTTAACTTCATTCATGTCCAGCTCTGCAACTGTAGCCTGCCAGGCTCCTCTGTCCATGGAATTTTCCAGGCAAGAACACTGGAGTGGGTTGCCATGCTCTCCTCCAAGGAATCTTCCCCACCCAGGGATTGAACCTGAGTCTCTTACGTCTCCTGCACTGGCCAGAAGGTCCTTTACCACTAGCACCTCTGGGAAGCCTGAGACTGAGGGTAAAAAGTATATTTAATTGAAAAGAAAAAAAGGAGAAGGGCTGAGAACAGGAAAATGAAGGTGAGGTTCAATTTATTGAGAGATACGAGTAATTTAACTTGTGTGCCTGAGATTTACAAAGGGGGATAACTGTGGATCAGTGTCTCATCAGCCTCCCAGTGCCCACCCACTCCACCCCAGCCCATCTGTTGGAGATCCTCTTCCTGCCAGGTCTTTGCAGAATGAGCCGACCAAACCCTGACTGTGGGAAGAACTCTCTGCTTCGTCTACAAGAGCTGCTGTCTCTGAGATTTCAAGACCACAACAGGGCTGAGGGCATGTTCTGGCAACAGTGTACATGATTCCACCCAGCATCTCACACTTCCTCAAACACAGGGCCCACCTGAGCAGGAAAGGTCTGGACACAGAACAGCATCTAATAACCAACTCACAAAGCCTTTCCACAACTTGGAAGGAAATTATTCCCCCATTGGATGAATAAGAAAACTAACATTGGAAAAGGTTAGCACTTGGTCCAAAAGGTCAACAAAAAGTCTACAAATAATAAATGCTGAAGAGGATGTGGAGAAAAAAGGAACCCTCCTACACTGTAGAATGTAAATTGGTGCAGCCACTATGGAGAGAAGTGTGGAGGCTCCTCAAAAATTAAAAATAGAGCTGCCGTGTGATCCAGCAATGCCACTCCTGGGCATGTGCCCGGAGAAAACTGTCATGCAGAAAGATACACGCACCCCAATGTTCACAGCCATGTTTTACAATGGCCAAAACATGGACGCAACCTAAAAGTCCATTGAAAGAAACGGGTGAAGATGTAGTACATATATACAATGGAATACTTGATGTTACTCAGTCTTCAGTCATCTCCAACTGTTTGCAACCCCAGGTCTCAACTATGTCCTCTGACCTCCACTATCTCCTGGAGTTTGCTCAGACTCATGTCCATTGAGTCGGTGATGCTATCTAGCCTTCTGATCATCCACCGCCCCCTGTCCTTTCGCCTTAGTCTTTCTCAGCATCAGTGTCTTTTCCAATGAGTCAGCTCTTCACATCCGGTGGCCACAGTATTAGAGCTTCAGCTTCAGCATCAGTCCTCCCAATGAATATTCAGGGTTGATTTCCTTAAGACTGACTGGTTGGATCTCCTTGCAGTCCAAGGGACTCTCAAGAGTCTTCTCCCAGGACCACAATTTGAAAACATAAATTCCTTGGTGCTCAATCTTCTTTATGGTCCAACTCTCACATCCATGCATGACTACTGTATAGCTTTGACTATACAGATCTTTGTCAGCAAAGTGATGTCTTTGCTTTTTAATATGTTGTCTCAGTAAAAAAAAAAAAAAAAATGAGTGAAATAATGCCATTTATATCAACATGGATATACCTAGAGGTTATCATACTAAGTGAAGTAAGCCAGATAAAGACATATCATATGATATCACTTATATGAAGAATCTGAAAAAAAAAAAAAAAGATACAAATGAACTTTTTTACAAAATAGAAATACACTCACAGACTTAGAAAATAAACTGATGGTTACCAAAAGGGAAAGGTGTAGGGGCCAGGGATAAATTAGGAGTCTGGGATTAACACATATCTACCACGCTATATGGGGATTCCCCAGTGGCTCAATGGTAAAGAATCTGCCTGTAGTGCAGGAGACACAGGTTTGATCCCTGGGTTTAGAAGATCCCCTGGAGGAGGGCACAGCAATTCTCTCCTGTATTTTTGCCTGGAGAACCCCATGGACAGCCCCCTGGTGGGCTACAATCCATAAGGGTGCAAAGAGTTGGACATGACCAAAGCAACTGAGCATGCGTGCATATAAAACAGATATCCAACAAAGACCTACAGTATGGCATAAGGAACTATACTCAGTATTTTGTAATAACCTATAAGGGAAAAGAATCAGGAAAAGAATACATATACATATTATCTATGCATACACACATAACTAAATCACTGTGCTATTCCCCTGAAGCTAACACGCCACTGTAAATCAACTATACTGCAATTAAAAAAAAAAAAGAGTTAATGGCAAAAATTTAATTAATTAAATCAAATTTAAAATGTTAACATGGTCCTATGGTACTATTTCACCTGGTCAACACCTGGCAGTACTGGGATTTCAGCCAGTCTGTCTTCCTGATGCCATGTGCTGTGTTTTCTGTACCAGCTTAGGTTCCTTCTCTGTACAAAGAAGACCCCTATGTTAGGGAAATTAACAAAATTAATTTTTCCAGTTTGATTGTTCATGATTTTACTGTCATCGCCTCCCTGTGGCTAACTACTCTTCATCTCTAGGATTCAAATTCAAAACCTGTGGATTGGATACAGGCCATCTAAAAGCTAATGTTAGAAAATAGGGCCAAACGGATCACCTATTACTACTAAGACTTTAAAAGGATTATCCACTCCTTGCAAGCAGCCAGATGGTAGATTATGGTATACAGGCCATCAGCTCTGGAAATAATCGTTCTGATACTTCTGAGGGGTAAGGAAGGAACCACTGAGAATATGGGACAATCTGAAGGCAAAGCTAAGTGCAGTTAGATTAGGAAAGGGTGCGGGCTGATTGGTTTCTTAACCAGGCCAACTATTCAGGACAAGAGATTAATGTCTAAGAACAATACAGTCTGATATATGACTTGGGGTCTTTTTGGTCTCCATGGATTCATTTAAGGGACACTGAGCTCATTCCCAAAGAGAAAAGTGGATAAAAACTGGTTTAATCCTTTTATCGGTCTCCCTCTGAAGTAGTCCATGGCTTGCAGTTCTTTATCTTCAGTGAACTTAACACATGGTATGCATGTGTGCATGCTCAGTCACGCCAGTCATGTCTGACTCTTTGCAACCCTGTGGACTGAAGCCCACCAGGCTCCTCTGTCCATGGGATTCTCCAGGCGAGAAGACTGGGGTGGGTTGCCGTGCCCTCCTCCAGGGGATCTTCCTGACTCAGGGCATATGCACGTGGCAGGAGCTCCATAAAGCCCCTGAGACGTGGTCTCCCTGAAGCTCACACTGCAATAACTTTACACTGAAGCACTGGAATCCTGCAAATCTCCTACTAAGGAGCCCCTTGGGGATTACCAGTTTCCAGTACAAATCTATTTAGGCAGATCTTGGCAGTCCCTCAACCACACCCAGCAAACAAGTAAAAAGAAATTCACCATAATGAATTTCTTCATGATCTACATGAACCCTGAACCCATTATAATCCCTGTCATTGTCATTTTCCCTCTAGGTAAAATGGGCATTAAACTCCATTTGTGGCTCTAAAACTCAGAGATTCTTTACAGAAAGGACCTAAAATCCCAAATCCCAAACACAATAACAGCAGTAGAAGAGATATCAGAGCTCTTGTCCGCATCCTTTATTTTTATTAATGAAGAAATTGAAGCCTAAAGACATGAAAGGACTAACTTAAGGTCGTATTCCTGGTGGTTCCTCCCTTATCTCTCAGATGTACTATTGGCATCAAGTAACATTAGTCCCATTTGATGGTGTCAAGTCCCATCTGAAAGTTCCCATACATGGGTGCTACAGTGGCTCATTCTGTCCCTGACGTTTCGATTTTTCTAAGGCCTACATTGTACCAGGGGGGAAAAATTGAATGGAGTTTAGTCCAAAAGAATTCCAGAAGCAGAGAATTTTGGTTTCTCTTTGGAACAGTTTTACTTAAGCTCAGAAGAACTTTTTAAACCATTGTTTGGAGAATAAAACAAAACTATGCCCTCAGACCTTGAATCCCAGACAGAGAGTCACATAAGCAAACAATAACATCATAAGATGCATTCTACGCACATTAAAATATGAGCAAGTGTTTTTATATCATAAAAGAGAAAACAACTCTCAGCCTGGAGAGGCCGGGGAGTGCTTCAGCAACGACAGGACATCTCAGCTGGGATTTCAAGGACAGGGGTCAGGGCCAGAACACTGCACACAGAAAGAAGCATGTGCAAAGTCCTCAAGGCAGGTGAGGTTGTGGAGAACACCTTCAAGGTTGTGGAGAACACTATAGTGTTCAATATAGACAAAGAGAAGAGTAATGCTAAATAAAATGGGAGAGACCGAAATAGCCAGATCACACAGGCCCCCAGGGGCTGTGAAAGGGAATTGGGGCTTTATCCTTAAAGCTACAGCAAGTCCTTAAAGAGTTATATGCAAAAGAGAGAAACGGCCAAGTTCAAATTTTTCTAAATGACTCTGGCTGTAGATGTAATGCTGCAAACAAATTACTAATAGAAGGGGAAAGAAACAATACAGGAAGACAGCTGGGTCTATTGCAAGAGCCCAGCTGGCAGAAGATCATGGTTTGGTGGGGACAGGGAAGGGGTAAGGGGGAGATGGAAGGAACTGGCTAATCAGAGAGGCCCTTAAGAGGTGAAGGCAAGGGAACTTGCAAATGGATTGGATAAGCAAGGGAGGGAAAAGGAAGTAGCAAGGATGCATTCTAGAGTTCCATGTATACACCTGGCTAGATGGTCTGCTTTGGGCTCTGTTACACTGAGATTTATATGTCATTATAATAGGGATGTCATGTAGGCAGCTGGCGATATGGGTCTGAGGCCCCAAGGCACCTGAGCCGGAAATGTTGAAAAAAGATTCCTCAGAGAGTAATCAGCTAAAGCCTTGGTGCTGTTTAAGATCACCCAGAGAAAAGAGCATAGAAGAAGACAATGGAATCTAAGAAAGCCAACATTTGAACAAGTAAAGTGGCTGTAAAGAATGAGGTAGGAAAAAATTTGGAAAATATTTTCTGACAAATTATCTTTTTTCAGCTCTGCTTTTAAAAAGAAAAACTGTAAAAGCAGGCAAACTGCCACAGCCAAAGGGAAAGATAAAAAAGCTCCACTATTCCATTTACATAGTTATTATTCCTTGGATTACCAAGAATTGCTTCAAAATTCTTACTTGGTAAGATAGCTTTTTATTCTTTT
Organism: Oreotragus oreotragus; assembly: GCA_006410675.1. NCBI lineage: Eukaryota > Metazoa > Chordata > Mammalia > Artiodactyla > Bovidae > Oreotragus > Oreotragus oreotragus. The sequence goes on along the minus strand of SJYX01017666.1, from coordinate 220,808 downwards.
ACAAAGCCCATACCATACTTTCCTTTAGGTAAAGTATACTTCATCACCAGTTGATTTGGGGGTTGGCCATATGACAATGGATGTGAGCGGATGTGAACAGATGTGATATAAATGTTTAAGCAGAAACTTTAAATACACTTGTATCACTTAGCTCCAGCTTTTTTTAATTCCTGCCCCCTGCCATGAGAAGAGCATGCTTCTTCAACAGGATCCAGAAATGAAAAGATACAATGAGCAGAACCTCCAATGCAAACCAGTGTAGCCCAGCAAAGCAACAGTTAATTCAGCCCTCAGGGAACATGAGCAAGAAATAATGTATGTGATTTTTAACCACGGAGCTTTGCATTCTATTTGTTACTGCAGCAAAATCTGACTAATATACTTGCCCACAGTGAAATTTCTTTAAAACTAAATCTGGTTATTTCCTATCGTAGAAGGAAGCAAAGGTACTCTGTCTAAAACATATCATACACCTGGCACTAATAAGCCATTTAGAGACATTCCCTCATTTTACTCCTTGAGACAATTATTTGCATCATTTTATACGAGCAAACTGAGACTCAGATAAGTCAATTATATTTCTCAGGACCACAAAACTAGCAAATAGTATAAATGCAAAAAATTTCATTAAACTGATTCCAAAACCTATGCACTCTCCTATTAAAGGCTTTGCTAGAAATCAAATGTAGATCTCCTACATGGGAAACAAAAAAAAAACCAGTGAACCATCAGATCAGAGTCAACTTTAGACTACATTCACATACATGGGTAGTTGTACAGCTGTTGAATAAGCCCAGAGTAAGCAGCAAGAGGACATTTGCAACGCTGGATCTGAAACATCACATTGCCACAACCTCCACCTTTCTCTCACCAGCTCTCACCTTTCTCAATCGTAGTTGAGAAAATCAGAGCTGTAAGGTGGAATTTAGTGCTCAAGTCAGGTTGCACTGAAAATTGGAAATAAAAGTTGCTTTTCATCTCCATCTCTACAGCCATGTAAAACAGGTGACTTTTGTAATACCTCCCTGTGATCACCCCTTATGAATTCATCTTGGTTTTCTTATCTAATCCTTGCTGAATCTCGAGGCAGGATTAAATCTTTAACATATTAAGTAAGACAAGCAAGATATAGTAATCACTTGTCAGTATCCGTTTTTCCACTGAAGAGTTATGTGCCTCACCCAAGATTTAGTGTTGCCTTGTAGATCCCCTGATGAGACTTGGTGGGGCAAATGGGGTGTTACGTGTAGAGGGAAGGCAGTGGCTTGGAAGTTAGACAAGCCTGGGTTTCAGTTTCAGGGTTTACCTCCTGCTCTACCTCTTCCTAACTTGTAACCTTGGGAACTTGACTTTATCTCCCTGAGCATCAGTCTCCTAGGTGCAAAGTGTGGATGAAAATGCAAATTCAGTAAGCTGTCTGAACAGAGAAAGGCAAATACCAATTGATATCACTTATATGTGGAATCTAAAAAAATACCACCAAGTAGTGAATATAACAAAAAAGGAGCAGACTCACAGATACAGAGAACAAACCAGTGGCTGCCAGTGGTGGGGTGGAGGGGCCAGTATAGGAATGGGAGCATGGGAGGCGCACACTATCGGGCGTAAGTCAGGCTCAAGGATCTATTGCACAAAATGGGGGGAAACAGCCAGTTATTTTTAAAAAATAATTGTAAATGGAAAATAACCTTTTAAATTGCATAAAAACTTATAATTTTTTAAATAAAATGTTTAAGTTGTTTGAGGGTCAAATGAGGTGGAATGTTCCCTTCTTCACTGTGGTTCACTGGCCTCTGCCTTGAACTGCAAACAGACTCAGCGGCCAGGATGAGAACCCTTTAAAAGCACAGGGGTTACACAGTGCTGTATATTCATCATCATTATCACAGACACCGACGATGTCAAGCACCAAATCTTGAACACCCACTAACCCCAACGTTTTTCCAAGTCCTTTCTACACACTGTCTCTAGTCCTCACAACCTTGAAGCAAAATAAATTATATTATACTCATCTTAGAGAGCAATAAGCCGAGGGGTTAAAAGGAAGTTTGGACCTCCTGGTCCCCCGGCTAGTCTCTTTCCCACTGATCACCCTCCTGCTCTCGGCTGCTAAGCTATGCTCCTCTCTCCATTGTTTTCCACGAGACCTCTGGGGAGAAAAAAACGCGAACAAATTTCCCTAGCAGGACCGCTGTCAAAAAGTATTGATTGTAAGACTTGCACACTAAAAGCTGTAAATTATTACTGAGAGAAATTAAAGATGATCTAAATAAGTGAGACATTCTGTATTCATGGCTTAGAAAACTTAATATTGTTCAATTGGCAATTGTCTTCCAAATTGATCAGTAAGTTCCACAACACACACACACACAGAAATCCCAACAGGCTTTTTGCAGAAATTGACCACCTAATATTTACACAGAAATACAAAGAGCCTAGCATAGCCAAAACAACTTGGAAAAAAGAACACAGTTGGGTGGCTTACACTTTCTAATCACAAATTTTAGCATTAAGCTACCATAATCAAGGCAGTGTGGTACTGACCATAAAGATAAACATAAATAAATGGAATGAAACTGAAAGTCCAGAAGTAACCCCTTATATTTATGGTCAGTTGATTTTCAACACAGGCACCAAGGCAATTCACAGGGGAAAAAATAACTTCTTTAAAATGATAATGGAGTAATTGGAAACTTTCATGCTAAAAGATTAGCTTAGATTCCTACTCACACCATATCTAAAAATTAATTCAAAATTAATCAAATGCCAAATGATTTAACTCAAATTAAATCAAAATTAATCAAACAGAGCTAAAACTAAAAAAGTTTTAGAAGAAAACTTAAAATCTTTGGCCACCTCATGAGAAGAGTTGACTCACTGGAAAAGACTCTGATGCTGGGAGGGATTGGGGGCTGGAGAAGAAGAGGACGACCGAGGATGAGATGGCTGGATGGCATCACCAACCTGATGGACATGAGTTTGAGTGAACTCTGGGAGTTGGTGATGGACAGGGAGGCTGGTGTGGTGCAGCTCATGGGGTCACAAAGAGTCGGACACGACTGAATGGCTGAACTGAACTGAATGTATTATGCAGCAGTGAAAATTAACACACCTGTACAAGGGACTCCTTTCAGCCTAACGTTGAACTTAAAATACTAATGGTAAGCAGACAGACAAAGATCAAGTAGAACTACTTAGAAGGATGATAGTTCTTATCTAAAGATGAAAAATGTAAGCATTCTGAATATTATTTAGGATTACACATGCAATAAAAAGATAAATCCATGGAGATTGTAATGACAAATTCTAGATCAACTACTTTTTAGTGTAGGAGTGGCACTCTGAGGGTTTTTCCAGCATTGGTAATATTCTGTTTCTTAATCTGAAAGGGAGGTATTAAAGGTATTTGCTAATTATGCTTTATGCATTTTTGTATATCTGAAATATTTCTCAGTGCATTATAAGAGTAAACAACAATAGCGCTGTCAAGGGAGAAAAGCAGGATATGTTTTATTGGATATCTTATTATTTGCATTTTATTTTTATTTCTTCTACCTCTCATACAGACCATTATATACATAGAAACATTGTGTGGATAATGAATAGACTTGTCCAACATCATCAGTTTTGTGAAATGAGCATAAAATATTAGAATTTATTCATGGGATTACTTCCTTCAGTCTTATGTTTAAAATGATATGATACACTGGGTGAGGGTGGAGCATATATTGAGAACTGATATTTTAAACAATAGCTAATACTTGTATAGCACTTGCTCTGGGCCATATACTTTTTTAGCACTCGTCTTCAGAGGCCAAGCTTCTTACTCTTACAGTATACTGCCTTTTAATCTTTGGATGTGTAACTTGAGTAAGAAACTTCGAATCTATAATGATATAGAGGGACTTCCTTGGCGGCCCAGTGGTTAAGACTGAGCCTTCCAATGCAGGTGGTGTGGGTTCGACCCCTGGTGGGGAACCAGGATCCCACATACTGCATAGTGTGGCGAAAAATTAAAAAATAAACGAAATGTAAATATAATGATATAGTTAAAAGAAGAGAGGGAAAGGGATCCCAAGAGGTAGTCATGGGAGACCTTTGGTGTGGAATTCTTGATCCTGAGAATGTGGGATGGGACAAAGTTCTTGAGTGTGCTCTCACCTTCCTTCACAGCTTCCTCATCCAGTGACATGAGTAGCTCTGCCCTCCTTTCCTGGTTACCCGCCAGAGCAAAGGCATAGGCCAGCAGTGCCTTGGTGTAGACGTGGCTGCCTTGGGATCCTTCCTTGGCTGACTTCCAGGCTGAGTCCAGGCAGAACAGGGCATTGCGGACGACAGGGTGCTGGCAAGGGAGAACAGGAACGGGGTGGGGGAGAGCTGTGTGAATAGGGAGGTTGGGGCCTCCAGGTAAAAACGGACCACAGCACAGAAGTCAAGTTGTTCAGAAGCATTTGTCCTAGCCTCGTTCTTAGGAAGGGAGAGAATAGTATTTTTTAATCTGTTAGTCTACATTCATAGTGCAAGAATATAATCCATATCTTTAGAATTCTAGAGTCTATGTGTGTGTGTGGTGCTGGTGGGGAGGTTGCTAGGGAAGAAATAGATGAGGGCCATCACTGAGAAAATGTAAATGTGTCTTAGTGGTTTGATCAAATTCTCTTATGATCTGGGAAGCATTGGCATTGCATAGTGGGAAGGTCAGTAAGGTGACATTTCAGACAACATGTCAGCAGTTTCATTGCATCAGAGCAATGCTTTAGCCAGGACACTTACTGTGACAGGGAGAGGCATCTCTAGAAGGGCGATGGTGATGTAGGCAGAGAGGGTCACTTCATCGTCCACCCCACCCTGTAAATGTGAGACAGAGAGAGATTTAAGTAAGAAGGACATTTATAGTGATACAGCTTACCTTAGGAAACAAGAAAAATCTCAAATAAACAATTTAATCTTATGCCTGAAGCAGTAGAGCAAGAAGAACAAACACAACCCAAAGTGTGTAGAAGGAAAGAAATCATAAAGATCAGGGCAGAAATAAATGAAATAGAAACTAAAAATTAAAAAAAGGTCAGTGAAACTAAAAGCTGGTTCTTTGAAAAGACAGATAAATTGATAAACCTTTTACTGGACTCGTCATGAAAAAAAAAAAAGGGAGCAGGCCCAAATCAATAAAATCAGAAGTGAAAAAAGGAGAAGTTACAACCAACACTACAGACATACAGAGTATAAGAGAGCGCCATCAGCAACTGTATGTCAGTAAAATGGACAATCTAGAAGAAGTGGACAAATTCCTAGAAGGTGCCCTCTCCCAAGCAATTGAACCAGGAAGGAATAGAAAGTTTGAACAGACCAATTACCAGTACTGAACTTGACTCAGTAATTTAAAAACTCCCAATAACTTCTGAGAATGCTCTTCATCAGCTCCTTGTATTCTGTTGTCAAGGGATTTGTCCTAATCCATATTCATCACCATGGGGCAAAGAATCACAGTCACCCTAAGTTCCATCCCCTCTTTCTGGTGCTGCTGTCCAGGTTTTCTTTTCATCTGATACCTTCCTTAAAGAATCCTTAGGTTATCACTTCCTCTCCTTATCCTTGTGGACAGTATAATGGACAAATGAAAAATAGCCCTGGGAACACTTCACCTTGATGGCATTGTTAAGCAGAGACCCAGAACTCCTGAAACAGCCATTGCTCTTCTGCTTTTGGGCCAGCCATGTGAGAGCTTCAGTAATATGTGCTTCATCAATGAAGATATAGCCTCGAGCCTGGGCAAAACTCTTCAGTACAAAGGCCGTGAGCCTGTGGGGGAGAGGAAGTGATGATCACATCTATGTTGGTACAGTGGTTTCATAACCACTTCACAGCAGCAGCCTGCATAGGACACGTCTCATACACTGATGTGAGTCATCTAACAGACATACTTGTGTACTTAGAGCTTCCCTTGCCTTTACTTGATGAGTCTGCTGGATTTAGTATAGTTGACTCTTGAACAACATGGTTTGAACTGCATGAGTCCACTTACTCAATGGTTTTTTTGTTTGTTTTTATTTTTTTATTTTTTATTTTACTTTACAGTACTCTATTGGTTTTGGCATACATTGACATGAATCTGCCACAGGTGTACACGAAATTAACAAATATGTACTACAGTAGTACATGATCCCCAGTTGGTTGAATCTGTGGATGGACAACTGGGTTACAGAGGGCCAACTGTAGAGTGACAGTGTAGAATTTTCTACTGCTGAAGGTCAGCACCCATAACCTGCATGTTTTTCAAGGGTCGGCTGTACTCCTAATGTTACTTTTTTTTTTCTGTTTGATTAAGGCTTTAAATCTTTAGTGATTTTCTTTTGTAGATGGTAGTATTTTCTCATATACAGCTCTTACATGCAGTACCTTCTGATACTGTTTTGCCTGAGGTATCTCTTTTTTGATTTTTTTTTTTTTGATGTGGGCCATTTTAAAGGTCTTTATTGAGTTTGTTACAATATTGCTTCTGTTTTATAAGGCTTGTGGGATCTTAGCTGCCCAACCAGAGATCGAACCTGCACTGCCTCTGTTAGAAGGCAGTCTTCACCTCTGGACCACTGCGGATGTTCCTAACTTAGGAATTAAAAAAAATAATGTTTGATATCACTGGGACCATCTCATTTCTTTCCCCACTATTAGTTTATTAGTGATCAAAGTGAATCTGATCTAAAAAAACATAATCTGAAGTTAACACAGTTTATTTGGAAGTTATGTGATATGGTCACTGGCTCTCTCATTTAAAAAGTCATGGTTATAGAGGCTGTTTAAAAAAAAAAAAGCTATTTCAGAAAGAATACCTTGGCATATTATGAACAGGATGAATTCTGGGGACAAGTCTAACATATGTGTATTCGAATCTCAGCTTTGCTAGTCTTGTGTATTTATCCAGTATAACTAACTATAGGCTTAATGATAATATCTGATAGGGTTACTGGGAATATAATCTTGATTATATAGGTAAGAGAGCGGATACAAAAATAGAAGCCCATAAAAGCTTTCTTTCCCTTACCAAGTATTGCCCTCACTGTTGCCACGATGCTCCCCAAAGGTGCTGTAAGAGCCATCGAAGTGTTTGTAGAGCAGCTGTCTCTGGTAACCTGGAGTGGAAGTTTCATAAGCAACATGATACATTGTACACTGCATGGCCAGACAACTCATCAAAATGCCCTGGCATCTTGTGCTATCCCCTAAATTCTGTTGCAATATGTTGGATGGTTCTGAGTCCTAAACATTTTATTGGAGGTTGGACACTGGATAGGTCCCATGAAATTAACCATCATAGTAGTCTTATTATTGTTAAAATCCTAGAATGATACATTTACATATCATAGAATGGATAAGTAACTCAAGCCTACTGGAGAATCCGATCTGTTATTAAAATAACACTGCAAAGTTTTCATGCACTTATTCAGTCACTCACCAGTGTTGAGATAGTGGATAGCCTTGGACTTGAGCTCTGCAGTCAGCTGCTGTGTCTGATTTAGATAATCCAGAACATAGATGTTAGGGGCAAAGAGGGCCATATTCTGTTCTCCACAACCATAGGGCATTTGGAGGAGATTTTGGGTGTTTCGCATGGCAGAGCCTAATATGTCTCCTAGGAAATGGGAGAGATAGGAAGTCATAAAATTTACAGATTATGATGTATCAGAATCATTAGGAAGAAATGTATAATTAGCTAAAGTAAAGAAAGGAGGATTTTTAGGAAGGGTGGGTCTTTTAAGAACAGAAGTATGATTAAAAGCAATAAATAAGTCCAAAGAAGAAGAAAACAAAGAAGTTAAAATTATAGCTGTTATTTTGAGAAAATATTTATGGAAAAAATAGATATTGTCTAATATGGTTCACTGGTCCCCTATTGTCCCCTAGGGCTGGAGACTCACCCAAAACTGAGAAGGAGGCTCGGGCAGATTCTTCCACCACATTTGGTGGCAGCTTCAGAGATAATGATTCAGACAACTTGTCACCTAGAGAAAGAAACAAATCAGCCATGATGAAAATGACTTCTACTGTATATCTTCCTAAAGAGCTCCAAGACCCAGAAGCCAGAACTATGCCTTGAACCTAAACTTCTTCTGAAAAGTTGTCCCTCTTTTAATGTTCCAGTTTTTAAAAATATCTTCAACATATATGAATGGGATTCTGAGATTTCTAGGATCTTTCCTTTCCCAGCCTCCTCGTGTGTGGAATTGTAACCAAAAGAAGGCTACACAGTGACAAGAGCCTGTTACATTGTGATTCTCTGTCATTCCCCACAAGGGAAGCCCAAAACCTAATTTTTTGGGGCTTCCCTGATAGCTCAGTTAGTAAAGAATCCGCCTGCAATGCATGAGACTCTGGTTGGATTCCTGAGTCGGGAAGATCTGCTGGAGAAGGGATAGGATACCCACTCTGGTATTCTTGGGCTTCCCTTGTGGCTCAGCTGGTCAAGAATCTGCCTGCAATTCAGGAGACCTGGGTTCAATCCCTGGGTTGGGAAGATACCCTGGAGAAGGGAAAGGCTACCCACCCCACTATTCTGTCCTGGAGAATCCCACGGACTGTGTAGTCCATAGGGTTGCAAAGAGTCGAACACAACTCAGTGAGTTTCATTAAGACCAGACTATGGTCAGAATATCTTGGTGGTGGTTTCAGCTGTCACTGAAAAGTTCCTGAATTCTACCTTAATGCTCTGTCTTTACTTCCATCAAATTTCACCAGATATGAAGACAGTATTTTTATGGAAACCCTAGACATGGGGCAGGGGGTAAAGATGAGCAGTATTTAACTCACTGAAAAAAAATTAATAGTTGCTGATAAGCATACATTTGCTGGCCTTTTAATATTGGTGAATGACATGAAGAGGAAAAGAAAAAAAGGTAGTATTTATCATCATACTGAATTCCATCTTTATGGATTAATAATGAAATAAATTCAAGATGAATAAATTCAAGAGGTCTATTGTAAAGCATAGTGCCCAGAGTTAATAATACTGTATTGTGTACCCCCTGCTGCTGCTGCTAAGTCGCTTCAGTTATGTTCGACTCTGTGCAACCGCAAAGACGGCAGCCCACCAGACTCCCCCATCCCTGGGATTCTCCAGGCAAAAATACTGGAGTGGGTTGCCATNGGTCTATTGTAAAGCATAGTGCCCAGAGTTAATAATACTGTATTGTGTACCCCCTGCTGCTGCTGCTAAGTCGCTTCAGTTATGTTCGACTCTGTGCAACCGCAAAGACGGCAGCCCACCAGACTCCCCCATCCCTGGGATTCTCCAGGCAAAAATACTGGAGTGGGTTGCCATTTCTTCCTCCAATGCATGAAAGTGAAATCTAAACATTTGCTAATAGGATATATCTTATATTACAAAACCATAATAATTAGAGAGTGAGAGGAAACTGTTCAAAGTGATGGATAAGTTTATGGTATAGATTGTGGTGACAGTTTCACAAGTGTATACTTCCTCCAAACTCATTAAGTAGGATACATCAATTATGTATGTACTATCAGTTATATTAATTACATAGTCATGTAGTTAAATTTAATCCTGTAGTTAAATATATAATTGTGTGCTAAATATAGTTATATTAATTATATATTACTTGTATATCAAAAAATTCTCTTACATTCAAAAATCATTTTGTAAGAAAACATGACATAACCAAAGCAAAAAGACAAATTACCAAATGATAGAAAATATTTACAAATTACTCAGTAGATAAAGAATCAATGTATACAACTGAATCCAAAAAAATCCAGACTACTCCCAACATATTGAAAATGGTCAAGGATATGAAATCAATTCATAAGTGTGCAAAAATAAAGTCATCCTAATTTTCAGCTAGAGAAATGTAAATTAAAGCAACAATGCTTTTTTTTCATCCACATTTTTGGTCAAAATTTAAAAACTTTGATGGTAACAAATGCTGGTAATAATGCAGCAAAATATAAACTGGTGGAAATAGAAGCATATTTAGGTAATAGACTTTGTTTAGTTCTATTAAGACTAAGAATACACATTACTGGCTCTTAATTAGGAATTTCATGTTTTGGTATCTACCTGAGATATACTTGCATATATACACAAGGAGGCATCTATCTATCTATCTAGTCCAGCAAATAGTTGGAAAAACCAATTTGGGAAATGCTATAAAACCAAGCAGAACTGTGATAGTTTGAAATTAAAAGGAATTATCTAAATCTATAATTTAACATGGAGAGATTTCTAAGATAAAAGTCCTTGAGTGAAAAAGAAAGCAAATTATATGATTAAACTTATCCATTTATGTAAATCACACATACAGAAAGAAATTTATCAATGTATTATTTTAAAATGTATGTTGATAATCATTAAAGTATTGGAAAAGATTTCAAGGTGGTGACAATAGCCTTTAATATGAGGTTTTGATTTTTTTTAAGGAGAAAGGATTTTTTGCATTATGTGAGTAGTTAAAATTAATTTTAATAAAACTCTGATGATTAGCCCTAGACACATGAGAGAGAAATCAAAATGAAAAAGTCAGAAATGGAGGAAAATCTATGATGGATTTGGTAGTAAGCAGTAAGTTCACTTAAATGTAGAAACAAGGCTAAATAATAAGGCAATTATGTGTTTTAGAATACATTTCATATATTAATATGTTAAGTCTTGACATGACAAAAAATATAATAAAGAGAAGTGAGTACGAAGAGAAAGGCAAGAAATGATGTTGATTAGATATTAATTTGAGATAAGAACACATGGCATTGATAAATTTCTTAGTGTATTAAGTTTCTATAAATGTTTTTATTTAGACTAGGAAATTCTCCACAAAGATAAAGCTATATCTTTTACTGTAAGCTTCTTTAGTTCCTCCTTGGAATGACTGATAGGATGTTAGAATAGACACCAAACAAATATTAACAGGACAAATGGTACAGGCTATGGAAACCTTTCCTCAAGAAGTACCATAGCCTCATTCTCTAATGTGCTTAGCTATGCAAAACTCGGTGTTGCAGTGGCTTGAATTCAGCAATTCAGCTACTTGTATTGTATTGTATAATTGTATTATATATATGCCTCCCATGTTGTATTACTAAATATCCAAGAAAATATCCCCTTTGGCAATACTCATTTTGAATCTATCCACTTTCTATTAAAACCTATAACCACATCATACACTAGTCAGAAGGTCATTTTGATAGTTGCACAGGTGCTTAAGAAATAAAGACTCAGAATTCATGGGATAAGGATAGTCCCCTGATCAAATTACTTGGCCTCTTTAAGAAGCAGTTTCCTCACTTACCAAATGGGTTGATGGTTTTTTGGGTCTTACCTCATAGGGAAAGTGTAGGAAAGGTATATATAAAATACTTTGAACTTCAAATATTATACTCTAGTCAACGTCATTTTAATTATGATAGCTGAGTCTTACCTGATGGACAAAGCAGGGAGTTGAATATTACTTCCTTCTCTAGTCCTTCAGGCTTTAGGTGGGAAGAAAAAAAGTTAGAAATGAGAGACTTTCAGGACATAGGGGAACTACAGGTTTCCTGACGAAGAAAAGTATTGGAACTGATTTTCAAACGTATTATATAAACAAATTGTTTAAGTGTAAGCAAAAGCCTCTTGATGAAAGTGAAAGAGGAGAGTGAAAAAGTTGGCTTAAAGCTCAACATTCAGAAAACGAAGATCATGGCATCTGGTCCCATCACTTCATGGTAAATAGATGGGGAAACAGTGGAAACAGTGTCAGACTTTATTTTTGGGGGCTCCAAAATCACTGCAGATGGTGAATGCAGCCATGAAATTAAAAGACACTTGCTCCTTGGAAGGAAAGTTATGACCAACCTAGATAGCATATTCAAAAGCAGAGACATTACTTTGCCAACAAAGGTCCTTCTAGTCAAGGCTATGGTTTTTCCAGTAGTCATGTATGGATGTGAGAGTTGGACTGTGAGGAAGGCTGAGCGCCGAAGAATTGAGGCTTTTGAACTGTGGTGTTGGAGAAGACTCTTGAGAGTCCCTTGGACTGCAAGGAGTTCCGACCAGTCCATTCTGAAGGAGATCAGCCCTGGGATTTCTTTGGAAGGAACGATGCTAAAGCTGAGACTCCAGTACTTTGGCCACCTCATGCGAAAAGTTGATTTATTGGAAAAGACTCTGATGCCGGGAGGGATTGGGGGCAGGAGGAGAAGGGGACGACCGAGGATGAAATGGCTGGATGGCATCACTGACTCGATGGACATGAGTTTGGGTGGACTCGGAGTTGGTGATGGACAGGGAGGCCTGGCGTGCTGCAGTTCATGGGGTTGCAAAGAGTTGGACATGACTGAGCGACTGAACTGAACTGAACTGAAGCAATATATGAAGGAGACAGATTGATAGAAGGGAAAGGGAGGGGAATTATAAAGTTAAATCAAGAGAGGTAGAGATGAGAGAGAGAGACAGAGAGAGAGAATCATATTGTGAAATATCACATGATCATATATTATTTAGTCCTTCTTACCCCAAAGCAGGAACTCCAACTGGATTCACCACTGTTTTCCTTGACTCATTGTGATCCATCAAAAAAAAAAAAAAAAAAAAAGCAGCCTTGCTTACCTCAACCAACAGGGGCTTGATGATTGTGTCTTTCCTTCCATGCTCAGGGACGACAGGCACCTCACTCCCACACAGCTCTTGAGAGTTCACTGCTTCTGCGCTCACTGTGAAATTCACATTCCCTAGAAAATGGGGACCAGGAGAGATGAGCGCCATCTCTGTCTTCTTCAGTGACTCCAGGCCCCAAGGTTTATACATGCTTAATGCTCTGTGACTTTTTATTTTGGTTTATAAAAATGTAGGAGCAGAAATGGAAGTAGCATAGACTAGAGGCAAAGGATACTGAGACTCCAAGGTAGAGATGGAGGTGAGGGAAAGAGGGTATCCTTCTAGACATCCTAGAATGAAAGAGAGAAAAATATTCTACCATCTGGTGGAGAGGGGGCACATTCTTTGCCTGGATATAAGGATCCCGTAGATATATACAGTCTTTAGGTACAGAATTGCCTATAAGAGGCTGTCTCTCACCTAAGGACTTTGGGGTTACCGCCCAGGACACGGTCTGCCGACCATTCCCACAGATGCAGTGAGTCTCTTGTTCCTTCTTTTCTGGAACAGCCAGGAATGCAGGAGAAGCTTCTAGGTGCACACTGACCTGAAACCATGGGCGAGACAAAGAGACAAATGGACCAGAGGAAAAGGGAATCAAAGAGGGAATGGCTTAAAATAAAGCACATTGGGGGATTAAGTAGATTTCAGGTTGCCTAACACTGAAGATAATATAAATGAAGACTGAGCATCTTATGGGTGGATCTGACACCTAAATCTTAGTATTTGAGAGTAATCTGCTCTTTCACGTGGCAGGAGAAGAGATGAAGAAAAGTCAAGATAGTAGGTTTGTTGCCTGTGGAATCAAAAAAAAAAAAAAAAAAAAGCAGCCTTGCTTACCTCAACCAACAGGGGCTTGATGATTGTGTCTTTCCTTCCATGCTCAGGGACGACAGGCACCTCACTCCCACACAGCTCTTGAGAGTTCACTGCTTCTGCGCTCACTGTGAAATTCACATTCCCTAGAAAATGGGGACCAGGAGAGATGAGCGCCATCTCTGTCTTCTTCAGTGACTCCAGGCCCCAAGGTTTATACATGCTTAATGCTCTGTGACTTTTTATTTTGGTTTATAAAAATGTAGGAGCAGAAATGGAAGTAGCATAGACTAGAGGCAAAGGATACTGAGACTCCAAGGTAGAGATGGAGGTGAGGGAAAGAGGGTATCCTTCTAGACATCCTAGAATGAAAGAGAGAAAAATATTCTACCATCTGGTGGAGAGGGGGCACATTCTTTGCCTGGATATAAGGATCCCGTAGATATATACAGTCTTTAGGTACAGAATTGCCTATAAGAGGCTGTCTCTCACCTAAGGACTTTGGGGTTACCGCCCAGGACACGGTCTGCCGACCATTCCCACAGATGCAGTGAGTCTCTTGTTCCTTCTTTTCTGGAACAGCCAGGAATGCAGGAGAAGCTTCTAGGTGCACACTGACCTGAAACCATGGGCGAGACAAAGAGACAAATGGACCAGAGGAAAAGGGAATCAAAGAGGGAATGGCTTAAAATAAAGCACATTGGGGGATTAAGTAGATTTCAGGTTGCCTAACACTGAAGATAATATAAATGAAGACTGAGCATCTTATGGGTGGATCTGACACCTAAATCTTAGTATTTGAGAGTAATCTGCTCTTTCACGTGGCAGGAGAAGAGATGAAGAAAAGTCAAGATAGTAGGTTTGTTGCCTGTGGAAGCTCTATTTCTTTGGCTTAGGATTTTTTTTTTTTAAATTATTTTTAATTGGAGGATAATTGCTTTACAGTGTTGTGTTAGTTTCTGCCATACAACAATGCGAATGAGCCTTAACTGTACACATATTCCCTTCCTCCTGAACCTCCTTCTCACTCTCTTGGCTTAGGATCTCAACCGCACCTTCAGGTCTCCCAGCAGAGTATATAAGATTTAAAACCAGTTATGGTGAGATGTAAAAATTAAGTTTAATATAATTAATCATATATGAAAAGTTAAATATTAATATATAGGAATGCATAGGTTGAAATCTTGGAGAACAGAAGACATGAGGATTATGATAAGGTCAGAACCTTGTTTCACATTGTCATTTGGTATTTGGAGATATCAGAAACTGCGGTCATATAATACCTGAATATTTCTGACAGTATTCTCTCCTGGTGAGCCCATTTTATAAATAGGAAGTCTGTCAGTATTCCCAGGAATGCAGTTCTTAATTTATTGGATGGTTACCCTGTGTTCAATTTAAGAAAGAGAGGTCATTACCCGGATGCATTCGGGAAGGTAGTTTAACACTGTGGCCTTGAGTGTGAAGGCCTCTCCACGGATCACAGAGTAGGGCATTGTAAGCTCCACAAAGAAGGGCTGGAAGACTCGGAGAGAGGTGGTTGGAGAGAGACCAAGTCCAGTGTCTCTGGACAGGCAGAGGGCCCCTGCCTTCCACTCAGTGATGGTATCAGGGACTGTCACTTCTACTTCATGCACACCTGCAGAGCTGGGTGAAAAACAAAGAGCAGGCAGTTAAAATACAGGCCTTGTTGTTGTATTTAGTTGCTAAGTTGTGTCCAACTCTTTGAGACTCTATCGACTATAGCCCACCAGGCTCCTCTGTCCATGGGATTCTCCAGGCAAAAACACTGGCGTGGGTTGCCAGTCCCTTCCTCAGAGGACCTTCCTAACTCAGGGATTGAACCCGTGTCTCCTACATTGGCAGGCAGATTCTTTACACTGAGCCATACAGGCATACCTCGTTTTATTGTGCTTTACGGTTCTGTGTTTTTAAACAAATTGTGGCTACCCTGTGTCAAACAAGTCCATTGGTATCATTTTTCTACCAGCATTTGCTCACTTCAGGTCTCTGAAGTAATTCTTTCAATATTTCAAACTTTTACATTATTATTATATTTGTTGTGATAATCTGTGATCATTAATTTTTGGTGTTACTATTTTACTTGTTCTGGGGTACCATGAACTGGTACCCATATAAGACAGCAAACTTAATAGATAAATGCTGTGTGTGTCTACCTGCTCCACTGACCAGCCATTCCCCCAGCTCTCTTCCTCTTCTCAGGCTTCCCTATTCCCTGAGACATAACAATACTGAAATTAGGCCAATTAAGAATCCTAGGATGGCCTGTAAGTGTTCAATGAAAGGAAGGATTGCACACCTCTCACTTTAATAAACCAAAAGCTAGAAATAGGGTTTCCCCGGTGTTCCAGTGGTTAAGAGTTCACCTGCCAATGCAGGGGACATGAGTTTGATCCTGGTCTGGGAAGATCCCACGTGCCCCAGGGCAACTAAGCCAGTGTGCGACTACTTGAGCCTACATTCTAGAGCCCATGCTCCACAAGAGTAGCTATAGCCTCAACTCACTGCCACTAGAGAAAACTGCGGGGAGCAACAAAGACTCAGTACAGCCAAAGACAAATAAATGCAATTTAAAAAAAAGCTAGAAATGATTGAGCTTTCTAGGGAATTCAAGTTGGAAGCTAGGCCTCTTGCACCAGTTAGCCAAGTTATGAATGCTCGGGAAAGTTCTTACAGGAAATTAAAAGCACTATTTGGGTAAACATTTAGATGATAAGGTAGAAAATCAGCCTTACTGCTTGACACAGAGAAAATCTGAGTGATTTAGAGAGAAGACCAAACCAGCCACAACATTTCCTGAAACCAAATCCTGATCCAGAGCAAAGCCCCAGCTCTCTTTGGTTCAACTCTCTTCAATTCTTTGTGGGGTGAGAGAGGTAAGGGAGCTGCAGAAGAATTTGAAGCTGGCAGAGAATGGTTCGTGAGGCTTAAGGAAAGAAGTCAACTCTGTAACATAAAAGCTCAAGGTGATGTAGCAAGTGCTGATATAGAAGCTGCTGCAAGTTACCCAGAAGATAATTAGTGAAGGTGACCACACTAAATGACAGATTTTTAAATGTAGATGAGACAGCCTTATATTGTAAGAACATGCCAAGTTGGACTTTCATAGTTGAAGAGGAGAAGTCAGTGTCTGACTTCAGATCTTCAAAGGACGGGCAGACTCCCTAGTTAGGGGCTAATGCAGCTGGTGACTTGAAGTTGAAACCAGTGCTCATTTATCATTCTGGAAATCTTGGGGCCCTTCAGAATTATGCTAAATCTACTCTGCCTGTGCTCTATAAATGGAACAACAGAGCCTGTATGATAGAACATCTGTTTACAACATGGTTTACTGAATATCTTAAGCCCACTGTTGAGACCCACTGCTTAGAAAGAAGAGATCCCTTTCAAAATACTACTGCTCATTGACAATGTACCTGGTCTCCCAAGAGCTCTGATGGAGATGCTCAATGAGATTAATGTTGTCATCATGCCGGCTAACACAATAATCATTGAAGTCCATGGATCAAGAAGTAGTTTTGACTTCCAAGTCTCATTCTTTAAGGAATATATGTTGTAAGGCCTTAGCTGCCATATATGGTTGAGTCCTCTAAGGATCTGGGCAGAGTCAACTGGAAACCTCGTGGAAAGGATTCACCATTCTAGGTGCCATTGAGGACATTCATGATTCATAGGAAGAGGTCAGACTATTAACACTAACAAGAGAGTGAAGAAAAGTGGATTCCAACTCTCATGGATGACTTTGAGGGGTTAAGACTTCAGTGGAGGAAGTAACTGCAGATGTGGTGTAAATAGCGAGAGAACCAGAATTAGAAGTACAGCCTGAAGATATGACCAAATTGCTGCAGTCTCATGTTAAAACTTGAATGGATAAGGAGTTGCTTTTTTATGGATGAGCAAAGAAAGTGGTTTCCTGAGATGGAGACTACTCCTGTGGAAGAGACTGTAAATTGTTGAAATGACAACAAAAGAGTTAGAATATTATATAAACTTAGTTGCCAAAGCCATGGCAGAGTTTGAGAGGACTGACTCCAATTTTGAAAGACATTCTACAATGGGTAAATGCTATCAGACAGCATTGCATGCTACAGAGAAATTGCCTGTGCACAATTGCCTGTGCACAAGGAAGACCCAGCAGAGTCAATAATAAATAAAAAAATAAATGAAAAGTGAAAATAAAATAAATATAAAATAAATAAGTAATTTAAAAGAAGTTGCTTACCTTACAACCACCAAGTCCCAGATCCATGTCTCAGGGAAGTACTTTCGCACAGTCTCCGTGGGAGGCTCTGAAGTATCGTCAAAATGTATAAAATCACCATTTCTTCTCATTTCAGCTATGGCTGTGGAGGAAACAGTAACAATAACTATAAAGATAAAGCTTATGAGAGATTGTAATAAGTGCAACAAAAGAAATAGGGTGATGAGAAAGATAAACTGGGAAAGGGCACTTGGGTTAAGGGAAAGCTTCTTGGAGGAGGTGATATTTTTAGGTGAATTCTGAAGTATTACAGTAAGCTATCAGTGAGCTGGGGGGAGCGAGCCCCAGTCAGAGAACAGTGAGACGAGAAGCAGAAAGAGTCTTGGATAGTTTATGAGAGGAGACCTAGAGGCAGAAAGGAGGCTCTGCAGCTACTCCACGTTGTTCTAAGTGGTAAGGGTTATGACTTGAGATCTGGATTTGGTCTCCTCCTCTGCATGAGCAAAGAAAAACCATACTCAGACATTATGACAGGGGCTTTGAGAAATAGTTTATAGGAGTGAGAGGATAAAAAGCTTTTCACTCCCCAATTTTTATCCATCCTATATATAATAGTTTGCATCTACTAACTCTAAACTCCCAGTTCACCCCTCTCCAACCCTTCCTTCCCTCTTGGCAATGCAAATCTGCTCTCCATGTCTTGAATCACAAGTTCTTTTTGGTTAATTTCATCACATTTTATCTTTTTTTCAAGAATTATTTTATTTGGTTCAATATATTAAGCAATTAATTAATTTTTTACCTGGAGAAGCTAATAGTGGCTGTATTTGAGACTGCATTCTATATTGTTCACGCTGTGGACATATCTTGGGTTTATGAATCTTTGAGTTGGTAAATGCCTTCAAGCCCATATCCTGTAAAGGAAATTATAACCGAATTAGTACATCAATATTTTATACCCATTCTTCTTTTCATAGAATTGAACAAATAATCCAGCTAGGTTAATATTAAACTTTTAATGTTCACATGAGTAGAAAGGAAATTGATAAAGAGATAATCTTATCCTGGCTTTAAACCTCTTTCAAAGGTAATTATTTTACATATATGATATTTATAAATATCATAAGGCAATGAATTTCGGTGAAAAGCCAAAACAAAATTTGCTTAATAGTCCCAGAAGTTCCAGTCCTAGTTGCTCTTGCAGATCTGCTACTATTAGTAGATGTTGGAGAAGCTACTTGACCTCTCTATGTTCCATTGCCCTCAACAACGATACGGAAGCATTAAAATAAATATTCTTTCTATGGATAATATTTTGTGAACCTTAAGAAGTGACCATCAGCAGTATAAGGGACTTACCTGTAGGAAGCTATACATATCTTTTTCATTTGTATTTGATACTGGAGAATACATGATTCCATTGATATAGACATTGTCATGACTGATGCAGTTTTCATTGTCTTCCTCCTGTTGATTTACACTTGAGGGGAAACGGCTGAGGTCCTTGACTGGCAGCAGGTTATAAACCTGTACAAATGCAAAGGACAATAGGACAAAATTAGGGACTTCCGTGGAGGTCCAGTGGTTAAGAGTCCACGCTTCCGAGGCAGGGGGCTCAAGTTTGATCCCTGGTTGGGGAGCTAAGATCCCACATGCTGTGCAGTGTAGGGGGGGCACCATGCCCCCACAAAAGGATTAAACAGTTTTTTAAAAAAGGCCAAAATTATTTGTGGCTTATATTTCTTAAGTTCAAGGAGAAAAGAAAAGACTAATCACTGCTAGACTTTCTTTGAGTGGCTCTGTTATTTAGATAATTTATAGAGAAGATGATTTTGAAGATGTTTAACAGTGTTCAGAGAAGGCAATGGCATCCCACTCCAGTACTCTTGCCTGGAAAATCCCATGGATGGAGGAGCCTGGTGGGCTGCAGTCCATGGGGTCACTAAGAGTAGAGCACTACTGAGCAACTTCACTTTCACTTTTCACTTTCACTTTCACGCACTGGAGAAGGAAATGGCAACCCACTCCAGTATTCTTGCCTGGAGAATCCCAGGGACAGAGGAGCCTAGTGGGCTGCCGTCTGTGGGGTCGCACAGAGTCAGACATGACTGAAGCGACTTAGCTAGCTTAGCTTAACAGTGTTAGTTAGGGGGGAAAAAACCCCAAAACATTCCTATCTAAATACCCAAAGATCATAATCCTTTGTTACATAATTCAGAGACAAACCCTAGACTCTGTGTTGGAATGGAATAAAATTTAATTAAGAGAAATTGAAGTTTGCTGTACTTGAGAGATTGTGTAACACTTTGGGATGAGAGAATTAACTAATAGTTTTTTCTCTACCTGGTGGTTAGCAACAGACTAAGTGTATAACAAAGCAAATGGACGCATGTTCTAAACAGGCACGTGGATAAGCCTGTATCCTCTACATAGGTCAGGATGGTATTTTCTTAGTATTAATGATGGGAACAAAATGCTCCATATCTTGATAAAATACATAAACTTTGATTGTAGAATACTGAAAATGATACTTGCAAATTCACTTCAACAGAAGAATAAAACAAACATAAAAATCCTGACAAAATTGTTTGACAAGACTAGATTAGTGAGTAGCACAATGAAATGCAACACTTTCTCAAAGGCAGCTCCCTCTTAGCATCTCTGTCTCCTTGCTCTGTTTTATTTTTCTTTTCTTTTTTTTTTGTCACACTTACATGGCTGAGTGGTGTTTATTCTCCCTTTTAGATCAGTAAAAATCTTATNTTGTTTGACAAGACTAGATTAGTGAGTAGCACAATGAAATGCAACACTTTCTCAAAGGCAGCTCCCTCTTAGCATCTCTGTCTCCTTGCTCTGTTTTATTTTTCTTTTCTTTTTTTTTTGTCACACTTACATGGCTGAGTGGTGTTTATTCTCCCTTTTAGATCAGTAAAAATCTTATTTTATTTTATTTTACTTTACAGCACTCTACTGGTTTTGGCATACATTGACATGAATCCGCCACAGGTGTACACGAACTCCCAAGTATAATGTAATTATTGTCTATCTCATCTACAAAAATGTAAGATCCATGAGTGCATAGATTTTTTTCTTTCTAGTAGTTCACTATTGAGATCCCCAGAATTTAGGCACACAGTAGGCACCAAATAAGTATGTGTGGACTGAATGACTTATGCTACTGCAGCTACTGCTAAGTGGCTTCAGTCCTGTCCGACTCTGTGCGACCCCATAGACGGCAGCCCACCAGACTCCCCCTAGCTGCAGGCATTTCCTTACTGAAACATTATCACAGATTGAGAGGAACTCGTTCTAACCCAGATTCGCACCTAAATACCTGAAAGCATCTGTTTTATTATTAACAAACTAGTAGAATCTTCTGCTTTATCTATCCACTGAGGTTAGTATAATTTAAAAAAATTTTGAGAACTGTGAACTTATGTTCAGTTCAGTTCAGCCGCTCAGTCGTGTCCGACTCTTTGTGACCCCATGAATTGCAGCATGCCTGGCCTCCCTGTCCATCACCAGCTTCCGGAGGTCACTCAGACTCATGTCCATCGAGTCAGTGATGGCATCCAGCCCTCTCATCCTCTGTCGTCCCCTTTTCGTCCTGCCCCCAATCCCTCCCAGCATCAGAACTTATGTTATATAAGCATAAACATTAATTTAATTTGCCCACATATTTCTTTCCACTATGCATTTAAAAATTCCTTCAGAAGTATCTTAAGATTTTTAATTAAATATCATTGGAAGGACCAAAAAGTCCTTTACTTATGTTTCTCTTGCAGGGAAGAAAAAACATAACTTTCCCTTTATAAAATTTTGATAGTAAAAAAAACTTCAGTAGGAGGTATTCCAATTGGTCTCATTGAAAATTTGAAGAAATGGGCAAACTACTAATAGGACATATTAAGTAGTTTCTTGTTGCTACACTCAGCATATTCTTTTGTTATTTTTCCTATTAGCCCAATATTTTATTTCATTTAATTTATTTTTCTGTGTATTATTCTTTTTTAGTATTTATTTGGCTGCGTTGAGTCTTAGTTGCACATGAAGGAATCTAGTTTCCTGACCAGGGATCAAACTCCAGACCTCTGCTTTGGGAGGTTGGAGTTTAGCCACTGGACCACCAGGGAAGTACCCTAACCCAATATTTTAAAAGGTTTCATTTATTAATGTCGTTTGTCACACAGCAATTAATTTTTCCTAATTTTTATTCATCAGAGACAATATAGATCTTCCTTCAGAAACTGTGTTCATCTTGGGAAATGCAATGTTACAACTGATACAATTCTTATAAAAAATTGCTATTTCATTTAGCGTGTGCAGTCTTAGTGCAGGTATATGTACCACTTCTGTTAAGACTTTTTGAAATATTGAAACTAGTTTGAAAACTCATTATTGGGTTCATAAAGCTCTTCAATATCAGGGATTTTGCATCATTTATACCTATATATTCATATGTAATATCTTCCTTACCAAAAAAAAGGTGCACATGAAAGAGCTCAAAATGATTAACTCCTAGATAAATATAACTTTAATAGAACCCACCCCACTCTCCTTGCTCTGAGTCACCCGTGGGGCCCTTCCTGGCCCCTGGGGCTCACAGAACTCACCGTGGCCGCTGAGAGCTCGGCTTCAGGCCTTATGAGCAGCACACTTTGGTCCACGGCGCGGAGGGCGCAGAGGGACTGAGGGGAAGCAGTGACTCGAAGGTGGGCCTGGGAGGCTGGGAAACTCTGTCCAGGGCTGAAGTTCAAACCCACCTGTGGAATTGGGGACAAAGTCAGAAGAACAAATTTCCTGATTGATCCATGGATTCACCAGCCTTTCCTGGGTGTTCCTCAAATTTGGTGCTAAATCATTCTGACTTTGTTGATGTTTGGCACCGTGTGAGTCTTGAGGCCTTTGATTCCCTATTTGTCACTGATAGTAATCAATTGAGCCATTATAATGATATCTATTTTTATAAGTTATTAAATTTGAGACTCCACTTTCCACCTTTGATACATGATGAGGTGTTCATTAGCTGTGGCTAGAATGCAAATGGTTCTAGACACTCTTGTATTTTTTTGGCTCTTTTGTAGTCTTCTAAACTTGGTTACATATTTCCCAACACTTCACCATAAAAGAAGGGAACAACAATGCAGGATGCAGGATGCTTGGGGCTGGTGTATGGGGATGATCTGGAGGGATGATGTGGGGTGGGAGGTGGGAGGGGGGTTCATGTTTGGGAGTTCGTGTAAAAAAATAAATAAATAAAAAAAAAAAGAAAAAAAAAGTTAATAGCAATGGCAAAAAAAAAAAAAAAAAGAAGGGAACAAGGTACTGTGAACTGGGTAAGAGATAATGCATGGGGATTTTGTGCTAGGAGTCAAGTGACATGGCTTCTTTCTTTCTTTTTTTAAATTGTTATATAGTTCCTTTACAATGTTGTGTTAGAGTCTGTTGTGCAATGAAGTGAATCAGCTATATGTATACATATATCCCTTCCCTCATGGACCTCCCTCCCACCCTCCTCCCCCAACACCCATCCTGGTCATCACAGAGCACCAAGCTGAGCTCCCTGTACCTTACAGCAGCTTCCCTCTATGTGTTTTACACATGCTAGTGTGTATACATCAGTCCTAATCTCCCAATTCATCCCACCCTCGTTACCCCCTCCTTGTTCACACATCTGTCTTCTACATCCGCGTCTCTATTCCTGCCCTGCAAATAATTCATCTGTACCATTTTCCTAGATTTCAAAAATATGTGTTAATATATGATATTTGTTTTTCTCTTGATGTGGCTTCTTAGTGTGTTCTGCCATTACCTTGCTGAAAATTTCTGGAGAATTCATTTAACCCCTTTGACCCCATGCGCGAATGTAGAAAAGAACTGATAGTGATAGTAACTTGTAGTTTTAAATGTTGAAAATTTTACCATATAAAACACTCACCTTGTTGGTCAGACAGTGTTCAACCTCATATCTTGCAGAATCCCCTACCACTTCTCCATCAGGTAAAATAGCATAGATGAGCAGCCTAGCGACAGGAGCGATGTCTGACTCCACGGGGACTGACATGGAAAAATGGCCTTGCACTGGAGCACAGAGACAATAAGGAAGTGATCATGGGTTAGAGTTCAAGGCTAAAATAATGCTTTTCTGTTGTATCAGTACAAAGTCATTTTAGAAGCCTGGTTTGGCTAATGACTCTAGTAGTAATGTAATGTTATTTAGTCACTAAGTCCTGTCTGACTCATGGCAACCCCATGAACTTGGTCCCACCAGGCTTCTCTGTCCATAGAAGTTCCCAGGCAAGAATACTGGAGTGGGTTGCCATTTCCTTCTCCAGGGGATCTTCTTGACCCTGGGATCAAACCCAAGTCTCCTGTTTGGCAGGTAATTTCTTTACCACAGAGCCACCAGGGAAGCCCAGTAGACATAGCAGATATAAGAAACAGTAGATGCAATAAAGGGGGAAGGCAATGGCACCCCACCCCAGTACTCTTGCCTGGAAAATCCAATGGACGGAGTAGCCTGGTGGGCTGCAGTCCATGGGGTCGCTAACAGTCGGACAGACTGAGCGACTTCACTTTCACTTTTCTCTTTCATGCATTGGAGAAGGAAATGGCAACCCACTCCAGTATTCTTGCCTGGAGAATCCCAGGGATGGGGGAGCCTGTTGGGCTGCCATCTATGGGGTCACACAGAGTCNTTGAGTTAAGCTTGAGTTCATCTGTATAAAATTCTGATGTTGCCTAAGGATGTGGAGACATCTGCTTGGCTTCCATTTGATCTATACGTCACAGTGGAGAAGGAAATAGAACTTGCAGTTGTGAGATATAATAGTAAGAGTTTAATGCATTGTATTTACCCTTATATCCTCTAACTTTCTATGAACCAAATATTCTAGTTTTTCTTCTTAAGAGGAGTACTGAGCTCCTTTGAAAGTTGTTTTTTGACACATACATAGATTTGTTAGAAGTTACATCAAGCTTCTCTAAGTCTGCTGTAGAGCTTCTACGTTGCTACAAAGAAGCAACAAAAGAGTAGTTTTCTAGTAAGGGATCTTTTAGATTCCCTTAGGATAAGTGAAAAGTTCAGAGATTGCATTGTTTCACATATGTTCCTGTGGAAAGTCCGATTCAATGTTGGAAAAACTCAATTTATCTCTTCATAAGTCATAAATATCTTCAAAAGGGAAATATGTGAAAATGTAAATAACTCGGCACAAGACCCAATATATAAAAGACACTGCAAAGTTTTAGCTTCTTTCCACCGTCTAAAACAACTTTGAAATGTCATTTTGAGGAGGTTCATGAGTATTTATTTTGGAAAATTTGGAGTAAGCATAGATGATGAACCAACTCAACATTTTAAGTCTGAACAGATTAACCTGAAGGAAAAGAAAAATATTTGATAAAGGGTTTTTTAAAAAGGAAACATTATTGCTTTCCCCTTTCAACTTTTTTTTTTCTTTTAAAGATTCTTTTGGATGCTTACCATTTTTAATGTCTTTATTGAGTTTGTTACAATATTGCTTTTGTTTTATGCTTTGTTTTTTTTTGGCCACGAGGCATGTGGGATCTTTGTTCCCTGATCAAGGATCAAACCTAAACCCTCCACATTGGAAGCGTGGAGTCTTAACCACTAGACTGCCAGAGAAGTCTCCCTTTTCAACTTTTTTTTGAGGGTGGGATGAACAGTCTCTCTCTATTTGAGACTATTCCTGGTATTTTTGCAGCATAAGGCTGCATGTGACAGAGGAGGGCAAGCATGAGGAATTACAGAAATACTCACTGTCTCCCTGCTCCACGGGAAGTGTGTGAGTCCCAGATCGGACAATGCCTCCTTTTGCCATTATCTGCAAACAAGGAAATGAAAAGGGATTTAATTTGCCTGAAAGAGCTCTTAGCCAAAGTTCTTGCCCTCTAAGTAATATGCCTGTTTCATTAAGCCCCTACTGGCAATAATTAGGTTGGATAGAAGTCTAACTTTCAAAAGGAACGTGGATAAGAGGTCAAAGAAGTGATACATAAAAGTGGAAGTTGCTCAGTCGTGTCCGACTCTGTGTGACCCTGTGGACTGTGGCCTGCCAGGCTTCTCTGTCCCTGGAATTCTCCAGGCAAGAATATTGGAGTGGCTTGCCATGCCCTCCTCCAGGGGATCTTCCTGACCTATGGATCAAACCTGGGTCTCCCACATTGCAGACAGCTTACCATCTGAGCCTTCAGGGAAGGAACGTAAAGAGCTTCATAAATGCTTGCCCACACAGTGCTTTTATCTACAGACAGTGAAGGTGGCCCTCCTTCTCACCAGGTAATAGAACACGAGCTCCTTTAGATCCTTTAGGACCTGTCCCTTCAGCACATAATGTGCCTGGACTGTCTGAGTTTGGCCACAGGGTAGTTCACGAGGCAAGGGCTCAAGGTAGACAAAGCTGTTGCTTCGGGAGAACACAAGTTTAGCACTGTGATAAGCGTCTTCATGTTGTTCTGACAGCCACTGGTAGCCGTAACAGGGGCTGTGATCCTTGTATTTGACCTGATGAATTAGAAAACCAGTATTAGCTTATAGATCATATTTCAGAGAGAATGGCAGTGTGCTCACAGAATCGGTTTAGTTTAGTATCCTACCTTAACTAGTGTACCTAGAAATCTTTTGCTCCACACTAAAAAGTGAGAGAGAAGTGTCCCTTATTTTGTTTATCTGTATTGCAGACCCTTTACATGGCAGAGGCTTCTTGGGTTGGTATTTATACTTCTGAAGAGCATATAAAGAGGCATCCTTGACTCTGATTAGCTCCCTTGCGTTTTTGTAGCCACTTTATGTATTCAGACAGAGATACTGGAGCTATGAAACCTCACTGGGGAGACTAACTGATCCTCAGAAAATGAAGAATTGCATTTTGGAGGGAAGATGCCTCATTTAGGATGGGTTTCAAATGGATATTATGAATAAATGTAATATTGCAAACTTAGAGGTCTGAGAACACTTTCTGTAACTAGCATTTGTTCAAGAGTTGAGTTTATGTTTGTTTATGTTCAGTCACCCAGTCACGTCTGACTCTTTGCGACCCCATGGGCTGTAGCACACCAGGACTCCCTGTCCTTCACCATCTCCCAGAGGTTGCTCTGCTCAAACTCATGTCTATCAAGTCAGTGATGCTATCCAACCATCTCATCCTCTCTCATCCCCTTCTCCTGCTGCCTTCAATCTTTTCCAGCATCAGTGTCTTTTCCAATGAGTCGGCTCTTCATATCAGGTGGCCAAAGTATTGGAGCTTCAGCTTCAGCATCAGTCCTTCCAGTGAATATTCAGGGTTGATTTCATTTAGGATGGACTGGTTTGATTTCTTTGCTGTCCAAGGGACTCTCAAAAGTCTTCTATAGCACCACAGTTTGAGAGCATCAGTTCTTTGAGTGAAGTAATTGATGCCTGCCTCTCCCAGGCTGCATGTGTAGAACGCCCCCCCCCCCACACTTTAACCACAACTCTGTGCTGCCTCCTTTTTAATAAACTGTTTCAAAATTGACCTTAAATTAGTTTCTAATTTCTCATTTTTTCCCTGTCTTCTTTAAGACTAAACACAACTTGGAAATGCCATCACTTTTTGGTTGCAACCTTTTTTCCTTAGACTTCTTCATGTCATTGGTAACTTCCTTACAAACTTACCCTGATACTGAGGGAGGTGCCCTTGATGTTGGTGGTGGTGATGGAGAACTGTGCCCGGCCGTGCTCATCAGTGGTGGCGTTAGAGTTGTGGTTGGCTTCATTTGCTGTGATGAAGATGACTTTATTTGGCATGGGGACACCTTTCCCATCCACTAGGAGCACCTGAAGATTAAAAGCTGTAAATCAGTTATGTGACTAATATCCAATATGCAGCAAACATTCATTTTAGCACAGATATTTATTGTGTCCAATATGTTGAATGTGGTTGCAAGCATTGAGGCTATAGCAGTGAACAAAACAAAGTTCCTTCTGTCTTTGAGCACCCAGTCCAGGAAAAGAGATAGCTGCTAAATAAATGCATAAGTAATGGATTTCCCTGGTAGCTAGGCTTCCCTGGTGGTTCAGAGGTAAACAGCCCGCCTGCTAATGAAGANAAGCATTGAGGCTATAGCAGTGAACAAAACAAAGTTCCTTCTGTCTTTGAGCACCCAGTCCAGGAAAAGAGATAGCTGCTAAATAAATGCATAAGTAATGGATTTCCCTGGTAGCTAGGCTTCCCTGGTGGTTCAGAGGTAAACAGCCCGCCTGCTAATGAAGAAGACATGGGTTTGATTCCTGGGTCAGGAAGATCCCCTGGAGAAGGAAATGGCAACCCACTCCAGTATTCTTGCCTGGAGAATTCCATGGACAGAGGAGCCTGCTGCACTATAGTCCACGGGGTCACCAAGAGTCATACACAACTGAGAAACTAACACTTTCAGTTTCAGCAAACTCTGAGTTTGTCAATGAAATGTCAGTTGCATGTCTGAAGACTAGAACACCAAAATTCTGTCTCTTTTGATTACAAATGGGACTAATGGGTTAGTTATTTAGCAGGAATAAAATCTCAAAAAGTACAATATATCTCTGAGAAATCTGAAAAAGTGAACTTTCATTGTAGGAAGTGACCAAAGTTTCTGAACGTGTGTGCTGTCATAACATAATCAAAACATTCTAAAATGTATTCTTCCACCACTCCTCTATAGCCTGATCTTTCTGTCTTTTACACTCTCCACAGCTGACACAATGTTTCTATTGAAGATGAGATGCATGGTGATTATACTTGGAGGTACATATGACTGTCATCTTAGACTTAAGTCTGAAAACTCCATTAGCACTTTTGCATATAATAGAAAAACAATAGGAGATTTTTTTTGTATGTAAATTTGAGAGAAAAAATTTGTATCTTTAAAATGTGGTGAAAGTGAAAGTATTAGTCGCTCAGTCGTGTCTGACTCTTTGCGAGCCCATGGATTGTAGCCCGCCAGGCTCCTCTGTCCATGGAGAGTTCTCTAGGCAAGAATACTGGGGTTGGTTGCCATTCTCTTCTCCAGGGTATATTCCCAATCCATAGATCGAGCCCGGTTCTCTTGCATTGCAGGCAGATGTTTTATCTTTTGAGCCACATAAGCAAATATTTTTATAATATTTCATAACTCCAGGGGATCTTCCCAACCCAGGGATTGAACCTGGGTCTCTTGCATCTCCTGCATTGGCAGGCAGATTGTTTGCCACTGGCACCACCTGGAAGAGTAAACCTTAAATAGCAGTATTTTACCCCTCTATGTACTGTTTTTAAAATATACTTGCTATTAAAGAAAGAGTAATACAAATACAAAATCCATCACATGTACAGCGATTGCCATGTGCTCGGTCATGTCCAGCTCTTTGCAACTCCACGGACTGTAGCATGGCAGTCTCCTCTGTCCATGGGATTCTCCAGGCAAGAATACTGGAGTGGGTTGTCATTTCCTCCTCCAGGGAATCTTGCTGCCTCAGAAATCTAACCCCCATCTCCTCCTGCATTACAGGTGGATTCTTTACCTCCTGATCCATCAGAAAACAGTAGAACCTCTTACATTTCAAAATAAAAATAAAAGCCACCTACCCATCATTTTTATACAAAATTAATGTACGAAAGATAATGTAATTGGCCAGCATGAATTCTGAGATGCTTATGGAAAAATATAAAAATTTGAGACTGCATGGTAAGCCATGGGAAAGAGTTTGAATGATAACACACAGGGCTGTTTTAAAAACCTTCTAATTTTAGCGTGGTTTTAATAGATTTGATACACAAATTTACCGAGGAACAAATCTATTTTATGCAGTCTTATATCCTTGATTGGGGGCTTCCCAGGTGGTGCTAGTGGTAAAGAACCCACCTGCCAATGCAGGAGACATAAGAGATGCAGGTTCGATCCCTGGGTTGAGAAGATCCCGTGGAGGAGGGCATGGCCACCCACTCCAGTATTCTTGCCTGGAGCATCCCCATGGAGAGAGGAGCCTGGCAGGCTACAGTCCATAGGGTCGCAAAGAACTGGACACAGCTGAAGCGACTGAGTACACACGTACACGTGTTTTTGATTATCTTAATCAATGGGTAATACCAGCCAAATGTGGTTTTAGCAGAGTATACTGTGCGTATTAGGGGAGACTATGGTTTGACATGTGAATTGAAAAATACTTCACCTGCCCAGTGAAAGGAATTCCTCGTCTAAGGTTTGAGTCCACTGTGACAAATGAGAGTTTGGTGATGGTTGTTGTTATTTCAGTGGCCCCCTTTCCAGTTAATTCCACCTCTGAAAAAGAAGGAAAAAAATAAGTTCTCATTTGGAAGGATTTTCTCCCTGAACTTGCACCACCACCTCCCTCTCATAATTTGGCAAAGGAGCTAAGTCAGTGTCTGCTGCTCTTTTGCCATACCCAGGAGGTAACACACCTGTTCCTTCCTCTTGGATTTTGGCTTCCACTTCGATTTTCATTTCAAACTCTTGTCTCTTCATCTGGAAGATCTTGGTGTTTACTTGCTGAGAGAAGCAGCCCTCACTGTTCAGCTAGGAGGGGATGAAATAAAACACACAAACGTAAGACTGGACAAATGAGTGGTCAGGCAGTCTGGAGGGATTTTTTTTTTTTTTNACACCTGTTCCTTCCTCTTGGATCTTGGCTTCCACTTCGATTTTCATTTCAAACTCTTGTCTCTTCATCTGGAAGATCTTGGTGTTTACTTGCTGAGAGAAGCAGCCCTCACTGTTCAGCTAGGAGGGGATGAAATAAAACACACAAACGTAAGACTGGACAAATGAGTGGTCAGGCAGTCTGGAGGGATTTTTTTTTTTTTTCTGAGGCAACAAGACTTAGGAATTTTGCATGATAGGAACACAATAACTATTTTCTAGGAATTAAGTATTATTACATCTCACAACAGTCTCTGCCTTATAAGTGACAGGTGTATTCCTAAGTTTCTGATAATCTCTAGAGTGAATGAGGTATAGAAATTTAAACCATTAAAATTGGAGTTTGATCCCTGGGTCAGGAAGATCCCCTGGAGAAGGAAATGGCAACGCAGTTCAGGATCCTTGCCAGGGAAATCCCATGGACAGAGGAGCCTGGTGGGCTACAGTCCATGGGGTTGTGAGAGTCCAACTTGACTGAGAAACTAAACAATAACAACGATCTTACTGTAGGAGGCAGCTAACTCTTCACTGAAATCTGGCTTCCCTTAGTTTACATCTGTGGCTGGGAGGTAGGTGCCTATGTGGGGACTGTGTTTCCTCCGTCCCTGACATCTAGGTGGGGCTATGTGACAAGCTCTTGCTCATAGAAAGAAGGAAGAACTGAAGCCCTTCCCAGCCAAGGTGGTTAAGATGGGTATATTTTGTCTCCTTCCTTCCTGTAGATACTCAAAAGGGTTTTAGATACCAGGTTCTGGGTCCTTGGTGCACAAAGAATGCCTACAATTGACAAGAAATAATTCCTATTAGGCTAAGTCACTGATTTTTATCAATAAAAACTACTATAGCTAGCATAGAATTCTTTTATACATTGGTCTGTTCTTGCTTGAATTATCACCATGTTATAACTCACTGCTTGTCAATGGTGCCTAGGCTTTTAGTCCCTAGGACTGGCTTCCTACGTACCTGCCCACTGAACTTCTCACAGACAGCATTGGATTCTTCACCATGACAATTAGAAGGGTTCCTGTACTTTCTGCACATGTTCATAGTCACACGTCCTGGGACAGGCTTCCCATAAGTGTATCTGTTGTAAAAGCATTGCCACAAGGATCAAATCAGACATTGAACACCCTTATTTTTGACCTGTTTATTTCCCCTCTAGCTATAGCATATTTTTACTCTCTGTATTTCCTTCTAACTTCTGCAGGGCTCATGTAATGTTGAGGGCAAGTAAACTAACTGGTTTGAGCTCCCTAACATACACCCAGCAAATTCCCACTGGCTATCTATTTTATATATGGTAATGTAATTGTTTCCATGCTGCTCTCTCAATTTGTCCCACGCTCTTCTTCCCCCACTGGGTCCACAAGTCTGTCAAAACCTTCTGTTTTAGAAATTTACAGTGCAGCATGCTGAAATTTACTACTGTCTTCTTTTACCATGTCTTTTCTCCCCTTGATATCTAATTTTCAGTTTCATCTTTTAAAAAATATTTTTCTTATTGTCAAAGCTACACCAGATCTTAAGAGAAAACAACCATACCAACAAAACAAAGACAAGAAATGAGTGCTTTCAATTCTACATAGGAATAGAAACCATTAATATGATGTGTCTTTCCTTCCTCCATCCTCTTCCTATGGGCAGCTATCTCTGTTTATGTCAAATTTTACTTGTTTATTTTTTACAAAAACTGTGGTGTTTAAACTGTGGTGTTGGAGAAGACTCTTGAGAGTCCCTTGGACTGCAAGGAGATCCAACCAGTTCATCCTAAAGGAAATCAGTTCTGAATATTCATTGGAAGGACTGATGTTGAAGCTGAAACTCCAATACTTTGATCACTTGATGTGAAGAGTTGACTCATTGGAAAAGACCCTGATGCTGGGAAAGATTGAAGGCAGGAAAAGAAGGGGACAACAGAGGATGAAATGGTTGGATGGCATCACCGACTCAATGGACATGAGTCTGAGTAAACTCCAGGAGTTGGTGATGGACAGGGAGGCCTGGCATGGTGCAGTCCATGGGGTCGCAAAGAGTCAGACATGACTGAGTGAGCGACTGTACTGAACTGAACTGAACTGAGCTTTTTTAAAAAATGGGATTGTGGCATAAATATGCCATCGGTAATTGCTGTGGTTTTGAGAGTGTTTGCTTCCCAATTTAAATATCCTCAGGACTGCCCAGATGGTATAGTAGTTAAGCATCCAACTTCTAGACATACAGATGGCTAACAAATACATGAAAATATGCTCAACATTGCTCATTATTAGAGAAATGAAAATCAGAACTACCTCACTTTGGTCAGAACGGCCATCATCAAAAAATCTACAAACAATAAAAGCTGGAGAGGGTGTGGGGAAAAGGGAACCCTCTTTCACTGTTGGTGGAAATGCAAATCGATACAGCCAATATGGAGAATATTATGGAGATTCCTCAAAAAACTAGGAATAAAACTATCATGTGACCCAACAATCCCACTACAAGGCATATAACCCGAGGAAACTACAACTGAAAAAGACACGTGTACCCAGTGTTCACTGCAGCACCGTTTACAATAGCCAGGAGACGGAAGCAACCTAGATGTCCATCGACAGATGAATGGGTAAAAAATCCGTGGTGCATGTATACAATTGAATATTACTCAGCCATAAAAAGGAACACATTTGAGTTTTATATATATATCCTTTTCCTATTATACAGAGTGAAGTAAGTCAGGAAAAGAAAAATAAATACCACATATTAGCGCATATATATGAAATCTAGAAAGGAGGTACTGATGAACCTATTTGCAGGGCAACAAAGGAGATGCAGGCATAGAGAACAGATTTGTGGACCTAGTCGGGGAAGGAGAGTGTGAGACAAATTGAGAGAGTGGCATGGAAACAATTACATTACCATATATAAAACAGATAGCCAGTGGGAATTTGCTGTATGACTTAGCTCAAACCAGTACTCTGACAACCTAGAGGGGTGGGGTGTGGTGGGAGGTGGAAGGGAGATTTAAGAGGGAGGAGACACATGTAAACCGATGGCTGATTCATGCTGATGTATGGCAAACACCAATACAATATTGTGTAGCAATTATTCTCCACTTAAATATAAGTAAATTTAAAAAATAGAATCTGCCTGCTAATGCAGGGGACGTTGGTTTGATCCCTGGTCAGGGAACTATTACCACATGCCTCAGGGCAGCTAAACCTGTATGCCACAACTACAGAAACCTGCAACAAAGGCCCAGTGCAGCAAAAAAAAAAAAAAAAAAAAATCCTCTATGTCTGTATATGTAAGGGTATTGGTTTGTTAGCTCTGTGGATCAGGAGCTTGGTGGTTTTCCTCTGAGAGAGTGCTGGGCAGGGACCCAGCTGAACAGCTAGTGTATTACAAATGTGGTCTTTAGGTAGGACTTGTTTCTTCACCACTTGTTCTTTCTGTTACTGCTATTGCTGGGCTACTGGAGATGGGAGCATAAGATCCTAGTAACATTGATTCTCAAGGTTGGAAAAGCCTGACTGAGAGATCATGTCCAGTCTCATCAGTGACAGTGGCAGTGCCAAGAAGTATGTGACCTGCCTTAGGTAGATGGATGAGTTAGATGAGATTTCTGTAACACGCTTATCTCTACACCGAATCTAAGTTATTTTTCCACTCTGCAAGGTCGGGTAAATGATCTGTTGATGACTGATTTTCCTTTACAACTTGGTAAAGTGAAAGTCACTACCCTTCAACACTCTCTTATTTGTGTGCCTATGTGTGCACAAGTAGCTTCATTACTTTCAGAATCAACCCTACTAGCATAGCTTCTCTAGAAACAGTTGCCTATTCTGTGATAGTTACAATAATTCTGGTAAGGACAGGAAAGAAATTAAGAAGGAAAATAGAAAGGCAACAGGAAAGTTCTAGAGATGGGAATGTTCCCATGTATTTAAGGTGTTTGTGCAGCACTCTTCATAGACAAGCTAGCAAGATATCCCAAAGGGTGAGTCTCTTTTAAATAATACATCCACCCCAAAAGAAGATTTTTGGAAAGTATAAACTCACAGGCCGCACACGGACACTTTCACCTCTTCTTCCAAGATGGTGATTGTCTTTGGCATTCTTACTTGTACTTCAAACTTAGGAAGCACTGTTGATTGGAGAAAAGGAAGTTGATGATTTGTTTTCAACTTTTGGGGAATTGGCATTTCCAGATTCTCAATAATAATTCCCTAATATTATTTTAGGGCCCTGAAAGGGAGCCCTCTTCTCCAGTATATTCACCTTCCTCTCAACCAAGATCTCTTTGGAGATCTTGGTTGAAGGACTTTGATGGATCAACGTAATCCTGGTGAATTATGGGAGACCTCACTAGACTACAAATGTTTTACATTTTTAAAGGTTAAAATTGTTACAAAAAAGGCTATATGACATCCTATTCACAAATCACTGATGGTCCTTGTTGGATTTAGATATAATTTGCTCCACTCCAAGTCTAATCTCACCCATGGGAAATAGGAAGATTCCAAAGAAACTGGAATTCTAGGCCTTAGAAGTTCAAGTATGAAAAAAAGAACTGCTTGGTGATTTTTCTTATTGACATACCGAATTCCTCCACGGTGAAGTGGTGCTCTGCAGTCCCACCTGATTCTTTCTGTACCACCACCTTATAGGAGCCTTGAAAGGGCTCTGACGAGAGCGGGAAGGTCAACTGCTGGAGACCATTCTCTACCTCCAGGTTCTGCCACTGTGCGATGCGATTTCCTTTGGGGTCCTACAGACACAATAATCGTAATTTACAAAAGAGCCTAGAGTGTTAGACAGTACAGGAAATCAATGGGGACTCCGATGTTATCCACAAAGAGGGATTCTGATGTTATCCACAAAGAGGGGTGGGAGGAGATGGCTTGGAACAAACCAGTGTTACATGAGTTTGAAGGCTTCTCCCTTAGTGATAAAT
The DNA here is from genome assembly GCA_006410675.1 of Oreotragus oreotragus. NCBI lineage: Eukaryota > Metazoa > Chordata > Mammalia > Artiodactyla > Bovidae > Oreotragus > Oreotragus oreotragus. Next base: position 185,543 of record SJYX01017666.1, on the reverse strand, counting down.
TTCTGAAATATTGTAAGAATCTCTTAAATAATAACATTTCCCCTAAGTTTATTATAATTATGGAATGTTTCACGTTGCTTACCTCAATATATACTAGTGGAACCTGAAAGACAAAAGGATAGTAAGCAGTTTAGAACTGTTCTCATAGCCTCAATTCTGATTTATAAGCAAAGTAGTTTTATGCAGAATAGTTTTATCTGTAGTAAAACACAGAAAAATTCTAGATTAAGTTTTATAGAAGTTTAATCCATTACAAGGAATTAATGAGTAATGTTAAGTACTTATTGACTCTCAGCAACAAATGCATGTGTGCCATTCATTAGGAATAGTATTTACTAATATTACTTGAATAAGAACATTCCTTTGCTATGCTATTTTACAGAGTGAGAAATAAACACCAATGGAACAATGAGTAACCATGTTCAGATCCAAATATTAAGGTGGACCACAGAATTCTTAAGTAGTTCTAAGAATTAGAAGGAGTGGGAATAAATCCTCTACTATTAATGCATATACATTTAAAAAACAGATATTTATTAAGTGCCTACCAGGTGCCGTCTATAATCCTAGTGTAAATAACCCACCTACCACTGCAGGAGATGTAAGAGACATGGGTTTGGGCCCTGAGGGAGGGCATGGCTACCCACTCCAGTATTCTTGCCTGGAGAATGGCATGGACGGAGGAGCCTGGTGGGCTGTAGTTCATGGGGTCTCAAAGAGTCAGACATCACTGAAGTGATTTGCATGCACATTAAGTGCCTACCAAGTGCTGTGTATCATCCTAGGTGCTATAAATACAGCAATCCATAAAAGAACAATAGATCTGCTTCTCATGGAGCTTGCATTCTAATAGGGATGGATATATGAAAAACAGACATATATGCAATATATGTTTTTGATATGTATACACATTTGATATATATAGTGTATGCTGCTGCTGCTAAGTCGCTTCAGTCATGTCCGACTCTATGTGACCCCAGAGACGGCAGCCCACCAGGCTCCCCCGTCCCTAGGATTCTCCAGGCAAGAACACTGGAGTGGGCTGCCATTTCCTTCTCCAATGCATGAAAGTGAAAAGTGAAAGTGAAGTCGCTCAGTTGTGTCCAAGATATACATATTTGACATATATATTTAAGGTATATATATATTTAAGTTATATATATATATATATATGTTTGAAGTAGCATCAAGAAATGAAAATAAAGCAGAGTTCACAGAGTAATGGATGAAGTGTTTAATTTTAGATAGAAAAGTTTAAGTAGAAACCAGGAGATCCATTTCAAGGTGACTGCAATAGTGTTATTTAGAGGTGATACTGGTCAGAACAAAATTGTAGCAATTCAGGTGGTAAAGCACAGTCTGGATATATTTTAAGCTAACATGATTTTCTGATAAAATAGGATGTGGCTGTAAGAGAAAGAAATGAAGGATTATGCCTTAATCTTTTGCTTTAGGAGCTAGAAGGAAAAAATTGCTCCATCCCCACCAGTCCTCCGCCAGTCCTCCCCGCTCCTTCTGACAACCCCTTCCCCCATTCCCACCCCATTCCAGAGCAGAGATGGATTTAATTAGGATCAGCAGGGAATTGCAACCCCCCATGGCCTGGGAAAGAGCATGTTTTAAGAGGGGAAAAGGAAGTCGGGAGGGGGAGGGACTATAGTAAACAGAGTCTGTGGCTTTTAATTGAAGTGTCTCTTTCTAAGATTAAAAAAAAATGTGGTTGAAGACTAGACTTGGGAGAGAAAAATGAAGACTTTGGTTTCTTGTCTACATTAAAATTCAGTGTTAGTCTTGAGGAACAAACATTGATTATACTCTCCTTCCTTTATAGGAGAGGTTTTGGTAGGTGTGTTTAGAAAAATTTTGGATCTTTGAAAAGTTATTTAAACCTAAGTTTTTTGACAGTTTATTTGTTTAGTGTATCTTTCTAGTTTGCCTAACTGAGAACTTTTCAAAGAGTAAGTTTAATTGTGTGACAATCAAGTACCAGTAACAAGAAAGAATCAGCAACTCTCTTGACCCAGGGAACTGTTTTAAATGAGAATTTTGCACAATGGCCATGCCAGAAAATATTGTTATCAGCAGTAGATTCTTCCTTTCTCTTGCCCTCCGCCAACACCAAAAACAGGCTCCCAGCCTATTTATACAGATAATAATAATTCTAGATAGATATTCAGAGACTTACCAATTCATTCAGGGGGTGAAAGCTTTCATCCAACAAAACAATACGAAATTTCACTGAAACAGAAATATTTTCTGTGAGTCCCAGAAACCTTAGGCCAAGTCCATAGGTTAGTAAGACAAGTTATTAAGGAACCAGGATTCCTTTAACTGGGAAACATGCAAGAGAGGAAGATCTTTCTGTTGGGAAGTTGTCCTGAGTATAGGCCTCTGTACCTGTCTGCTCTGGTTTATAGATGGGTTTATCTGTCTGGACAAAGACGAGGCTCTCTTCGTTTTTAACCAACACTGTGGTCCGCTTCTTGAATTCTTGGGTTGGTCCTTTCACTTGGATGGTGAGGAACATTACCTCTTGACTGGTTGGAGATCTTGGGAGCTGAAATAGAGGAGAGACCCTGAAAACCCACTCATTTCCCAAGTTTCTTCTCCAAGTTCCTCTCCTACTTCTCCCTAGGGGTCTTGCCCCTTTTAATTTCACTGGCCCATCCTCATCGGAGAAAGTTGGCATGGACAGAAATTCATGGACAGAATGACTTCTGTCACTTGTGAATGGGAAGACGGAGCAAAAGGTGGAGGAAACCGTAACAGTGAGTGAGGTTATACATGAGATTCACATCTCCTTATAGATCAGCCAGAACAGTTTTTTAAAAAAATATTTTTGCTCAATTGTTTTAAATTTTTATTTATATTGGAGTATAGTTGATCAACAACTTTGTGTTAGTTTCAGGTGTACAGCAAAGTGATTCAGTTATTCATATACATGTATCTATTCTTTTTCAAATTCTTTTTCCACTTAGGTTATTACAGGATATTGGGCAGACTTCCCTATGCTATATAGTAGATCCTTATTGGTTATCTATTTTAAATATAGCAGTGTGTACATGTCAATCTCAAACTCCCAATCTATCCCTCTGCCAGTAAGACTGTCAGTCTGTTTCTGTTTTGGAAATAAGTTTATTTGTATGATTTTTTTTAAGACTCCACATATAAGCTATATTATATGATATTTGTCTTTCTCTGTCTGACTTTCTTCTCTTAGTATGATAATCTCTAGGTCCATCCATGTTGCTGCAAATCAGCTAGTACAGCTTTGATTCATTTATATACTGATGTTAACCAAACTGCTGTTATGTGATAAGTGAGCATGGTATTATAGAAGCATCTCTTAATGCTATGAGAAAGGAAACGGCAATATTTTATTGGCTGGATGCTGTAAGAATTCTATACAACTCTGAAGAGATATTGGCTGTACATTCATGGTGATTTCCAAAGTTTCATGCTTAGAAACTGGGATGATGTCTTCTGTGTTCCAGTCAGCCCACCACTGGGGCTTATGTTGAACATTGGTCTAGTATGTTTTATTAGTCTTTTTTCCATTTTCATTTTAAGGAGAAGTCACACTTTCCCTTTGTCTAGTTCTTACTTTTTTTTTTTTTTTGTTAAGAGGAATTTTCTCCAGTCATTAAGCTCATTTTAATATCTCTATAAATATTTGTCTACCGTGGTTGGAAATTCACACATTGCTTCTTAATTTCTATGCTTAGCCGTTACATTTAGATTCCCTCGTGAGGTCCATGCCAGCCTCGCAAAGTCTTATCTTGACTGAATTCTAGATCCCTGTGTTCCTGACCCATAGGAAGAAGTGTATTAAGTCAAACTGTCATACTCACATTGAAGGAGACACACTGGAATAAGTCCTTCTCTGCCACCACGTCAGTGAAGAGGCTCCTGTTCTCTCTGATGGACTCCAAGGAGGCGCTGACGGTCACTGTCTCATTCAGGTGGCTCAGAAGGAGGCAGCCCTTCTCAGGGTTTCCAGTATGGAGCAGGGAGGGGACCAGCACCATGTATTGCCTGGGGTTGGAGGAGTCCAGTTAAAGGAGAGTATAGGAGGTGAGGCATTGTTATCAGCAGCACTATTTTCTGCTGTAATTTTTGTTACTATCTGTAGTTCTATGCCAAGAGAAGACAGATTGATAAGCAGGAAATTGATCCCTGCCACTGAAAGGCATGCAAGAGAATTATTCTCCTTTCCATAGTCAGTGCCATGTCAGTGAACATTTTACTTGAAGTGAGCCTTAATGAAGTGAACATTTGCAGGCATATCTCACGCTGAGGAACTCAAATCTGAATTCAAATAAAGACAAGATAATTATACTTAGTCAAGCTGTCAATCTATTTTACATTAGGATTACTGAGGAAAGCAAGCAATTCTCATGTGAGACATTACAAAAGCCAATCCATTTATAGAACTTTTCATTGAATACATAGCAAGCCTGTAAAAATGGAACGGCATGTTCTTGCTTTCCAGTTTATGGATACGGAGCCTGAGGCTTAAAGAAAGTCATTAGTTTAAAGTCTCAGTGTGTTAAGCAACCAATGACATCTTGATGTGTTACCTAACCCTGAATGTTTGTACATTAAATATTTGACTTTCAACTCATGGCTGGACAAAAATGGTCTACTCAAGGATGGTCTTCGAAAGATTGAATTTGGAGTCTTGGTAACTCATAAGCAGAAAAGAAACTTTCCCAATATCCTCATATATAATTTTATTGACTCTCAAATTTTCAAACATTTTTGCTTACAATATCCCTAACACAATTCTTAGACACTATGGACTCCTTACATATACTCAGGAAAACATGTATTTTTTTTTTCCACAAGTTTAAGTAATAGCAAAATATATTATTTTTGATGATACTTTAAAATAAAACTTATATTACTTTTTTTTTTGGATATAACTCAGTTGGTAGAGAATCTGCCTGCAATTCAGGAGACCTGGGTTTGACTCCTGGGTTGGCAAGATCCTCTGGAGAAGGAAATGGCAACCCACTCCAGTATTCTTGCCTGGAGAATCCCATGGACGGAGGAGCCTGACTGGCTGCAGACTGTGAGGTCACAAGGGTCAGACACGACTTAGAGACCAAAGGAAACCACCACCGCATTACTTTTTTGTAACTTTCCCATGGGATCTTAAATATCATATTGATAAACTATCTAATATGATCTATTTAAAAAATACACCAAAATCTTCTTTTTGTAATGATCAGAAATTTAGCAGCTTTCTCCTTTTCCCTCGTGAGCTTGAATTTTCATGTCACGTACCGAACAGAAGTCTGTCCTAACATTTCTATGCTTTAAAATAGTTTATGGATCACTCTAGCGTCTTTATTTTGTATGGGTATACATATGCAGATATGCATATGTATGTGTGATGTGTATGCATATGTACTGTTTCCATATGTACATGTAGGCCTGTACTGTTATGTGTGCGTATATAAATTGAATTTTAACTCTTAAATTTAATGTGATCATAAAGCTGTAAATGTTAAACATTTTCTTCTGAATTGTTTTCAAAAGTCTTAGTAGTATACAACAGATCAAAACAAAATAAATATTTTACAAGCTATGATTCATATATTTTACATATTAATATAAAATCAAAACACTTTTGAAGCACATCTTTGGTGAAAATGATGAACTGTTCTTATATATTCATGGACAGATATTCCTTACTGCAAGAATTAAACAAAGGTCTACCATGAACTCTGTTGCTAGTTTTGGTTTGTGTAGATGCAGTGCTATGAAAAATTGTTCACATAAAAGTAAATAAATTATATCATTTTTTATCAGCTCTTGTAACTTCTGCATTACATGCCAAAAAAAACAGTGCCCTGTTATCAAGAGTTGCTTCTTATCATCTGTCAACTGGTATTTCCCTTAGATCCTCCTTCAATTCTGTTGAAACAAAGAATTCATCACCACACTATCTGCAAAATGATTTTCTCTTCTGTCATTTGAGTCTTTTGTTTTCTCAACATCAACATCAGTTTTTCAAATTGCTCCTTTATTTGGAACTCTAGAGATTTTTATATTCCAGAACAATGTTCCACGGTAACAACTGATTGAGGGGAGGTTTGTCTCTTTTAAAGTGAAAGATGGGAAATTAAAAAAGGGGAGGCAAGAAAGGGTAGATAGCACAGTCTCAAGCTGATCAGCATGAGTGTGAGGATCTAAAAGTTGATTCTTTTAAAAGTATCAATTTCCAGTGCCCTTTAGAAAGTCTTTGTATATCCCCAGATAATTTAGAGATTCAGAGATCCAGAAATTGGGAAAGAAATGTTTAAGAATAGGTAAAGATTTGTAAAACCNTGATTCTTTTAAAAGTATCAATTTTCAGTGCCCTTTAGAAAGTCTTTGTATATCCCCAGATAATTTAGAGATTCAGAGATCCAGAAATTGGGAAAGAAATGTTTAAGAATAGGTAAAGATTTGTAAAACCTCATTATTGAAAGAGACCTTAAAGATAAGAAGGTGACAGTTCCATGGTGGGGACAAATAAATGAATGGGAAGCATTTAAAATAAAGGAGAGGACTCTTCGAGTTTATGTTTTATGTGAAACTCACGGTTTTCCAGAGACTGAAGCATCTGTCGGCAGCAAGAGCAGAAGAAGAGTAAGACTTGGATAAAGGAGTTTGCTCTTCCCCATGCTGCAGGGAGAAGGGACCGGAGGAGACCAGACTGTGTTGCACCTTTCTCCCTGCAGTTGTTCTGGTCCCAGACTTTCCTCAGAGCAAGTAGGCTTTATGCTGCCCTCTGTGTAAACAGGAAGTTCCACCCACACAAGGTGTCTAAACAAAGTAGAGGTCTCTGAACATTTTCTGGAAGGTCATTGCTCTCAGGGACTTAATTACAGTCAAGGTTAATTCCTGGCAAGCTAAATAGGATTCCTGGAGGGATAAAATCCACATTCCCATTAGTGCTCATTTTCCCTGGGTTTTCCCGTAAAGCAGCTAATCGGCTTTTCAATCCCTTCTCTCTCTCTTGCTCCCTCCTTCTGCTTCCTCATAGTGCCTTTTATGGCTTTCCTCTCATCTCTTGCATGAATAGCTGGCAGGGGAAGCTATAATTTAAGCAACACTGGAAGGCTCAAAATAGATATTTCACTACAAGTCAGTCTCCTGCAAGTCCTACATCAGATATGTCTACCTCAAATATTGAAGCAGTTTAAGAATTTAGTTGTCCTCTATGGAAATGACAATGGATTAAAAGAATACCTTTTTGTCTTGGAGGAGATTGCTGAATTGCAGATAAAGAGCTAGGTTCTGGAAGAATGATAATAGAAATATTTCCCTGTATTAAGGAAGTGAAAAGATGAAAGGAGAAGTAGCAGGACCTCAAAAACAAGCTTTGACTTACTCTGCCCAAGAAAGATCTTAATTGCCTTTACCATCTACTTACGTGAACATGGACACATTTTGTTACTGCCTTCTAAATATGCAACTCCACTCCAGTCTATTTTATCCATCCATCCATCCACTCATTCATTCATTCATCCAACTGATTGATTGTTTTGTAAGTTTTATTGAGCCCAGTTGGTCTCGAATCATACAAAATCATGGAGATGGAATGGTCAAATATGTAGAAACAGATTGCACATTCTTGAGGGTATGAAATCAGGCAAATAAATAAGCAATAAAAATACAGTAGCCAGACATTATTATGGAGAAGTTCAGGTGCTCTGGGAGCACAGGATTGGGGCACACAATTTAAACTTGGGTCTTGGAAAGGAAACCAAAGGGAAAGAAAAAAGCAAATTAAGCATCCACTCACACTTGTGGGTGGTGGTTAGCCAGGGGAAAGAGGAGATGCAAAGTGCATTTGAAGCACGTAAGGAATGACATAAACAAAGACACAGGAGGCAATAACCATCATGACACATTCATGATAAACATCATGACAGTAAAATGAAAAATTTTTGGAATGGAGAAAATGCTTGTCCACTTAGAAAAGTGGTGAAGTAAGCTTGCTTCAGATAAAAAAGAAATCTGCTGGCAGTACTAGGGTTCTTGGGGAGTAATCAGTGAAGTGACTTCCCCAGATTTACTTCCTGGAAAGATCACACTCACTGAAATTTGGGAGAGTGATGGGAAGGAGGCAATCCAGGAAGCAGGGTGGGTGTTGGCACAATTATATGGATGAGAAATGATGATATTTGAGCTAGGGTTGGGGCTTCCCAAGTGGCTAGTGGTAAAGAACCACCTGCCAAGGCAGGAGACATAAGAGATGTGGATGCGATCCCTGGAGTGGGAAGATCCCTGGAGTGGGGCATGACAACCCAGTCCAGTATTATTGCCTGGAGAATCCCCATGGACAGAGGAGCCTGGTAGGCTACAGTCCATGGGGGTCACAAAAAGTTGGACACAACTGAAGTGACTTATGCATGTATGCATGCGTGCATTTATAATGATATTGGATAGAGGTCGACAGATTTATATCATATTTAAGAGGTAAAATTACAGTACACAGTGAACACATGAATGTGATGGGTAAAGGAAAATGTGCCTTCCAATTTTCCTGGCTATTCACTGAATGACTTGTGTTGCTTTTAAGTGATTGAGTGAAACACAGGACACAGGCTGAGAACAGAACGAGAACAGAGGGCTGAGAGTTGGGAAGATAGAGACTCATTTTAGAAAGTGCTTGTGCTTTAAGTAATAATATTTGTAGGGAGTTTTACATTAGCTTTTGAACGGTGGTGTTGGAGAAGACTCTTGAGAGTCCCTTGAACAGCAAGGAGATCCAACTAATCCATTCTAAAGGAAATCAGTCCTGAATATTCATTGGAAGGACTGATGCTGAAGCTGAAACTCCAATACTTTGGCCACCTGATGCGAAGAACTGACTCATTTGAAAAGACCCTGATGCTGGGAAAGATTGAAGGCAGGAGGAGAAGGGGATGACAAAGGATGAGAAGGTTTGATGGCATCACTGACTTAATGGACATGAGTTTGAGTAAACTCTGGGAGTTGGTGATGGACAGAAAGGCCTGGTGTCCATGGGGCTGCAAAGTGTCAGACACGACCGAGCAACTGATCTGAACTGAATGGTCTAGCGGTTTTCCCTACTTTCTTCAATTTCAGTCTGAATTTGGTAAGGAGTTCATGATCTGAGCCACAGTCAGCTCCCGGTCTTGTTTTTGTTGACTGTATAGAGCTTCTCCATCTTTTGCTGCAAAGAATATAATCAATCTGATTTTGGTGTTGACCATCTGGTGATGTCCATGTGTAGAGTCTTCTCTTGTGTTGCTGGAAGAGGGTGTTTGCTATGACCAATGCATTTTCTCGGCAAAACTCTATTAGTCTTTGCCCTGCTTCATTCCACATTCCAGCTGTGTTTCCTCCCTGCTATTTACCTGGGGCCAAAGACAGCTGCCGGGGTCCAGCCCAGGTGGATCCAGGGAATTCGCAGCAGGGACGGCGTTGGAGAGGAAAAACTTATTTATTTATTAATATAAAATTAGATTAGGAAGAAATAGTGTAGTGGGAAAATNATTAGATGAGGAAGAAATAGTGTAGTGGGAAAATTAAGTGGAGAAAAGAGGCCGAATAACTTGGCTTACGGGGAAGGCCAATAAAATCTCAGGACAAGAGATTTGCACCATCTACGTTGGGCCGCCGGCGTCCGTTTGAATATTGGAGAGTGCCCTGCCTTGGGCTCTCTCTCTTATGGATCTTAGAAGCCGGGACGAGTAAGTAGACATGGTGAGCCGCCCGCTCCAGATGGGAATTCAGCCTGAAATTAGAGTAAAGAGGAGACACACACACACACACACACACACACACACACACACACACACACACACACACACACACACACGGGGGAAACCAGTTTAGCGACTGGCTCCGGCCTCTATTGTTCAGAAGGCCTTTTATACTTCTGATTGTACATAGAGATCAATGGGTAACACAAAGTTATGCAGCGTCAACAGCCCAGACTCATCAAAAACAGGCTTTTCTCTCTGTACACCTAATTGTATACATAAGTCTTAGGTGATTTACATCATCTTCTGGCCAAAAGGGCCAATTAACATTTTACAGCCCTTTTCTGATAAGGGTTTGTCAATCAGAAGACTTATTTGTGTTGATCTTCCCAAAGTCTGGTGCCACTCTTAGAAAGCACTAAACAAAGTTACATTCTTACATAGCAAAGATACAGCAGTTTATAACAAGTAAAGGGAGTACAGTGATTTACTACAAAAGAAAAGTAATTAACTCAAAAGTCTAAGTTGCTAACATCAAAACTACTATATATCTTTTCCCATATCCCGCTTACATTGATTAACATTCTTCCAGGCACCTGAAAAATAAAGAATATGGAGGCCTGGCAGCAGTCATTGAGACAACAGTGAAAACCTGTCACCAATATGATTTTTAACTCTTTAGAAAAAGGCTCTGTTTCTTTAAGATGCTTTTAAGCTTTGTGCCTCTCGCGGTTGGGGGCTGTAAGCAATTCACTAGCTGTAAGAGGTCTGGGGAACCTGTTAGGCAAGCTAGAGAGCTATCAGAGGGGGTTTGAGCTGAAACATCCCTTTCAAATGCAGAAGACTAAAGCCCTGATTTGACTTTTTCCAGAGAATATTAGAAGAGTGGAAAAGCAGAGTACAAAGGCCGGCAGATTCTTATTTTTTGGGAGAGTGGATGCTCAAGAAATACCAGGGGGAAAACCTGAGATCTGACTCGACCTTGCACATCAGATCTTTGCCACATGACCTTGTCACGGGTGGGATTCCTCACGCTGGCCCCCGGCAGACAGCTCTTTCTTTTTTTGGGGTGTTAGTTCTAAAAGGTCTTGTAGGTCTTCATAGAACCGTTCAACTTCAGCTTCTTCAGCATTACTGTTTGGGGCATAGACTTGGATTACTGTGATATTGAATGGTTTGCCTTGGATACGAACAGAGGTCATTCTGTCATTTTTGAGATTGCATGCAAGTACTGCATTTCAGACTCTTTTGTTGACCATGATGGCTACTCCATTTCTTCTGAGGGATTCTTGCCCGCTGTAGTAGATTTAATGGTCATCTGAGTTAAATTCACCCATTCCAGTCCATTTTAGTTCGCTGATTCCTAGAATGTCGACGTTTACTCTTGCCATCTCTTGTTTGACCACTTCCAATTTGCCTTGATTCATGGACCTGACACTCCAGGTTCCTATGCAATATTGCTCTTTATAGCATAGGACCTTACTTCTACCACCAGTCACATCCACAGATGGGTATTGTTTTTGCTTTGGCTCCATCCCTTCATTCTTTCTGGAGTTATTTCTCCACTGACCTCCAGTAGCATATTGGGCACCTACTGATCTGGGGAGTTCCTCTTTCAGTATCCTATCATTTTGCCTTTTCATACTGTTCATGGGGTTCTCAAAGCAAGAATACTGAAGTGGTTTGCCATTCCTTTCTCCAGTGGACCACATTCTGTCAGACCTCTCCACCATGACTCGCCCATCTTGGGTTGCCCCACGGGCGTGGCTTAGTTTCATTCTTTCTCCCTGACCATCTTCAAACTGTGGGTAGCTGTTTGATCTAGTCTGGCCAGTGACATTTAAATGGAAAACTTTTGGGAGGGGCTTGTAGAAAACTTTCGGTTTCTTAACAAAAAGAAAACATTTCAGAAGACACAGCAATGAATGTTTTTATTTATTCTTTCTGCATGGAAATTGAATGTAACACTTAAAGTTCCAATGGCCATCTTGAGTTGACAAAGCAACGAACAGGATGATCAAGGTCTGCATGCTAAGCAGGTCCAAACGATAGAAAGGGCTTTGGTCTCTGTCAGTATTATTGGGTAATTGTGTCAACCTTGGAATGTCAACCTATGGACTTCTTCCCTATTTGTTCAGCGATTGCTAGTTGCTTTTCTGTTATTTATTGCCAGAGGAATCCCTAGCTGATTCACAGACAGGTGCAAAATGCATTTTAAATATATAGAGAAAATTAGAACTTAAAGTAACATTGCAACAGTGGGGAGAGGGTGAATAATGTAGATTTTAAGTGTATTGGACATGACAATTACTAGTTTAATACTGATGAAAGTACTAAGAGAAAAGTTACAGTACTCCTTTTTACCTTGTTTGATACACTATTGATATAAAGGACAGAATTATTTAATATATTACTTAAAGAAAAAGCTTTTCCAATTAAATTATGTAAACTATGTCATGATATGAAAAGATGTGTATGTTGCAATCACTGAATGCCAGAAAAAGCTAATATTTGTAGGTACTATTCTAAAGGAAATCAGTCCTGAATATTCATTGGAAGGAATGAATGGCATTCATGAATGAATGTTAGGCATTGTGTTAAGCACTTCATTTCATTTATTTTCCTCAAAAATGCATAAACTAGTTATGGACTTTCCATTTTGGAGATGATAAATAGAGAATGACTCTAGGTTTCTCACTGAGGCTCTTGCGGGTGATCTTGCTAATAAGAGACAGGAAATTGTCAGGTAGAATCTTAGATATGTTGGCTTTGAGGCTTTCTTGTGAAACTCAGGGAAGCTGTACATTAGGGAATTGGGGGTAAACTTCAGAAATGAAGGAAAAAAAAGAGATTGATTAATTGGCTCCTTTTTCCATTCAGTTAATATTTAAGCTTACTATGAACCAGGCCCTATATTAAGTACTAGGAATATTGTGAAGCAAAGCAGTCAAATGGAGAAGATGGATATTATTTAGTCAGTCCACATATATTCTAATGCATATTTTATACCAGACACTGTCCTGTGGTTAACAAAAACCATATGCTTCTGCTACTGGGGAGTATACATTCTTTTGCATCGAAATTAAGAGGGTGACTGGTGAAACACATGTGACCATGCCAACAGATCCACTTTAAATTCACGACTGCAGACTTAGGTGCAAACACAGCCTCTATGCACTGCTGTTGCATTGCTCAAGTGATTTTATTTTCTCACTCTCCCAGGTCATCATTTCTATAAACAATGCCATTTCTCTCTTTTCTGTCTACTGATGACATTGCTTCTTATTTTACTGAAAGAATAGAAATGATCACAAGTAAAATTCTGATCATCTATCTCCAATTTTGTAATTGCTAGCTCATCTGCATCTGCACCCATGGACTCTGTATTCTTTTGTGTTGGATTAGATAAGCTTGTGTGCATCTAAATGCAAACCACCATTAAAAAAATTTTTTTTTAGTGTAACTTACTCTTTTCGCATACTCGAAAACTTTTTTACTAAATTGATTTACCTCTCTCTGTGCCGTGCTTTATCACACAGTCGTGTCAGACTCTTTGCAACCCCATGGACTGTGGCCTGCTAGGCTCTTCTCTCTGTGGGATTCTCCAGGTAAGAATACTGGAGTGGGTTGCCATGCCCTCCTCCAGGGCAACTTCCCAACCCAGGAATAGAACCCAGGTCTCCCACATTGCAGGCAGATTCTTTACTGTCTGAACTACCAGGGAAGCGCTTAGCTCTCTCTACTACACCATAAAAATCTCTCCTCTCAACCTCATTATTTATATATATATATAAATATATATTTCACCTGTGAAAAAAGCAAAATCTTTGACTATACATATCCTTCTATCAATCCCCCCCCCCCATTTTTTGGTTCCTTTTCCCACAAATCTCCTATCAATATTTGTCCAAACTTACTACTTTCACTTCTTCTTCTCTCATTATTTCATTAACCCACTCCTAACAGGCTTTATCTCCATCTGTCAGTCACCAGCGATCTCCATGTTGCCAATTTCAGTGGTTAATTCTCAGTTCTCATTTTATTATGTCTTTCAGAAGCAACCGACTTAGCTGCTCACTCTGTTCTTGAAATTCTTCTGGACGCCATTTCTTCTCTTGAATTTCAACGCCCTGGACTGAACGACTTCACTTTCACTCTTCTCTTTCATGCATTGGAGAAGGAAATGGCAACCCACTCCAGTGTTCTTGCCTGGAGAATCCCAGGGATGGGGGAGCCTGGTGGGCTGCCGTCTATGGGGTCACACAGAGTCGGACACGACTGAAGTGACTTAGCAGCAGCAGCCATTCTCTGTCAATCATTTTCAGAATCTTTATTATTTGTTTTCCTGACACTTAAACATTGCCGTGTCTCAAAGTCCAGTCTTCTAACTTCCTCTTTTTAAGACATATTGTCTCTAAAGGGTCGCTTTTTGTCTTAGGGTTTTAAATGTTGTATTTAGAGAGTATTTAAACTCTCATTCTCAAACAGTTTCTCATTGCAAAGTATCTATCCCTAATTGCTCCCTTCTGATTGAGAATTGTATTTATAACTGCTTCCTCTGACTCTCGACTGAAGTCTCACCGACACCTCAAATTCAACACAGGATTAAGCATCTGATTTCTCTTCCCTTCCTGGGACTTTTCCTCTAAGTGGTATCTCCATTAAACCAATTGCTTGGGCCAAAAATATGTGGATTCATCCTTGGTTTCTTTCTTTCTGCTATTTTCAGTGTTAAGTTTAACAACAATCAGAATATATCTTCAGTATGCTGATGTTATTTCATCTACCACCATCTAGTCTAAATCACCATCATCCTTTGTCAGTCCCAGTGCAAGACTAGTTTAACTTGTCTTCTTGATTCTCCCACTGTTCTCTGACAATCCACTGTCTCATACAAAAGTCAAAATAAATCCTTTAAAGGAAAAATCTATTTATGTCACCCCCGGGAAACTCATCTAACAGCTCCGCATGATCCTGAATCCAGATTTTTTTACCAAAGCCTAGAAGATGTCCAGGACTTGGTGATTCCCTCCCATGGTCTGATCTCATTTTTATGACTTCACCCATCCTGTTCACTCTGCTGAAGTCACGCTGCTCTCTTTCCTGTTCCTGGAATACACAAAGTCTGTTTTTCCTTCAGGGCCATGTACTCCCTGTTTGCTTTTCTTGGGGCACTTGGGATATGCATATGGCTTTCTCTTCTACTTCATTCATGTCTCTGCTCCACCTCACAAAGACCTTTCTTGACCATTCTACCAGAACAGCAGTCCTCCACATATTGTCCTCTGTTTCCTTATGCTGTTTTTTACTGTTCCTAGCATATTTCATTCAGAGAAGGCAATGGCACCCCACTCGAGTACTCTTGCCTGGAAAATCCCATGGGTGGTTTTATGACTTCACCCATCCTGTTCACTCTGCTGAAGTCACGCTGCTCTCTTTCCTGTTCCTGGAATACACAAAGTCTGTTTTTCCTTCAGGGCCATGTACTCCCTGTTTGCTTTTCTTGGAGCACTTGGGATATGCATATGGCTTTCTCTTCTACTTCATTCATGTCTCTGCTCCACCTCACAAAGACCTTTCTTGACCATTCTACCAGAACAGCAGTCCTCCACATATTGTCCTCTGTTTCCTTATGCTGTTTTTTACTGTTCCTAGCATATTTCATTCAGAGAAGGCAATGGCACCCCACTCCAGTACTCTTGCCTGGAAAATCCCATGGGTGGAGGAGCCTGATAGGCTGCAGTCCATGGGGTCGCTACAGGTCGGACACAACTGAGTGACTTTACTTTCACTTTTCACTTTCATGCATTGGAGAAGGAAATGGCAACCCACTTCAGTGTTCTTGCCTGGAGAATCCCAGGGTCGGGGGAGCCTGGTGGGCTGCTGTCTATGGGGTCGCACAGATTCAGACACGACTGAAGTGACTTAGCAGTAGCAGCAGTAACAGCGTATTTCATTACACACATATATGTGACCATATGACATTACATAAAAATATAAATGACCCCTGGTGGCTCAGATGGTAAAGAATCTGCCTGCAAAGCAGGAGACTCAGGTTCGATCCCTGGGTTGGGATGATCCCTTGAAGAAGAGAATGGCAACCCACTCCAGTGTTCTTGCCTGGAGAATCCCACGAACAGCATGGACAGAAGAGCCTGGCGAGCTACAGTCTATGGGCTTGCAAAGAGTTGGACACAACTGAGCAACTAACACAGAGTGTACATATGACAAAATATATTACATGTAACCATATGATACTATGTTTATGTACATACAATTTATACAGTATATATACATGTTACGGAGAAGGCAATGGCAACCCACTCCAGTACTCTTGCCTGGAAAACCCCATGGGCAGAGGAGNGTACTTTGGCCACCTCATGCGAAGAGTTGACTCATTGGAAAAGACTCTGATGCTGGGAGGGATTGGGGGCAGGAGGAGAAGGGGACGACCGAGGATGAGATGGCTGGATGGCATCACGGACTCGATGGACGTGAGTCTGAGTGAACTCCGGGAGATGGTGATGGACAGGGAGGCCTGGCGTGCTGCGATTCATGGGGTCGCAAAGAGTCGGACACGACTGAGCGACTGAACTGAACTGAACCCTTGTGAAACCTCTTTTCTAATCAAGGAGGGTGGTTCGAAGCTGTCTAGGTGTGGTTTGAAGTCTTGTAAAATATTCTCCAAAAAGGACACCCCCAAATGAAGGTGGCCTGGCTATAGCAGACACGTCTAATGGTATCGGCTCAACACAATCACTCTTTTTTTTTTCACTGTTTCAAAAAGAATTTGGCCAGAATATTAATTTCCCCAGGAAGAGGCAGAAGGACAACAAACTAAGTTAAGATGATGCAAGCAAAGCCTTTAAAGAGTTTCATTTATCTGAAATTGGTCCTGAGAAAGAAAATGCTGCTTTAAAAGCCTTGCAAAGGGCCTCTTACCCCCAGGCAAGCTCCTGGATGGAGGTAATCACCTCCAGCTGACCTATAATTACCTAGTTTGGACCGAATCCACTCCAATCACCTATGGTCAAATGGATTTGACTGAAATTCAGATTTGCTAAAAATAAAATCGCTAACGACCCAGAGCAAGTTAACAGTCTCTAGATGATTCATCATAAAGCCTAAACTTAGCTGGATTATCATGTCTGCTTGCCAGAGCAGTTGCTGTCTTGCTTTCATGAACATGAAATTTCATCTTCCTCCAAAATGTTTGAAAATCAGCAATTCTGTGGAAAGCCACATGTGTCCTGGAGACTGAACTATGGCTTTGTGAATAAAAAACTGGTCCTCTAGCCAGAGGCTACTGCCATGATGACAGCAAGCCGGGCAGGGAGCAGTCATGATTGCTTAGCCATGCTGCGCTGAGGAGGAAAAGCACCATTGCACTAATGCACAAAATTCTATGACCCATAAGACGGATGATGGTGGCTCTTACCGACTTACCACTGTGCACAAGGCTCAGCGTGCTGGGAGGGGGGGTCACACAGTTGAAGACACAGCCCTTGCATTGACGAAGCTCCTCCCATCCTTAAAGAGACCAAAGAGACTGGCTATGTGTACCTGGAGGGTCTCCCCTACAATTCACCTGCTGGGTGAATTAGAGCAAGCAGTAGAAACTGAATAGTATGAGAATAATAGTATTGTTCTTTTTTAATTAAAAAAACAAATTTCAGTATAAGTGATGTATAACATCATATTCGGGCTTCCCAGGTGGCTCAGCAGTAAAGAATCTGCCTGCAATGCAGGAGCGCAGGTACCATCCCTGAGTCAGGAAGATCCCCTGGAAAAGGAAACAGCAACCTACTCCATTATTCTTGTCTGGAAAATGCCATGGACAAAGGAGCCTAGTGGGCTTACAGCCCACAGGATCACAAAGAGTATGACTGAGAGGCAATAACAACATCATATTCAGGTGTACAACATGATTAAATATCTGTACGTATTGGAAAACGATCCCCCAACAAGTATAATTAACAACCGACACAGTTACAGATTTTGCTTGTAACTATGATGTGATGAAATCTTTTAAGAACATTATTCTTAAATGAGATGCTCCTTTGTAAACGCAAAAGCAGACAAATGCTAGTTTCGCTTATCAGAAAAGTTGACAGAAATGTTTACTGAGGGCTTCAAGTCTAATGTGTTTGCGTCCCTCTTCCTTCCTGCCCAATTCGCTTTGCTGGCTCTTCTTCAGCCCACACAGGGTAGCAGCAGTAATCGGGATGCTCAGCAGAGCATAGTCACTAAAATAATGTTCACTCTGGAGCTCGAGGATAGAAACCTTAGGCAAGCATCATTTTTAAAACTCACTCACAGGCGTGTTATTCAAAAACATATATGGTTTGTGGTTCCTTTGACACTGGCCCCTCGTGTTAACCTTACAGAGTAAGGGGAAGTGAACAGATTTGATGAGCAGGTGCTTGGTGCTTGCACTGGAGACAAGAGAAGACAAACCTCATTTTGGTCCACTGCCATCCTGTTAATTGAACACAATACACTCGACCTGCACTCACAGACCCAGATCCTTCTTTCCAAGGATGGCCATCCTCCATGGAAAATTTCTGCTCTGCTTTTCAACTAAGATTGAGATTGGCCAGCCCCCAAATAACACTTATGAGTAGAGAGCTGACATCTACAAAGTGGGACAAAATACCTCTCTAAGATCCAGGAGACAAAAGCCTAGCATGACGGGAAAAACAAAGCAAATGTCCTCTGAAGCTGTCTGCAAATAAGCAGGGACTGTTTATATAGTATAACTTCATTATCAGTTTCAATATGTGAAAGATGATAGATGCTATTTCAAAACTGTACTGAGATGGATTTCCACAAGAAGGGGCCACCTCCTACTTGTCTTAGGCTGACAATGTCTAGGAAGATACGTTCTGAATCCAGGACAATTCTATTTTAAACAGTTTTGCATTTGGAATCCTGTATAATCAATTTTTTACAAATTAACATTTCAGATCTGGTCATTTAAAAGGTAGTGGAGGACTTCTCTGGAGGTCCACTGGTTAAGACGCCACACTTCCATTGCAGGGTGCATGGGTTCAATCCCTGGTTAGGAAACTAAGATCCCACATGCCACATAGTGCAGCCAAAAAAAAAAAGTGGCATAAGCCTAACTTAATGAAAAACACAGAGCTGAAAAATCCAGTCATATTTTCAGCCCTGCCGGTTATTGCATGACTAACAAATATTTATTGCGTGTGTTAATCGTTCAGTCATGTCCGACTCTTTGTAACCCAGTGGACTGTAGCCTGCCAGGCTCCTCTGTCCATGGAATTTTCCAGGCAAGAATACTGGAGTGGGTTGCCATTTCCTTCTCCGGGGGATCTTCCTGACCCAGGGATCAAACGCGGGTCTCCTGCATTGCAGGCAGATTCTTAACCACTGAGCTATCAAGGAAGCTGTTAACTTATTGAGCTGATAAATAAAACTAGGAATGACCTTGGGCGAGGCATGTAATCTTTCTGAGCCTCAGTTGCCACATCTATATGAAGGGGAGAGTAATACTTGCTTCACTATTTGAGCTCTCAGGGCTATTGTGAAGACAAACACGAAGATATAGGAGAACACAGTGTCCTTCAGAGTAAATCGTCCAACTAGCTAAGTTTCCCAATATTTTTAGTATTGAAAAATGTGCTGCTTGTCATATGAAAAGGAGGCACTTTGGTCCATCCCAGCCCGATTTTTCCCATCTGACATGCTTCTAATGTAGTGAGAGGAAAGTGCTATTAAAAGATACTGAGCTTTTCCCTGAGTGTTCTGAATAATAAACCAAGGGCTATGTGACCTTTCAGCCCTTACAGCAGCATGAGGAAAGGCCATTTTATAAAGCAGAGGAAACACAGTGTCACAAGAGTATGAGTGATAATAGAATCCAAGGACATTTTATTTTCAATGGCAGTGCGTGCTCTCTGCTTTAGCAAAGGCCTCCCACTTATCACTCTAATAGCATAAGTGAATCCTTTCCCAAAATGGAACCTTACACTGACATTTCTAGAAGGCTCTGAAATGCACAAAACAGGAAAACAAGGAGGAAGGAGCCTATCGTCTGAGGTGTTTCAGTTTTCAGTTCAGTCGCTCGGTTGTGTCCAACTCTTTGTGATCCCATGAACCGCAGCACCGCCAGGCCTCCCTGTCCATCACCAGCTACTGGAGTTCACAGAAACCCATGTCCGTTTAGTTGGTGATGCCATCCAACCATCTCATCCTCTGTCGTCCCCTTTTCCTGCCCTCAATCTTTCCCAGCATCAGGATCTTTTCAAATGAGTCAGCCCTTCACACAGGTGGCCAAATTACTGGAGTTTCGGCTTCAGCATCAGTCCTTCCAGTGAATATTNGGTGATGCCATCCAACCATCTCATCCTCTGTCGTCCCCTTTTCCTGCCCTCAATCTTTCCCAGCATCAGGATCTTTTCAAATGAGTCAGCCCTTCACACAGGTGGCCAAATTACTGGAGTTTCGGCTTCAGCATCAGTCCTTCCAGTGAATATTCAGGACTGATTTCCTTTAGGATGGACTGGCTGGATCACCTTGCAGTCCAAAGGACGCTCAAGAGCCTTCTCCAACACCACAGTTCAAAAGCTTACTTTGGCGCCCATGTTTATTATAGTCCAACTCTCACATCCATACATGACTACTGGAAAAACCATAGCCTTGTCAAAATGGACTTTGGTGTCCAATATGGACAAAGTGTTCAAAGACATTTTGACAAAATGTCTTTGCTTTTTAATATGCTGTCTAGGTTGGTCATAACTTTCCGTCCAAGGAGTAAGCGTCTTTTAATTTTGTGGCTGCAATCACCACCTGCAGTGATTTTGGAGCCCAGAAAAATAAAGTCAGACACTGTTTCCACAGTTTCCCCATCTATCTGCCATGAAGTGATGGGACTCAATGCCATGATGTTAGTTTTCTGAATGTTGAGCTTTAAGCCAACCTTTTCACTCTCCACTTTCACCTTCATCAAGAGGCTCTTTACTCAGCCTTCTTCACAGTCCAACTCTCACATCCATACATGACCACTGGAAAAACCATAGCCTTGACTAGACGAAACTTTGTTGGCAAAGTAATGTCTCTGCTTTTGAATATGTTATCTAGGTTGGTCATAACTTTCCTTCCAAGGAGTAAGTGTCTTTTAATTTCATGGCTGCAAACACCATCTGCAGTGATTTTGGAGCCCCGAAAAATAAAGTGTGACACTGTTTCCACTGTTTCCTCATGTATTTGCTATGAAGTGATGGGACCAGATGCCATGATCTTCGTTTTCTGAATGTTGAGCTTTAAGCCAACTTTCTCACTCTCCTCTTTCACTTTCATCAAGAGGCTTTTTAGTTCCTCTTCACTTTCTGCCATAGGGGTGGTGTCATTTGCATATCTGAGGTGATTGATATTTCTCCTGGCAATCTTGATTCCAGCTTGTGCTTCCTCCAGCCCAGCATTTCTCATGATATACTCTGCATAGAAGTTAAATAAGCAGGGTGACAATATACAGCCTTGATGTACTCCTTTTCCTATTTGGAACCAGTCTGTTGTTCCATGTCCAGTTCTAACTGTTGCTTCCTGACCTGTATATAGGTTTCTCAGAAGGCAGGTCAGTTTCTAAGTTAAAATGTATTTATTAACACTCTAGGTATAGTAATATGAGTGTGAAGTGAGCTATGATTTTACTCACAACTATGCAACTCACATTTCTCTATTTAAAAAAATGTTATTTATTTATATATTTGGTGTGCTGTTAGTTGTGACATGTGGGATTCAGTTCCCTAATCTGGGATCGAGACCAGACCCCCTGTAGTGGGGGGTCATAGCCACCGGGCCACCAGGGAGTCCCTCTCTATTTTCTATAAAGGCGCTCTCTACCCTGCTCTGCCTTTGTCAGCGGTGTTGCCCAGTGCCATCACTGTCACTGCTCTTGCTGTCTCCTGGATCGTGGGTACCTTGCTGCTCCAGTGTCCCTGGCAGCAACACCTGGGGCACGAGGATGACAGGTGCCTGTGCCACGTCCACGGCCTCCTGGGGCATGGGCTCTGGTGCTGTGTGCTGTGTGTGGGGGGAATCCAGAATCATGAGTGTCTCTACCATGACCAGAGTTGTTGGGTCATGGATGCTGCCACTGTGTGTATGTGTGCGTCAAAGATGGAGTTACAGGTACCTCTGTGGCTGGAGGATCTCAGGCCCCACTGCCATGCTGTTCAGTTCCCTGTGGCCACGGGCGCATCTGCACCCAGAAGGTCAGTGTCATGTGCACTTTTCCTGATGCTGCCAGCTTGTGTGGGGGCGCAGGCTTAGCCACCAAGTCTGATGATCCAGAGTCACAGGCATGGCTTCAGTGTTCTCCTGGCTTTGCCTCCTCTATGTGCCCAGCCCACCCACCTTTAACGTACAGATGTGTGAAATCCTCTGATGTCCTGGTGTGTTGGATGGAGGCACCTTTGCTGAGTTGCAGATGTTTTCCTGGTGGTAGACAGAAGGGGAGCAATAAAGAGAGCATCTCAACCACCATGATGCTGATGTCACACCAAAAAGATTATTCTTGCAGTGGTGGGAGACAGTGCTGCTTCAGATTAGGATTTAGAAGGAGAGCTTCCCTGGTGGCTCAGAGGCTAAAGCATCTGCCTCTAATGTGGGAGACCTGGGTTCGATCCCTGGGTCGGGAAGATCCCCTGGAGAAGGAAATGGCAACCCACTCCAGTGTTCTTGCCTGGAGAATCCCATGGACGGAGGAGCCTGGTGGGCTACAGTCCACGGGGTCACAAAGAGTCGGACACGACTGAGTGACTTAACTAACTAACTAACTAACTAGGGAGAGCATATTTAGCTAAGTGATGATAATGCCATTGCCAAGACAGTTCATACGTGAGAAGAAAAGTGAGGAGGTGGCAAGAGTTTGGCGTGGTTGTAAGACATCCAGCTAGAGGTGTCCAGAAGGCATGTGCATCTTCAGATGGGATATCCCAGGGTGGTGCTGTGTTCTTATTTTAACCCTGTCAGGTAGCACATGGTTCAGTATCTTCTATTTGGGGCAATGTTAAATCCAATCACTTGATTAAGGTGTTATGTGCCGTACTTCTTGTCTGTGAGTTTATGTTTTGCCTTGTAACTAATATTTTATGGGGATACTATCAGACTATATAAATGTCCTGCTGTGTGCTTAGTCACTCAGTCATGTCCGACTCTTTGCCACCTACCTACCTACTTCTCAGGGACAGAGAAGCCTGGCAGGCTACAGTCCACTGGGTCACCAATAGTTGGACACAATTGAGCGACTAACACACACATACCTACTTCTCATCAAAATTTCAATGTGTTTGTTTGTTTCTGCCAGTATAGTCATGTTTTCCTCCTTTGTATAATGGGTTATAATCTATTATTTATTTTGATGCTCAAATAGTCTCAGATTTGGCCGGTAAAAACCCATTTAAGCTGACTTCTGGGTCCTATTGGCATGCCTCATTAATCTTGGGCAGCTACTTATCTTCTGACCCAAGATATTTCAGGCTCATCTTATAATTTTCCTTTACTATGTTTTTTTTTTTTTCTTTTAGCAAATTACATTAGACATCAAGAATTGGTATGTAGGTATGCCCTTTATTTTTACGGTGTCCCTACTCCTAGACTTTCTTAGCAAAAGAGCTAGGGAGTTATGCAGGTTTAAACATACATACACATGTAGATAAATTGATACATGCTCTGTTAGGCTTCTGATGCCCCACACGTAGACAAACCCTCCATAAGGACACCCACCTCATCTTGCTCCAACTCTAATATCACAGGAGTGATATTTATTCTTTCTCAATCTGTGTAATTTTAATTTCCTTTTATTGTCTTATTGAATTAACCAGAACTTCTAATATGCTATTGAGCCAGGCTACTTTCTTTGTGAACATTCTTCTCATCCTTTTAGGAGTTATACACCGCATATCTACTATCTTAACTCTCTTCGACTCAGTGTGACATCTGTCTTACCTATCTCTATCTAGTGGTGGGCTGACTTATTCAGAAATCAGTGGAAGAGGTAGAGACATGATTTTCATTGGCCAATCCAATACTTCTTTAGTGGTTTGCTACATTTTTCAAATTTACTTTAGGAACCAGTACTGCTTATAAAATGAACACAATTAAGGAAAAATAAACAGACAAATCTAGGCAGATAAATAGGATTATTTTGCTAAAATGCTATTATTCTGTGAGGAAATTAAGTCTAATTCCTTCAGGGGTTGCTTAATTAGTATTATATCTAGTTAAAATAAATAGAGAAGTCTGTTAGTAGCTTGTCTTCTCATTTTCTTGATAGAGCCTTTCACAGAGCAGATTTTCAGTCATAATGAAGTTTAGCTTATCAATTATTTCTTTCATGGAGAATGCCTTTGCTTTGTATCAAAAAAGGTCATCACTATAACTAATGTCACCTAGATTTTCTCCTGTGTTGTCTTCTAGGATTTTGAAGTTTTGTATTTTACATTTAGGTTTATGATGCATTTTGAGTTAATTTTTTTTGAAAAGTGTGTAGATTCCTTCATTTTCTTTTTTTTTGCATGTGGATGTCCAGTTGTTCTAGCAGCATATATATTCATTTTGTTAAGTTTATACCTAATTATTTCATTTTGGTGGGGTTGTTAGTGTAAATGGTATTGTGCTTTTAAATTCTAAGTTTTACTTGTTCATTTCTGGTATATAGGAAAGCAATTGAGTTTTTATATTAACTTTGTATCCTGCAACCTTATTATTACTGCTGTATGTAGTGATCTGAAAGAAATAACAACAAAAAAACTCCCATGANGTTTTTGAGATTACATCCAAGTACTGCATTTCAGACTCTTTTGTTGACCATGATGGCTACTCCATTTCTTGTGAGGGACTCCTGCCTACAGTAGTAGATATAATGGTCATCTGAGTTAAATTCACCCATTCCAGTCCATCTAAGTTTGCTGATTCTGAGAATGTTGATGTTCACTCTTGTCATCTCCTGTTTGACCGCTTCCAATTTGCCATGATTCATGGACCTAACATTCTAGGTTCCTATGCAATATTGCTCTTTACAGCATCGAATCTTGCTTCAATCACCAGTCCCATCCATAACTGGTTGTTGTTTTTGCTTTGGCCCCATCCCTTCATTTTTCCTGGAGTTTTTTCTCCACTGATGTCCAGTAGCATATTGGGCACCTATGGAACTGGGGAGTTCATCTTTCGGTGTTCTATCTTTTCACCTTTTCATACTGTTCATGGGGTTCTCAAGGCAAGAATAGGTATTATGTCAACTAATTTACTGGAGGACTTATACTCTCACCATCTCCTTGATAGTGACCAGGATTAGGGCTAAGTGTTGGCCCTATGTAACCACCATGTTCCCTGTTCTCTTTGGAAACATCCAGCACAGTACTAGGACACAGTAGGTTTCCATGAAAGCTCAATGATACAGAATCTAATGTCACACCTTCTTTACTGACACTCTTCTCGTGTTGACTGTCCCTTCTGAAAGATCAAATTTCATTTTTCATTCAAAGAAGTTTTCACACACTGAAAATCTTTTGAGAATTTCCTATATCCAAAGGGCATGAGGTCAATAAAGTTAAACACAGACCTTATCTGTGTTACAGAAAGGAGAGCTGCAAACTGGATCACATAATCACTCCTACTCATCAACCTCACATGAAGAAGTCCTCCCCTGGTCATTCTAAAAGAATGACCGTGAGACAGTGCAGCTGTCCTCCCTTCTTAGAGCCCAGAGGTGACTGTCCCTGACCATCCAGGACCCAGTGATGACTGAGGATCTGCTGTGCTGAGAGCCCCAAAATAGAGGAAGCGACCTCAATGTGTACAGCAGCACTATTCACAAGAGCCAAGACACAGAAACAACCCACGTGTCCATCAGCAGACCAGCAGTTTATACAGACTCACAGACTTAGAGAATGAATTTATGATTGTCTGGAACTGTCTGGCAGGGAGAGGTGGGTAGAAGGGAGAGGTGGGTAGGAATCATTAGGGAGTTTCGGATTGACATGTATCAGTTCAGTTCAGTAGCTCGGTTCTGTCCAACTCTTTGTGACCCCATGAATTGCAGCACGCCAGGCCTCCCTGTCCATCACTAACTCCCAGGGTTCACTCAAACTTATGTCCATCAAGTCGGTGATGCCATCCAGCCATCTCATTGTCTGTCGTCCCCTTCTCCTCCTGCCCTCAATCCCTCACAGCATCAGGGTCTTTTCCAGTGAGTCAACTCTTCGTATGAGGTGGCCAAAGTACTGGAGTTTCAGTTTTAGCATCAGTCCTTCCAATGAACATCCAGGACTGTTCTCCTTTACAATGGACTGGTTGGAGCTCCTTGCAATTCAAGGAACTCTCAAGAGTCTTCTCCAACACCACAGTTCAAAAGCATCAATTCTTCGGCACTCAGCTTTCTTCACAATCCAACTCTCACATCCATACATGACCACTGGAAAAACCATAATCCTGACTAGATGGACCTTTATTGGCAAAGTAATGTCTCTGCTTTTGAATATGTTATCTAGGTTGGTCATAACTTTCCTTCCAAGGAGTAAGCGTCTTTTAATTTCATGGCTGCAATCACCATCTGCAGTGATTTTGGAGCCCCAAAAAATAAAATCTGACACTGTTTCCACTGTTTCCCCATCTATTTCCCATGTATACGTTGTTATATTTAAAGTGGATAACCAACAAGGTCCTACTGCATAGCACAGGGAACTGTGCTCAACAGTATGTCACAATCTGGGTGGGAGGAGAGTTTGGGGAGAAAATGGATACATGTATATGTATGGCTGTGTCCCTTTGCTGTGCACCTGAAACTATCACAACATTGTTAATTTGCTATACTCCAGTATAAGATAAAAACCTTAAACAAAGAAACAGACCATTGGCGTAAGAAGATATTGCGTATATATATATCAGTTCAGTTGCTCAGTAGTACCTGACTCTTTGCAACCCCATGGACTGCAGCATGCCAGGCTTCCCTGTCCATCAACACCTCCCAGAATTTGCTCAAACTCATGTCCATGAAGTCAGTGATGCCATCCAACCATCTCATCCTCTGTCATTCACTTCTCCTCCCATGTTCAATCTTTCCCAGCATCAGGCTCTTTTCAAATGAGTCAGTTATTCGCATCAAGTAGGTAAGGTATTAGGGCTTCAGCTTTAGCATCAGTCCTTCCAATGAGTATTCAGGGTTGATTTCCTTTAGGATTAACTGGTTTGATCTCCTTGCAGTCCAAGGGACTCTCAAGAGTCCTCTCCAACATCCACAGTTCAAAAGCATGAGGTTTTGTTGTCTTGGTAGGTAGTTTCTCTCATATTGATGACTTATGAAGTGTTCATTCCTGTTTATACTATTGCCTTCTTTCTTATTGGCATGTACAGATTTTATTATTTTGAACTTTGAGACATTAGTAATTAACATCAAAACTAGATCTTCATAAAAAAGTCCATGATAACTTCAAGTTCTTAATCTTGATGCAACAGAGGGAGTGATTCCCCCAAATCCATCAAAACATCATAGATTTTGTAGAGTGAAGTATGAAAGAACGATTCAAAATTCATGATAAATAAAGCACCAAAATGGCATTGCACTGCAGCCAGGATTCATTTGCAATGCACCATGGCTGAGCTGACATTTGATGACCTTTCTGAACTGGCCATCTACAATCCATAAGCATTTCTCAAGGTGTCAGATGAAGACTGGTTTAAAAAAAAAAAAAAAAAACAACTTACCACAACTTCTCAGTGTTAGCTAGGCTAAATAAATAATCAATGACACAGGCCAATTTTATTGGTCGCGCAGTTTTTGGTTGTGGATCAGTGCGGGTAGGGGCACTAAAACTGTAGTTCTCATGAATCTGTAGGTTGAGATGGGAATTTGAGCAAACCACCATCAGCATTTGACTGGCTAGGGTCGTAGGGGCTGACTTACCAACTCATGTAAAAGAAGCTTTACCCCTCCCTCCACCCCCCTGCCAGAACTAGCACTACATACTTTTATCCTGTTTTTGCAGTTGCGACTTTGATGGGCTTTAGAAAAAGACTGCAGAAATCCCCTCCCCAGGAGACATGAGAAGAAGGCATAGTGGTTCTGGGATGCTTCACAGTTTTAACCAGGAATCCTGACCAGCTCTCTGTGCTTAACTGACTCTTTTTTGTTTTTTCTATTTTTTTTTCTTTTGTTTTCCTGCTTATCTTCTTGGTCTATTCATTTTATATCCTACTCTTGGGCTCCTTGTCCTTCCCTTTCTTTTGACTGTTTCCTGAGCACCTACTATGCACCAAATTAGGTACTACATTCTGGGGCACAGAAAGGTTCAAAAGACAAGTTCTCCGCCCTCAAGGAGGCATGGTCCAGGGTAAATGTTATCTCCTTTAAGCCTCACAAAAACCCCTGTGAGGTACTTACTAATTATTTTCATATTCACAAAGGAAGAAACTGGAAGTCAGAAAGATTAAGGGGTCGGCCCAAAGTAACACAGCCAGGATGAGGCCCTGAGGAGGCTGATTCAAGGGTCAGCTCCTGAGCTTCTCCATCAGCCCTCATTCTTTACTTAATGCTTCCCCAGTTTTATTCTAACTTCTAACAATTTTCCTTCTCTGTTCCCCTTACAGAAGGCAGACAGTTATTTTTAATTGATAAAAGTCCATTGGTTTTCAATCCAGTTTTTAAAAGCACTGTGAAAAGAAAAAGATTTGATGTTGGCCCAGCCTTCCACAGATGATCATGAAAACCAGACTTCAAAGGGACTTGGAGAAAATTTGATCGATTCCTTACAGAACCCTTGCCTAATTCTCCTTTGGGCTATCTGATCTTTTTAAGGTTTATGGGTGTGGGGATTGGACCCTGATTTCATAACTCAATGTCTTCAAATATTTTCCCTGACCCCTTTGTTAAGAACTGAAATATGTTTCCCAAAGCAGACCTGGAATACAATAGCTCAGTAAAAGAAAGGAGGGAGGGAAAGAGAGAGAAAGGAAGGAAGGACAGGAGAAAGAAGAAAAAAGGAAAAAAGAAAGAAGGAAAGTCGACTTTCCAAGTAGAAAGAACAGAATGCCTTCATTCACACGTTGTGCAAGTTTGCTGTTAACCAATCCCAAGGTATCATCATTAAAATAACTTTCCACAAGAAAACAACAGGAAACAAAAGGGAGACCATGAAATCTTTGGTACTAAATTAATGAAGCAAAGAAATAAGTATAAATAGTACAGTATAATAAGCTCAGTGGTATCATTCCAGAGGAGGAAAGAGAGAAATAAATCAATCTTTTCACGCACGTCAAACTTCAGGAAAACAGACTTCTTGGAAACAAACACTCCTACAACAGAACTGATCTCTTAGAACAAGAGAACAGAGAAAACCAGTAGAGGAAACAAAGTAATGAAACTGAAAAGTAGGGTTAATGTTCACTCACCAACACCTCGTGACTCAGTGGGCAAAAACCCAAGTCCCAGTGCAGGAGATGCAGGTTTCATCCCCGGACCAGGAAGATCCCCTGGAGAAGGAAATGGCAACTCACTCCATTTTTCTTGCTTGGGAAATCCCATGGACAGAGCCTGGTGGGCTACAGACAGCCCACAGGGTCGAAAAAGAGTTGGACATGACTAAGCAACTAAACAACAGCAATCAATACATAACACCTCAGATTAATGAAGCCCTGGCGAAAGAGTCTAACTTTTCCATATCACCAGCGTCCAGTGGAAAAGGATGTGATTATCAATCAAAACATGATAACAAGGGGAGGAAATCGATCACTTGCTTCTCAGTATTAAATGAAGGTAGTTCACAGAAAAACCTGGAGCCTGCCCACTACCACCCTCAGTAAGAAAACAAGGCATTAATAAGATTTCATCTGTGAAAACTTTCCATTAACATTACAAACCACACTGTAAACAAGACTTTCTACGGGGACAGGAGTCTGGATTAAAAAACAAACAACAAAGCTTTACCTCTGATTCAATCTGCAACTAAATAATGGCATAAATGGAATGTTTTTAATAGCAGATTGCAAAGTTTTCCCCCTAATGCATAGCTTTTAAAAAATCATTACTTTCCTGGCAGGCACTGTAATCTGATTACATATCTTTTAACGTACTTCTATCTGAACTTATAGTAATTACATATATGAACAAATACAAATCAATTCATTTCATTGCCATCGTTAAATTATTTAAGACATTCCAAATTTTTAATAATTTTGGTTCTGAAATATATATTTGGTTAATAGAAATTGCAGCAAATTATATGGAGAGAGGAAGAGAGTACTTTGTCTCCTTCAAACAATGGAAGCACATCCATTTGTTATTTTTTAAACGGTGACAGCAAAATCAATTCCAAGGGGGTGAAAAGAAAATGAGATTCTGAAATTCTCACCATACCTTCTCATTCCCCTTGACACACTAATTAGTCTCCCACCCTCTTCTCTCTTGCCTTACAGGATGTTTGCCTGGAGGAAAATGAAAATGGCAGAACAGAAGAGAAGCAGTGACTAATGAAAAGGACAAGAGAGAAGTGACGATTCCTTTGAATGGTGCCATTAGCTGCATGCTGTTTTCAGGGCTCCAGGCCTCAATGTTCTAACATTTTCAATTGTTTACAGAAATTCCTATGGAGACTTATAGACTGTACAAAGCACCATCCTTGATAGTTTGCTCTTTGTACAATTAAGAATGGCATGCCCTTTCTATATCACTTTTCAAGACTATTATTAATCTTCTCTGAGACACAAGAAAAGACACATAATGAATATTGTCTGCTTACTACCACCATCCTGTTGTGAAGTTCAGAAGAAAATCTTTGCCAGGTTTTGCATATCAAATGACAGCAGAAAATCTCCGATAACTTTGAAAAGCAATTATGCACACAGTTTGTGATCAAAATTTGATATTTTGAAACACAAAATGTGTTTCAATAAGGGAAACTATTTGAACACATATTTTTAGGGAATCCTTGACACCGAGAAAAAATTAGAATTGAGACTTCACTAAAAATTACCCAATCCTGGAAAGTACGTGACTAAATCCAATGTAATCAACAACTTGTAAGGTACTAACACAAAAGAAATGTCTCTGTTATTGTACTGTTTCAGGTACATTTCTACCTACAGGAACTTTTTATTCAAATGTTCTGTATATGCCTGAGGACAGATAAAGATATGTAAAAGGGAAAAACAAACAAATATACAAGGAAATGTTTTTAGCTTTTCCTTTTTGTCTTTAGCTATATCTTCCAAAACTAATAAGAGCTAATTGATTTTTTTTTTTTTTTTTGTCACTGCAGCATGATCTGGGGTTATTTGTGCCTGTTAGAGTTCTGAAAATTTATAAATAAAATAAGCATTACCTAAGACATGATTTTAAAATTTAGAGTAAAAGCATCAAATTGATGTTTGGGGCCAGTACTCAGGGGGGAAAAGAGTAGAGATGCATATCTTCAATTACTCTGTATCCAAAGGTTAATTCTGACTTTAGACTAACCTTATACGCACACGCACACACACACACACACACACACACACATACACACACATTGAACTTGAAGAGACAAAGCACCAGGCTTTACCAAAAGAAAGTAATTTCCCGGTGGTAGTCGCTTACCTATTATCAAATTCAAAGATGGTTCCTACTAATTGACAAGGTTTACTGGATCATACGGAGAAGGCAATGGCAACCCACTCCAGTACTCTTGCCTGGAGAATCCCATGGATGGAGGAGCCTGGTGGGCTGCGGTCCATGGGGTCACTAAGAGTCGGACATGACTGAATGACTTCACTTTCACTTTTCACTTTCATGCATTGGAGAAAGAAATGGCCACCCACTCCAGTGTTCTTGCCTGGAGAATCCCAGGGACGGGGGAGCCTGGTGGGCTGCCGTCTATGGGGTCACACAGAGTCGGACATGACTGACACGACTTAGCAGCAGCAGCTGGATCATAAAATCCAGTTTGTTTCCTTAGGGAACACCTGTCTGGGAATAGTCCTGTCCACTTCATGGGCTTCTCTTGGGGTCTTTCCTCTATGGCTTGTTGTTTAGTCTCTAAGTCATGTCCCACTCTTTTGAGACCACATGGACTATAGCCCAACAGGTTCCTCTCTCCATGGGATTCCCAGGCAAGAATACTGAAGCGGGTAGCCATTTCCTCCTCCAGGGGAATCTTCCCGACCCAGGGATAAAACTCACATCTCTTGCATTGGCAGACGGGCTGTTTACCACAGAGCTTCAGGGAAGCCCTCTATGACTCATAACCTTCTAATATTTGAGTGCTTCCCTGGTGGCTCAGAGGTTAAAGCATCTGCCTCCAATTCGGGAGACTTGGGTTCGATCCCTGGGTAGGGAAGATCCCCTGGAGAAGGAAATGGCAACCCACTCCAGTATCCTTTCCTGGAGAATCCCATGGATGGAGGAGCCTGGTAGGCTACAGTCCACAGGGTCGCAAAGAGTCGGACACGAGCGACTTCACTTTACCTTACCTTAGTGGTTCCAGGGAAGGCAGAGGAAATACCAGGAAAAGACCTGAACTTCTACAAAGAAATCTAATCATGTGCTTCTCCTTGCCAGCTTCTGATACTAATGGTCATTTCATCTCTCTATGCATCTCTGATTTCTGTCTATAAAATCTGAGGCACATTCTTTCCCTACCAGAATGATGAGTATTTAAAAGAAATTTCTGTCAAGTCTTAGAAATTGTTTGCTAAAATTAATGCCATAATAGATATCAATTTAGCAATTTAGTCAAGACAACTGAATCATCAGAGTTCTTCAGGTAAAAGGCCCATAAAAATGTCTTTCAAGTTCCAATATGGACTAATTATTATGAATATGTGGATTTTATTCTGACTTGGAGTGTTGAACAGCTGTTTGTAGTGGCCCAGGGCTTTGGTGTTTTGTATAAATTGCTTGTCTAGAACAAAAGAATTTGTATTCTTCTTCACCAGCAAAATCAATCCAGAAATGTTACCTTCTTGCAAGCTGAAACACCCTGGCTTTCCAAAATGGCAGAAGGAGAAAATCCAACATCAAAATATTCGGATCTAGTTTTATTCTGCTTTTATTCAGTCTTTTTCTCTTTTGAGCTTTGATCCATCTTTATTTTTTTTCTGCCTTTCTGTGTCAGGAGAAGAGATAAATAACTAGAACAAAAATTGCTACTAAACCATATTTTGAATTTTAACTCAATATTTCCATTCTTCATTTACCAATCAGGACTATCATGGCAAAAGATGGATTAGAATGTTTGTTTTGAGACTTTTGGTCAAGTGGATGGAGATTTAAGGAAATCAACTCTGAATATTTACTGAAAGAACCAATGCTGAAGCTGAAGCTCCAATACTTTGGCCACCTGATCCGAAGAGCTGACTCATTGGAAAAGACCCTGATGCTGGGAAAGATTGAAAGCAGGAGGAGAAGGGAGCAACAGAGGATGACATGGTTGGATGACATCACTGACTCAATGGACACAAGTTTGAGCAAACTCCAGGAGACAGTGAAAGACGGCAAAGCCTGGCATGCTACAGTTCACGCGGTTGAAAAGAGCTGGACATGACTTAGCAACTAAGAAACAGCAATGATCGTCCTTGTGACTAGGAAACCTGTATAGTGAACAAGAAGTACAGATTTCAAAGGTAAGCATATTTTAGATATCCCATTTCCTATTTAATATTAATTCATAATATGTTGACTCATAAGAACAAAATTGATCCAAAATGCTTTAGGAAAGAAATGAAAAAGTATTTGGTCAGAAAAAAATGTGGGTCCCAAGCCAGATTGTCCAGAAGTCCATGTCATATGAACTTTTACATTATTTTATGCTATTTTCTGCTGTTGGTTCCCCACAGATAGCATCTCTGAAAGAAAAAATTATTCTGACACTTGTTACAACAGTAAGGCATGCTTAGGACTATTGTTATAAGCACAGGGACTCTTAACAATGAGGTTTTGCAGTAGGGGAGAGAGATTGGGCTCGACTCTGAATGCAACAAGGAAAACTAAGGATCAATGGCCAAGAAGCAAGGGAAGGGGGTCAGCAGGTGGAGAGTTATTAAGAGAAAACATCAGGGCTAAGAGGAATTCTGTCTAAGCCTGCTTGACAGGATTCTTGCTGAAGACAAGCCAAGGTGATCACATATCACCTGAGGGACGGTGACATGAGAAATCTGATCAGATATTGAGAGTGATCAAATATTGAAGGGGAGGGATTCTCAATAACCTGGATTAGGATTCTTGTTAAAACTGGGCTCTTAAGAAGATGCTCAAGACAGCGTCTAGTTGGGCCCAGAAGAGTCTGTCTAGGGTTTGGTGAATAGAAGAGTCTTTGTCCCAGTTCCAGACCCCCCTGTCTTCAGGGGGACACCTCGTCAAGGAAGAGAAGGAGCCCAGGTCCCAGCCTCCCTGCAGTGGTGCAGGGTACATCCTGACTGGACCATCCCAGAACAAGAACTGCCCCAAGAAAGTGAGGACACTCAATTTAACTGAAGGCCATCAGAGCCCACCTCAAACATTGGAGTGGGGCCATTGCCACTCAGGCTACACAGTGGATAAGTAAAGAAATACAGGTGGTATTACAAGAAATAAGGAGGAAAGATGCTGCCAGTCAGCAAACAACAGAAGTGCCTCCCTCTGAGCACTGATGGCCTCATAGGTCTCCGTGGGACTCTTGTCAATGGTGAAACACCTCTGTAACCCTTAACTAGCATTTGGATTATTTTACAAACACACGCAAATATTCAATTCCTTTCTATGCTCTTCCTGCAACTCGTAAATAACAGTGCTTTTTAAAGAGACTTGGTCAGACTTACACATGCTGCCTATCATTCATGGAGCACAGTTTTCTTTGACCCCCAAAATGTCCCCTAGTTGCTATATCAGTGTAGTAGTAACTAACTGCAGTAAGGGACAATGTAAGGCAGAGCACCATCATTCCTTAGGTCTTCCTCACGACCAGATTTCCTTTTCTCTGTATCAGCCACAGACCTCTAAGATGATCATGCTGGGGGATGACACATACCCAAAGGCTCCCCTTCTACACGAGTGTCCTGCCACTTCCACTTTTCTCAGAAGTCAGCATTGCTCTTGGGCACAGAAAACTTCACTCCAAGAAACTCCCCTAAAGGCTCATAAGCACTAAGGGAATATTTAAAACATAATGGAAGGCATTCCATACGTTTAGTTGCAGCTTGTGACATTATCAGAAACCCAGTTTTGGAGATGGACTAGAATACAGTGGACTACTTTGAACTGCTTGTAATTCACTGAGTTTCCTCTATGTAAGGATTGGTGTCTTTCAAGAACTCTGATAAATTCTCATTCACTATCCTTCAGATATTGCCTCTTCAATTTTGCTGCTATTACTTATCCCTGAAATTATATATATAATATATATCACAGGTATTAAATATGTACCTTACCATTTTTATAATCCATTCAGTTCAGTTCAGTCACTCAGTTGTGTCCGACTCTTTGCAACCCCATGAATCACAGCACTCCAGGCCTCCCTGTCCATCAGCAACTGCCGGAGTTCACCCAAACCCACGTCCATTGAGTTGGTGAAGCCATCTAGCCATTTCATCCTCTGTCGTCCCCTTTTCCTCCTGCCCCCAATCCCTCCCAGCATCAGAGTCTTTTCCAATGAGTCAACTCTTCTCATGAGGTGGCCAAAGTACTGGAGTTTCAGCTTCAGCATCATTCCTTCCAAAGAACACCCAGCACCTATTATATATGTATACACATCACTTGTATCCTCCATAAGACTAGCAGTTATTCTGTTTTTCATAATTCCCTTCACTTGTTTTTCTGAATCTATATTTTGTACTTTTGCAGTTCTATCTTCGGTTCACTGAGTTTCTTTTTCTTTAGCTCTGTCTAACCTGCTATTCAATCTATCTATAGGATTTTAAGTCTATTTTGCATATTTTTAATTTCTTAAAGTTCTATTTGATATTTTTCCTGTTTGTTAGGATATTTTTATAGTCTTCTCTGCTCCAATTTTCAAGCTTAATTTGAAATGATTTAGACATATTCCATAGTTATTTCATATTTAATTTACAATAATCTCCAAAGTCTCTATGGGTCTGTTCTGGTGTCTGTTGTCCCACATGTTCCCATGGGGCTTCATATGCTTTGGGATTATAGACTATGGGCAGCACATTCTCCTTGGATTTGTTTCTGTAAAAACACTTAGAAGGCTGGGTTGAATTTAAGTCTCTCCAAAGGTAATTTGTATTTCCTTGTGTCACTAACCCGGAGTCACTTCCAAACAAGGATCACTCTAAATTTGCTACTTGAGTTTTTCCAGACTACATGCATAGAATAAATCAAGATCACACATATCTGTGAGGGGTGAATTTAGTTACATATTCTCAGATTTGATTATTTTTTTCCTCTGCCCCACATCATGGTAAACACAGTTAAATTTCTTTGCTCTCTCCTTCTTCACAATAAGGTTTCTTTCCTACTTAACTTATCAGTTCATTTCAGTTCAGTTACTCAGTCATGTCCGACTCTTTGTGACCCCATGAACCGCAGCACGCCAGGCTTCCCTATCCATCACCAACTCCTGGAGTTTACTCAAACTCATGTCCATTGAGTCGGTGATAACATCCAACCATCTCATCCTCTGTCATTCCCTTCTCCTGACTTCAATCTTTCCAAGCATCAGGATCTTTTCAAATGGGTCAGTTCTTCACATCAGGAGGCCAAAGTATTAGAGTTTCAGCTTCAGCATCAGTCCCTCCAATGAATATTCAGGACTGATTTCCTTTAGGATGGACTGGTTGGATCTCCTTGCAGCCCAAGGGACTCTCAAGAGTCAAAAACATCAATTTTTCAGCACTCAGCTTTCTTTGTAACCAGACTCTCACATCCATATGGTCTTCCCTGGTGGCTCAGAGGATGAACCATCTGCCCGCAATGTGGGAGACCAGGGTTCAATCCCTGGGTCAAGAAGATTCCCTAGAGAAGGAAATGGCAACCCACTCCGGCACTTTTCCCTAGAAAATCCATAGATGGAGAAGCCTGGTAGGCAATAATCCATGGCATTGCAAAGAGCCAGATACAACTGAGTGACTTCACTTTCACTTTCACATCCATACATGACTATTGGAAAAACCACAGCTTTGACTAGATTTACCTTTGTTGGCAAAGTAGTCTTGGCTTTTTAATATGCTATTTAGGTTGGTCATAACTTTCATTCCATGGAGCAAGCATCTTTTAATTACATGGCTTCAGTCACCATCTGCAGTGATTTTCGAGCCCCCCCAAAATAAAGTCTGTCACTGTTTCCACTGTTTCCCCATCTATCTGACATGAAGTGATGGGACAAGATGCCATGATCTTAGTCTTCTGAATGTTGAATTTAAGTCAACTTTTTCACTCTTCTCTTTCACTTTCATCAAGAGGCTCTTTAGTTCTTCTGCCATAAGAGTGGTGTCACCTGCATATCTGAGGTTATTGTTGTTTCTCCCGGCAATCTTGATTCCAGCTTGTGCTTCCTCCAGCCCAGCGTTTCTCATGATTTACTCTGCATAGAAGTTAAATAAGCAGGGTGACAATATACAGCCTTGACATACTCCTCTCCCTATTTGGATCCTCTCTGTTGTTCCATGTCCAGTTCTTACTGTTGCTTCCTGACCTGCATACAGGATTCTCAAGAGGCAGGTCAGGTGGTCTGATATTCCCATCTCTTTAAGAATTTTCCACAGTTTGTTGTGATCCACACAGTCAAGGCTATAAAGAATGTACTTCTCTAGGGTTCCAGCTTTATTTATAAAGCTCTTGTTAGGTTTTCGACTTTATACAGTTCTCAGGACTTCCATCCATCTCCTTTGCTTGTATAGCCTAGAAGGAAAGCTCAAGGTCTCAGTGCAGATAACTCCTGAGCGAGGCCAGCATCAAAACTTGCTTACCCCCCAGCATTCCCATTTAACTTTGGTTCCGTCTCTGCAAATCCCTTCCTTTTTATCAGTGTGTTTTACAAGATGTTCAAAACACCTTTTATCCAGAATTTTAATTGCTTCAATCACAAGATTCACTTTCAGTGTCTAATGTACTACATTGATAGAAATAGACATCCTGGGAACAAAGTTATTCAGATTTATTTTTAGATTCTGGCTTTTTTTTTTTTTAATTTATAATTTCTGTTATGCACTTTGTGTTCAGTCGCTCAGTTGTGCTGACTCTTTGTGACCCCATAGACTATAGCCCACCAAAATTCCTGTCCATGGAATTTTCCAGGCAAGAATACTGGAATGAGTTGCGATTTCTTCTCCAGTTATGCACTTTGCAATAATGTAATTCATGAGTGTCCTACTCTTGTTCCGTTTTATGGTGGGCAATCTTTATAAACTGATACTTGATAAATAATTGCATACAAAGTTAAAGAGAGCTAATTTGTCTAGGAGCCCGGCATCTAACTTTTAAACAAGGGAAAAAAACTGTGTCACTGATTCTTCATTAATCATAGTGTAAGACCAGGACTAAAATAGATTCTATGCATGTCACTTGTTTGTCAACCACAAATCATGTACAAATTGCTACAAGACTGACTGGCACAAAATAATCTGGGGTAAAGTAATGGATAGCAACGGAAAGTCAAGCAGTGTCGAGTAGAAAGTCAACTATCAGTAAATAGTGAGCCTACTTACTTTGGTTTACATTGTGTCCTTATACTTTGAACATTTATATCATTATTTGTGAAATCACACAAATATTGCTACAAGACTGACTGGCACAAAATAATCTGGGGTAAAGTAATGGATAGCAACGGAAAGTCAAGCAGTGTCGAGTAGAAAGTCAACTATCAGTAAATAGTGAGCCTACTTACTTTGGTTTACATTGTGTCCTTATACTTTGAACATTTATATCATTATTTGTGAAATCACACAAATAAATAGTCATTTAGTTTCATAGGTTTTCTTAAGGATCAATTTGAACTTCAGATTTATAACTCTAAAATTTTCTAAGTCTATTTCTAAATATTATTGGCTAAGTAGTTCGCTATTTTTTGTCAGAACTATTTTCTAAATTCATTCTTTAAAACTAACTTCGCCTTGCTCAGTTGCTGACAATTGTATAAAAGCTTTCTTTCAAATGTAGGTGATAAGCTAAATTCGAGAAAGCTGTTGCCTTTTTTAAAAAGTAGTTTTATTTATTTATTTTTGTCTGTGCTGGGTCTTCATTGCCGCAAGCGCTTTTCTTTAGGTGTGTCGAGCGGGGACTATGAGAGTTGTGGTGTGAGGGCTTCTCATTGCGGTGGCTTCTCTTTGTTGGAAAGCATGGGTCCTAGAGCACAGGCCCAATATTTGTGCTGTGCAGGCCTAGTTGCTCCCCAGCATGTGGGGTCTTCCCAGATCAGGGATCAAACCCAGGTCCCCTGCATTGGCAGGTGAATTCTTTACCACTGAGCCACCAGGGAAGCCCAAAGCTGTTGCCTTTTGACATGGAAGAAAATGATCACTCTCTTGATAGCCTAATCTGCTCCGAACTTTTGGAAACATCAGTAATCCTACAAACGTGTGAACTATTTTGAATAGTCATGAAAATAAAACTCTGGTCTTATTGATCACAGATCTTATCATCTACACAAACCACTACCAACATACTGATATTTGCTCTCCACAAGCTTTATTTCACCTTAAAAAATCAGTTACCAAGTGACACTGGACATCTGAATTTCTTTTAGAAATTAACCAGTAACCTATATAAATTGACCACAGGCTTCCCACACTGACTTTCAAAACTTCAGAAAAATTTTAAAATATTTATTGGGTAAGAAAAATGTGGAAGGGATACCAGTCACCAAATTCCTAATCACATATTATTGGTCCAAGACATTTTGTTCTCGAAGTTTCTTCTACAAATTGGTTATAACCATTGGTAGATTTGATGCTGATGACTCCCACTGAAACACACTCCCAATGGTTTGTTGAATCATCTTTCTTAGGGATGTTTGCTCTTAGAACAAACAAAGTTTACCACTCAGTTGCCCCATGCCTGAGTTAACTAGTCATCAAAAGCAGGCATGGTCTTGGGTTATGCATCTTATCTAAGATGTTGAAAAGTTTATTTCTCACTGATTTATTTATTTCTAAAACCCATTCAGAGAATTCGAGTTGTATTAATTATTGGTTCAATTGATTTAGCATACTAAAGAAAAATCAAAATATTCTTCCAGTTGGTATTATTGATCAATAAATACATTTGTTGTAGTTTTACATCAAAATACATATGATATCTAATTCTAAATGAGCCTGAATTTTATGACATTTTCTATAATCTTAATATTCTGTGGAATTCTCCCCTACCAGTAAGAAAATCACAAACAGAATTAACAAATCTGTTCAGAGGTAAGAAGGGAAGGTAAGAAATCAAGAATGACTTGGAAATTTGGGGTTCATGTGACAGAGAGATTTTTGGGAACCATCAAAAGAAAAGCAAAGAGAAGAAAGTAAGTCTACAGAGATATAAAAGAGGTTAATTTAACTTTTTTACATATTGATTTTGAATTAAAAACGCAGAAGTGAAAAGGATCGGAGAGTTAAATGTAAAGATGAAACAAAGATTTTTAAAAAGTATGAGAGATTCAAATTCTAAGAGCAATTTAAAATATTAATAAATATGACACTTTATGGAAACTTTTGAATGACAAGAAACATCATGAACAAAGTCTGAAGACAAATGACAAACTGGATTTTTGGCAACTGATAAGTAAAGGGCTAATATCCTTAATTTACAGAAGACTCCTAAAAATTAAGATTTTAAAAAACCACATACAGCAGCACAGGAAAAATAAGCAAAAAAAGTATGAATGAGCAATTCACAGAAAAGCTAATTGAACTAAATTTTAGCCATAGGGAACAATGATTAGGCTCACTCATAATATAAGAGATACAAATTTTAACTCACTATGAAACCACTTCCACAGATCATGTAGACAAAATCCATAGTCTCTTTTGATAAAACTGGGGAAACAAGTGCTGTAATGTATTCTTGGTGGGAATGCAAAATTATATAACCCACGTGGAGAAAATGTGATAAAACATAAGTAAATTACATGTATATTTATTTTCCATTGATTTAGCAATCCCACTTCTAGGAGTTTTTCATATGTATAAGATATACGTCATATATATAATATATGGTAATAGTATACATTAGTATCTGTCTCTTATACACATCTAGATGTGTATAAGAGACAGCATCTCAAGAGGAGGCGCTCTTAACAGGAAAGTTGAGGGGAAATCCAGGGGTTGGGCCACCATTCCAAAAGACCCCCAAATGATTCCACTCCAGATGAAACTGATTTTCCTGCAATGCCTCCACTGTCAAGCCGATTATCGACTCACACCATGGTGGCACGTGCAACAGCGCTGTGGCACCTCGAGGGAAAGCCACAGATCCCTGTGTCAAATCGATGGGAAGACTGACAGTGATGCTACAGCTCGNAATACAACATACAGCATAATTTGATTTATGTTTATTATAAAATATTAATAAATTGATAAATAATATAAATATTAATATAACAATATAAAATTAAGCAACTATATATATATATAAATTGATGCTTTCCCTTTTCTTATGCAAAGTTAACAAACTATACTATTCTGCACCTGCATTTTAAGTTTTCTTTATCCCATTTATAGTTGCATAGTAGTTCTTTGAGAGGATGTGAATAAAAGCAGTTTCTTCAACCAGACCACTATTGCTAGACATTTAGGTCTCTCTTATCTTTTGCTATTCCAAAAAAATGCCACTATGGTGTTGCCTTAGCTTTTACAGTAGCTTTTTTATAGCTTTGCTTGCAAAGACCAGAAAGAAAGATTACAATGATCAGCAATAGATGTATGCTTTTTGCTAAAGTCATTAGGTTGATAGGGAACTTTACAATGAATTGATCAGATTGATATATGGAAACCCATGAACAATATTAACTTTAGNAGGAAGCTACATTTTACAATCCTGTGTCAGTACACAAGATGTGTATAAGAGACAGGCAATAGATGTATGCTTTTTGCTAAAGTCATTAGGTTGATAGGGAACTTTACAATGAATTGATCAGATTGATATATGGAAACCCATGAACAATATTAACTTTAGTAACACAACTCATTATATGCCTAATGAAAGGATTTCTCAGGAAATTCACAGCATCACCATCTGATATATTCTTCCAGCCTCTAGATCTAACCATTAATTTAGAGATATTACTGGGTATATATGAAACAAGATTGGAAAAATATTGATAATTTTTAAGTTAGGTGATGGCAAATGGGAATTCATTGCATTATTCTGCCTACTTTTTGTATGTATGAAATTTTCCATTACAGAATTTTTTTTTTAAGAAATATAGCAAATATGGAAAACTCAGCAGTGGCCACAGGACTGGAAAAGGTCAGTTTTCACCCCAATTTCAAAGAAAGACCATGCCAAAGAATGCTCAAACTACCTCAAAATTGCACTCATCTCACACGCTAGTAAAGTAATGCTTAAAATTCTCCAAGCCAGTCTTCAGCTTGAACTTCCAGATGTTCCAGCTGGTTTTAGAAAAGGCAGAGGAAGCAGAGATCAAATTGCCAACATCTGATGGATCATAGAAAAAGCAAGAGATTCGAGAAAAACATCTATTTCTGTTTTATTGACTATGCCAAAGCCTTTGACTGTGTGGATCACAATAAACTGTAATGCAAAGAGCTGACTCATTTGAAAAGACCCTGATGCTGGGAAAGATTGAAGGCAGGAGGAGAAGGAGAGGACAGAGGATGAGATGGTTGGATAGCATCATTGACTTGATGGACACGGGTTTGTGTGGACTCTGGGAGTTGGTGATGAATAGGGAGGCCTGGCGTCCTATGGTTCATGGGGTCGCAAAGAGTCGGACACAACTGAGTGACTGAACTGACCTGAACTGAATGGAGAAATACATTGAAAGAAAGCTTAAGGTTATAAATTAACATGGAAGTCAACTATACATAAATGGAGAGATTAAATAAGGTTACTTAAAGATGCCAAGAAAAGAGAATCAAGAAATAGCTGTAGGCAAATACAATATTAATAAGTATGAGGGTAAAAGGGAGTAGAGATATTTTTACGAGAGAGAGACCAAACCAGTAGGAAGCTACATTTTACAATCCTGTGTCAGTACACAGGGCTGATGATGGTCCTATGATTGAAAAGAGAACAAAATGATGTCTATCTTGAGAAGGGAAAAAAGAAAGGATGGGTGTCAATATTAAAACAAGGCAAATCTCATCATTTCCTGAGACTGGGTCCCTGAGAGGAATTATTCTAACTCAGCAAAAATAATTCATTCTTTCTTCTATTTGCAACCAAGAAATAAGCAGCTTCATAGACATGGATGCCTGGCTACTGAGAAGATGCAATTAATTGTGTTTGACATTATAAGAAAGGCTATATCATTGGCATAGAACCCCGTAAAGGAGCTTTTCTCTTTGATAAGAAGATCCAGAGACTACAAAATCTGCCAGAGGAGGGAGGGNTCTTCTATTTGCAACCAAGAAATAAGCAGCTTCATAGACATGGATGCCTGGCTACTGAGAAGATGCAATTAATTGTGTTTGACATTATAAGAAAGGCTATATCATTGGCATAGAACCCCGTAAAGGAGCTTTTCTCTTTGATAAGAAGATCCAGAGACTACAAAATCTGCCAGAGGAGGGAGGGTTTATGGTTCTATGATATCCTGATGAGATGATATTACCCTGCACTTAGAAAATACCACTTCACATTATTCTCTATTCTAAGGTCTATAATTAATACCCACTATGCACTGTAATTCTGAGTCTTACCTCATATTGAATTCAATGTTTTTCTTCCAATTCTTGAAGGATTTTCACTTTGGGTAACCCCTGGGTATAAGTGCTAGAGATATGGAATTGTGGATAGAATTTAAAAAAATATTTTCTCCTTGCCTCATCCAATTTTCTTCAGAGGCAGTCATCATTTCTCCCAACACATCCGTTACATTATACAAAGTCTTTTGTCCAACCTCCCAGGAATAAAATTCAGGCTTCTTATTGCTGAAACCTATAAGCAAAATTAATTCCAAGCATATTGTCATGTATAATACATCTGGGAAAGAAAGTTACTCATGGCCTCAGTGAAATTTTGGCAGGATTTTTACTGTCACACCATTAGTGCCTGCAAATGGGAAGAACATGTGTATTAACAATTAGAGAAATCTCATGTGGGATGACATCATCTATATATGAGCTGAAGTGTATACTCCTATAAAATAAAACCAAATATTTTTTGGCAGAAATCTAGTGCATTAAAACCTCTAAAAACTGTAGCCTGAAACAAATTTCCCAAGTTGGCACTTACAGGTGAGCTTCATCGGTTCCCAGCTTTACTCACAACCCCTATGACACAGTATGAAGATGTTTTGATATGCTATGCAGGAAAATGAGTGCCACTAAGATGTGATCTTTGTTCTATGTTTTGCGGTGTGCTTGGTGAATTAAGACGCCCTTTTCATTATAGGGGACTGGAATGCAAAAGTAGGAAGTCAAGAAACACCTGGAGTAACTGGCAGATTTGGCCTTGGAGTATGGAATGAACCAGGGGAAAGGCTAATAGTGTTGCCAAGAGAACACACTGGTCATNCAACAAAAGAGTCTGAAATGCAGTACTTGGATGCAATCTCAAAAACGACAGAATGATCTTTGTTCATTTCTATGGCAAACCATTCAATATTAAAGTCATCCAAGTCTATGCCCTGGCCAGAAATGCTGAAGTTGTATGGTTCTATGAAGACATACAAGACCTTCTAGAACTAACACCCCCAAAAGAC
Organism: Oreotragus oreotragus; assembly: GCA_006410675.1. Taxonomy (NCBI): domain Eukaryota; kingdom Metazoa; phylum Chordata; class Mammalia; order Artiodactyla; family Bovidae; genus Oreotragus; species Oreotragus oreotragus. The sequence continues at coordinate 141,016 of SJYX01017666.1, read as the reverse complement.
GTCCTTTTCATCATAGGGGACTGGAATGCAAAAATAGGAATGATCTATAAGTATCCATTAATTCCATCTGGTCTAAAGTGTCATTTTAAGCCTGTGATTCCTTATCGATTTTTCTGTCTAGATGATCTGACCATTGATGTAAGCAGAGTGCTGAAATCCCCCACTATTATTGTGTTAATTAGTATTTCTTCCTTTAAGTCTGTTAACATTTCTCTTATATATGGGGGTTTCTTACGTTGCATGGACATCTATTTACAATTGTTATATCTTCTTCTTGAATTGATCCTTAACTCATTATGTAGTGTCCTTTTTTGTGTTTTACATTAGTCTCTCTTTTAAATTCTTTTTTGATATGTATATGGAGGAAACTTATGACCAACCTAGATAGCATATTAAAAAGCAGAGACATTACTTTGCCAACAAAGATCCATCTACTCAAGGTTATGGTTTTTCCAGTGGTCATGTATGGATGTGAAATTTAAACTGTGAAGGAAGCTGAGCACCGAAGAATTGATGCTTTTGAACTGTGGTGTTGGAGAAGACTCTTGAGAAAGGAGTACGTCAAGGCTGTATATTGTCTCCCTGCTTATTTAACTTCTATGCAGAGTACATCATGAGAAATGCTGGGTTGGAAGAAGCACAAGCTGGAATCAAGATGGCTGGGAGAAATATCAATAACCTGAGATATGCAGATGACACCACCCTTATGGTAGAAAGTGAAGAGGAACTAAAAAGCCTCTTGATGAAAGTGAAAGTGGAAAGTGAAAAAGTTGGCTTAAAGCTCAACATTCAGAAAACGGAGATCATGGCATCTGGTCCCACTACTTCATGGGGAATAGATGGGGAAACAGTGGAAACAGTGTCAGACTTTATTTTGGGGGCTCCAAAATCACTGCAGATGGTGATTGCAGCTATGAAATTAAAAGACGCTTACTCCTTGGAAGGAGGGTTATCATCAACCTACATAGCATATTCAAAAACAGAGACATTACTTTGCCAACAAATGTCTGTCTAGTCAAGGCCATGGTTTTTCCTGTGGTCATGGTATGGATGTGAGAGTTGGACTGTGAAGAAAGCTGAGTGCCAAAAAATTTTTGCTTTTGAACTGTGGTGTTGGAGAAGACTCTTGAGAGTCCCTTGGACTGCAAGGAGATCCAACCAGGTGTTCTTTGGAAGGAATGATGCTAAAGCTGAAACTCCAATAGTTTGGCCACCTCATGCGAAGAGTTGACTCATTGGAAAAGACTCTGATGCTGGGAGGGATTGAAGGCAGGAGGCAAAGCGGACGACAGAGGATGAAATGGCTTGATGCCATCACCGACTCGATGGAAGTGAGTTTGAATGAACTCCGGGAGTTGGTGATGGACAGGGAGGCCTGGCACGCTGCAGTTCATGGGGTTGCAAATAGTCGGACACGACTGAGCGATTGAACTGAACTGGTGGATTTTGTTTAGGGATATTTGGTCAGTCGGAAAAGTAAATCCTACCAATAAAATGTATCTCAGTAGGTGATAGTACTACTTCCCTGGTGGCTCAACCATAAAGAATCTACCTGCAATGCGGGAAATGCAGGTTTGATCCCTGGATTCAGTAGATCCACTGGAGAATGGAATGGCAACCCACTCCAGTATTCTTGCCTGGAGAATTCCATGGACAGAGACATGCTGGCTATAGTCCATGGGGTCACAAAGGGTCAGACACGACTTAGGGACTAAACCACAACCACTACTACCAGGTGATAATAATGAACTGAATCAGACAGCCAGGGGAGATGCTAGACAAGACTAAGTTCCTATAATAGAGTGAAATATTTGAATGTTATCAGTTTTCCCAAGTGTTGATTATACACCAAACCTTTGGGTAACATCCACTTTCAAGCCAGGTAAAAAGATACCCTCAGATCATACTATTTACTCGATAAAAATTCAATTAATTGATCCAGCCCATCACTTAACAACAAGCAACCTGAGATTCTTGTACTCCCATGGAAAGGTGGCTAAAGCATATGAGAACAGGGAATTAGTTAAAGGCCTGAGTGCCCATCCTGGCTCTGTCCCTTTGTAGCTAAATGACCTTGAGCAGGTTAGTGAACTTCTCCTATACCTGTTCCTCTGATTTAAAATGGGAAAAATAATAACTATCTCACAGGATGAGATTAATGAACATATGTAAACATTTTCTTCTATTTTAAACTGACTCCTGAACATCAGGCCTTGGGAGTCCTTATTTTCCTCCAAAATATTGACATATAATATTTGTGTTCCATGTTATTTCTATCAACTAGGTAATTAACTTGGAAAATATTTAAACTGCATTGCATATTTTAGTAACTCTACTTGCTTCTGATAGATGCTTAAAAGTTGGTTCTACCTCTTAAAAGGTCTATACTCTTTCTTTGCTTTTTACACATTTAAAAAATAATTTTTAAAGTATCTTTATGATTGTTCTTCATGCCTCTTTTAGTGTATTGGGAATTAAATTAGATCTGTATAGGGTTTAAGCCCAGCAATGGAAATTAACGGTAGGAATTCAATAGGTTGAAGGGTGAATGATTTGAGAACAGATGGGCTTTTCTAGTGACCACAAGCAAATTTTATCAAAGTAATACCTGAAAGTGCTTGTGAGTATGAAAGTCATGGGTGCTGAGCTAGCATCTCAAAAGAAAGTTCAAGGAAGCACTCGCTAGTGTTGTCCAGTAGAACTCTGTGATGATGGATGGTCAATATCTGGACAATTTAATCCTGCAGCCACTAGGTACATCATGAATACTCAGCACTTCAAATGTGGCTACTGTGACTGGATTCTTACTTCATTTTTAAAAGAATGGATATATGCGTATACATAACGGAATCACTTTGCTGTACACCCGAAGCTAACACAACATTGTAAACCAATCATACTCCAGTGAAAATAAATTAAGAAAGAAAAAAATTTTTAAGTAAATTGGACAACCTGATTCTTAAAGCCAGAAACCCTCTAACCGTCACTAGTACTTTTCTGTCTCATGTTTATTCAGACAAGTCCTGTGATTTTTTTTTTTTATGTGTATCGTTCTTTTTCTATTTCCTTCACCAGCTTGTTCAGGGACCCCCCTCAGTCTATGCCAGGGAAACCCATCAGCTTCCAATATTCTTGTTTCTAGACTCCCCCCTCTCTAATTCAGTTGCCATTAGAGCTTCACAAACTACCAAATTCATGACTGCATAAAATCTTCCTTCACCAACAGTGTGAAAATTCATGTTCTTAGCTTGACTTCAAGACTATCAGTTCAGTTCAGCTCAGTTCAGTTGCTCAGACATCACTGATTCTTTGCAACCCCATGGCCTGCAGCACGCCACATTTCCCTGCCCATCACCAACTCCCAGACCTTACTCAGACTCATGTTCATAGAATCTGTGACATCATCCAACCATCTGATCCTCTGTCTTCCCCTTCTTCTGCCTTCAACCTTTCCCAGCATCAGGGTCTTTTCCAATGAGTCAGTTCTTCGCATCAGTTGACCAAAATATAGACTACATTACAATCCAAAGTTAAGGTCTAATTATGGCTTGGTGTGAGGGTTCACTTCCAAACAGGTAACACTTCTTTTTCTCCCAAGGAGATGTTGTGTTTGGTATTCTCTTATTGCCTGTTCATTCTGTTCCTATAAGTTAATAATCTTCCCCAGTCCTTCCATGTATTCACACATTGCTGCCTTCCTGGATTCTCTATGACAGTGGCTTTTAAACTATTGTTTTTACTATAACCGATAAAAGGAAATTTTTTATCATGATTCTATTGGGCTTCCCAGGTGGCTCAGTGGTAAAGAACCCACCTGCCAACAGGAGACACTGGCGACAAACGTTCAATCCCTGGGACGGAAAGATCCCCTGGAGGCAGAAATGGCAATCCACTGCAGTATTCTTGCCTGGACAATCCCATGCACAGAGGAGCCTGGCGGGCTACAGTCCACAGGGTCACAAAGGCCTGGATACGACTGAGCACAAGCACAATAGGACTCACACTGATATCTTCTATTCGGTTGTATTTTATTCTATTCCATTCCTTTTTTTAATGCTGCTTTAAACCACTAAACTGATTTCATGATGATAATGTGTCATGGGCTGAATTCTCTTAAAATGTATATGTTGAAGTTCTAACCCTCAGTTCAGTTCAGTTCAGTCGCTCAGTCGTGTCCGACTCTTTGCGACCCATTGAATCGCAGCACGCCAGGCCTCCCTGTCCATCACCATCTCCCGGAGTTCACTCAGACTCACGTCCATCGAGTCCATGATGCCATCCAGCCATCTCATCCTCGGTCATCCCCTTCTCCTCCTGCCCCCAATCCCTCCCAGCATCAGAGTCTTTTCCAATGAGTCAACTCTCGCATGAGGTGGCCAAAGTACTGGAGTTTCAGCTTTAGCATCATTCCTTCCAAAGAACACCCAGAACTGATCTCCTTCAGAATGGACTACCTCAGAATGTGGCCTTATTTGGAGATAGAGTTTTTAATGAGGTAGTGAAGGAATGATGAGGTCTTAGGGTGAGCGCTAATCCAATGTGATGGCTATCTTTATAAGAAGAGGAGGTTAGTGCACGCACCCACATAAAGGGAAGACCATATGGAGACACCCAGGATAGAGGGCCATCTATAAACCAAGCAGGAAGTCTTCAGGAGAAAGCAACCTGCTGACTTTGGACTTCTAGCTTCCAGGACTGTGAGAAAAAACATTCTGTTAAGTCATCTATTGTTTAAGTTTACCAGCATGGAAGCACTAGCAAATTAATACAATGCTTTAATGGGCTGAGATTCACAGTTCAAAAACCACTGCTCTACAAGGCTTTCCTCAACTCCCACAGCACATTTTAATCATCTTATTTTGTAGAACTTACTTTCTCTACCAGTCATTTAAGCATGAAATTATATACTAATCTTCAGCTTTGTGTGTATGCCTGGCCCCCTGCCTTGATTATAAGATCCTTGACAGTACAAAATAATCTTGTTTTGTCATGTACAAAAAAACAAGTACTTTCTTAAACACATAATTATTAAGTATATTTTTGTTCAGTGAATGAGATTTCTCTTTTTTCAAGGCAACCGAACAAAATCTAACCACTAAACCCTGTAAGCCCTCTTTAAAATCTTTTTTTTTTTAAATGTGGCTACTGTGACTGGATTCTTACTTCATTTTTAAAAGAATGGATATATGCGTATACATAACGGAATCACTTTGCTGTACACCCGAAGCTAACACAACATTGTAAACCAATCATACTCCAGTGAAAATAAATTAAGAAAGAAAAAAATTTTTAAGTAAATTGGACAACCTGATTCTTAAAGCCAGAAACCCTCTAACCGTCACTAGTACTTTTCTGTCTCATGTTTATTCAGACAAGTCCTGTGATTTTTTTTTTTTATGTGTATCGTTCTTTTTCTATTTCCTTCACCAGCTTGTTCAGGGACCCCCCTCAGTCTATGCCAGGGAAACCCATCAGCTTCCAATATTCTTGTTTCTAGACTCCCCCCTCTCTAATTCAGTTGCCATTAGAGCTTCACAAACTACCAAATTCATGACTGCATAAAATCTTCCTTCACCAACAGTGTGAAAATTCATGTTCTTAGCTTGACTTCAAGACTATCAGTTCAGTTCAGCTCAGTTCAGTTGCTCAGACATCACTGATTCTTTGCAACCCCATGGCCTGCAGCACGCCACATTTCCCTGCCCATCACCAACTCCCAGACCTTACTCAGACTCATGTTCATAGAATCTGTGACATCATCCAACCATCTGATCCTCTGTCTTCCCCTTCTTCTGCCTTCAACCTTTCCCAGCATCAGGGTCTTTTCCAATGAGTCAGTTCTTCGCATCAGTTGACCAAAATATAGACTACATTACAATCCAAAGTTAAGGTCTAATTATGGCTTGGTGTGAGGGTTCACTTCCAAACAGGTGACACTTCTTTTTCTCCCAAGGAGATGTTGTGTTTGGTATTCTCTTATTGCCTGTTCATTCTGTTCCTATAAGTTAATAATCTTCCCCAGTCCTTCCATGTATTCACACATTGCTGCCTTCCTGGATTCTCTATGACAGTGGCTTTTAAACTATTGTTTTTACTATAACCGATAAAAGGAAATTTTTTATCATGATTCTATTGGGCTTCCCAGGTGGCTCAGTGGTAAAGAACCCACCTGCCAACAGGAGACACTGGCGACAAACGTTCAATCCCTGGGACGGAAAGATCCCCTGGAGGCAGAAATGGCAATCCACTGCAGTATTCTTGCCTGGACAATCCCATGCACAGAGGAGCCTGGCGGGCTACAGTCCACAGGGTCACAAAGGCCTGGATACGACTGAGCACAAGCACAATAGGACTCACACTGATATCTTCTATTCGGTTGTATTTTATTCTATTCCATTCCTTTTTTTAATGCTGCTTTAAACCACTAAACTGATTTCATGATGATAATGTGTCATGGGCTGAATTCTCTTAAAATGTATATGTTGAAGTTCTAACCCTCAGTTCAGTTCAGTTCAGTCGCTCAGTCGTGTCCGACTCTTTGCGACCCATTGAATCGCAGCACGCCAGGCCTCCCTGTCCATCACCATCTCCCGGAGTTCACTCAGACTCACGTCCATAAACCACTAAACTGATTTCATGATGATAATGTGTCATGGGCTGAATTCTCTTAAAATGTATATGTTGAAGTTCTAACCCTCAGTTCAGTTCAGTTCAGTCGCTCAGTCGTGTCCGACTCTTTGCGACCCATTGAATCGCAGCACGCCAGGCCTCCCTGTCCATCACCATCTCCCGGAGTTCACTCAGACTCACGTCCATCGAGTCCATGATGCCATCCAGCCATCTCATCCTCGGTCATCCCCTTCTCCTCCTGCCCCCAATCCCTCCCAGCATCAGAGTCTTTTCCAATGAGTCAACTCTCGCATGAGGTGGCCAAAGTACTGGAGTTTCAGCTTTAGCATCATTCCTTCCAAAGAACACCCAGAACTGATCTCCTTCAGAATGGACTACCTCAGAATGTGGCCTTATTTGGAGATAGAGTTTTTAATGAGGTAGTGAAGGAATGATGAGGTCTTAGGGTGAGCGCTAATCCAATGTGATGGCTATCTTTATAAGAAGAGGAGGTTAGTGCACGCACCCACATAAAGGGAAGACCATATGGAGACACCCAGGATAGAGGGCCATCTATAAACCAAGCAGGAAGTCTTCAGGAGAAAGCAACCTGCTGACTTTGGACTTCTAGCTTCCAGGACTGTGAGAAAAAACATTCTGTTAAGTCATCTATTGTTTAAGTTTACCAGCATGGAAGCACTAGCAAATTAATACAATGCTTTAATGGGCTGAGATTCACAGTTCAAAAACCACTGCTCTACAAGGCTTTCCTCAACTCCCACAGCACATTTTAATCATCTTATTTTGTAGAACTTACTTTCTCTACCAGTCATTTAAGCATGAAATTATATACTAATCTTCAGCTTTGTGTGTATGCCTGGCCCCCTGCCTTGATTATAAGATCCTTGACAGTACAAAATAATCTTGTTTTGTCATGTACAAAAAAACAAGTACTTTCTTAAACACATAATTATTAAGTATATTTTTGTTCAGTGAATGAGATTTCTCTTTTTTCAAGGCAACCGAACAAAATCTAACCACTAAACCCTGTAAGCCCTCTTTAAAATTTTTTTTTTTTTTTCCCATACCCATCTTCCAACATCTCAGTCTAAGTCAATGATAGCAATATGCTGTCAAACACAGCCTCACAGCTCTTCTTGGCCTTGCTCCAAGCAGCTATTCCCAGTCTATCTAAGCTGCCATCATTGTTCAGAACCAACATCAGAGTTGGAATTAATGGAGTAGATATGCAAAGGTATTCTACATTCTCTCATCTCTAAAAATTATTTTATTTAATTTATTACTTTTTAAAATGAAATCACCTTGTACCATTCTGCCTCCTTCAGTTTCAGCTCTTCCATAGTCAAACCTCTTGAAAGATTCTATATCCACCCTGTCTCCACTTTTCCATTTGCCATTCTCTTATCAATCCACACCAATATGGCTTCTTTCCCACAGTCCACTCAAAAGACTCTTACCAAAGTCACTAGGCATCTCCAGCAAACCAAATGCCATAGATGGGTTCTTCCCTCATCTTCCTACCTCCCAGCATTATTCAATATACTTGCTCACTCTTTATTACTTGAAACATTCTCTCCTGAATTCTATGACCCCTCTATTTCCAGGTTTCCTTATACCAACACCTGCTATTTTACCGTTCCTCATTTGCAAGATCTCAGAGTATTGTTATCGCTCAAGACTTAACTCCAGGTCCTCTTCTTTCCTCTCATCTTAATGACATGTATGTCAAATATGTGTGTGTGTATGTGTGTGTATATGTGTGTGTGTGTGTGTGTCTATATACATATACACATAGTTTATTGGAATCATCAGTTTCACAAAATAATAGTTTATGCATCTGTATGATTCTCTCTCATACTTTCTACTCTATCTTATTCTATTTAATTTTTTAAATATTGGTCTTAACCAAAATTGATGTGATAACACTAATGGATTGTGACTCACAGTTCTAAAAACACTGCTTTCCCTGCAACCTTAAATAACATCTATATGCTAAACATTCTTAATTTATCTCTCTCTTCTCACTTCCAGGCTTATAAATCCAACTGCTTCCTTACTTTATCTATTTGGCCATCTAGTAAGAAATCAAATGTAACCTCACAAAAACTAAGGTCTCTACTTTTCCCACAAATCTACTTTTCCCAATTAGCAAATGACACTCCATTAAATCTTGTTGAGCAAGCCTGAAAACTCTGGGCCTTGGTTTGCCCTCTCTTTAGTTTCCTTCACTCACACAGATAGAATGGACACTCAGGTCTTGTCAGTTCTACACAGGGGCAAAGGTGATGATCAGGACAGTGCAACAACTTCATTCTGATGTCAAAGCACGTCAAAATGGCCTGGGGTCACTCAAGGGCTTGGTCCCAAAGCTGTACTTCACTGCTTTGGGACAGCTGTGTAGCACCAGGCCTGTCAGGGTAGGTCAGCTCTCTCAAGGGTCATGAGTTTCTCTCTCCACGAAGCCCCAAGTGTGTTTCTGCCTCATCATCTCTGAGTGGACAAAGAAGTACAGCTGAGGCCTATTCTGAGCACAGTTCTGAAAGCCTGTGAGTTTCACTCATTCCTTCCTTCCTGGTCTCAAAGCTTGCCTTTAAACATTGCCTCCCAGCTTGGCTGTTATAAGAAAGAGAGGCTATAGTGGACTCAGAGCTCACTGAGAGGCTACACATTAAAAGATCAAGTTATCAAATGATTAATTTCCTACTTTTATGTATTTATTAAAAATAAATTATTTAACCTGTTTATAATGCCTTTAATACTTAATATTGGGTTCCCTTGTGGCTCAGCTGGTAAAAAATCCTTCTGCAACGCAGGAGACCTGGGTTCAATGCCTGGGTTGGGCAGATCCTCTGGAGAAGGGAAAGACTTCCCATTCCAGTATTCTGGCCTTGGCTGGACTGGCAGGGTCTACAAAAGCTGTGGGAAGCCAGGGCTCCAGGAGTCCACATCTGCATATTCCTCCCCCTGCCTCAGTCTCTCTTTTCCTGGACTGTAACCGCCATCTTTCTTCCACTGGCAGTAAGTTCCCATACTTTGCATTAAATTTGCTATAATTCACGGGGTTGCAAAGAGTCAGACATGACTGAGCAGCTGAACTGAACTGAACTGATATATCTTTACCACTTATTTGTTGTGGTTAGTCCTTCGGTCGTGTCCAACTCTTTTTGACCCCATGGAACTGCAGCATGACAGGCTTCCCTGTCCTTCATCATCTGCCGGAGCTTGCCCAAACTCATGTCCATCGAGTCTGCGATGCTATCCAATCATCTCATCCTCTGTTGTCCCCTTCTATCCCTGACTTCAATCTTTCCTAGCATCAGAGTCTTTTCCAATGAGTCAATTCTTTGCATCAGGTGGCCAAAGTATTGGAGCTTCAGGATCAGCGTCAGTCCTTCCAATGAGTATTCAGGACTGATTTCCTTTAGGATGGACTGGTTGGATCTCCTTGCTGTCCAAAGGACTCTCAAGAGTCTTCTCCAACACCACAGTTCAAAAGCATCAATTCTTCTGCACTCAGCCTTCTTTATGTTCCAACTCCCACATATATACATCACTACTGGAGAAACCATAACTTTATTATATGGACCTTTGTTGGAAAAGCAACATCTCTGCTTTTTAACATGCTGCCTAGGTTTGTCACAGCTTTTCTTCCAAGGAGAAAGTGTCTTTTAATTTCATGGCTGCAGTCACCATCTGCAGTGATTTTGGAGCCCAGGAAAATAAAGTTTGTCACTATTTTCATTGTTTCCCCACCTATTTGCCATGAAGTGATGGGACCAGATGTCACGATCTGAATATTGAATTTTCTGAATGTTGAGTTTTAAGAAAGCTTTTTCACTCTACTCTTTCACCTTTATCAAGAGGCTCTTTAGTTCTGCCTCCTTTGCTTTCTGCCATAAGGGTGGTATCATCTGTTTCTTTGAGATTATTGATATTTATTCTGGCAATCTTGATTCCAGCTTCTGCTTCATCCAGCTTGGCATTTCTCATGATGTACTTTGCATATAATTTAAATAAGCAGGGTGACACTATACAGCCTTGATGTACTCCTTTCCCTGTTTGGAACCAGTCTGTTTTTCCATATCCAGTTCTAACTGTTGCTTCTTGACCTGCATGCAGATTTCTCAAGAGGCAGGTAAAGTGCTATTTCCATGTTATACAATACAGAGCAAAAATACTGACATTCATGAAAATTGCTACAAATATTCCACATCATACTAATTTTTATAAAACTTCTACACAGTCAAAAGGGCTTCTCAGATGGCTCAGTGGTAAAAATAATAATAATAATAAAAATAGGCCTGCCAGTGCAGGAGATGTGGGTTTGATACCTGGGTTGGAAAGATCCCCTAGAGAAGGAAATGGCTACCCACATCAGTATTCTTGCCTGGAAAATCCCATGGACAGACAACCTGGTGGGCTACAGTCCATGGGGTTACAAAAAGTCAGGCACGACTAAGCAACTGAACATGCCTGCATGCACATAGTCAAAAGAATTATTTTTTGATAATTTTCACAAATTTAGTCATTATTCACACAGCAACACCTTAAAAACCCTAAAAATGGACAAGATGTTTACAGGACAGAAAATGACTTCAGAAGAATTTGCAAAAGAGAGCCGGTTAAAACTGAAAAATCCCATGTGATCCAGCAATATCACTAGTGGGCACATACCAGAGAAAATGGTGATTCAAAACAATACATGCACCCCAATGTTCTTTGCAGCACTATTTACAATAGTCAAGACATGGAAACAACCTAAATGTCCATCAACTAAGGAATAGATGAAGATGTGTGGTGAATATATATGATAGAATATTATTCAGTCATAAAAGGAGCACGAATTATGGCTTTTGAATTATGGTTTTCCCTGGGTATATGCCTAGTAGTGAGATTACTGGGTCATATGTTAGCTCTATTTTTCATTTTTTAAAGAATCTCCATACTGTCCTCCATAGCAACAGTATCAATTTACCTTCCCACCAGCAGTGTAAGAGGTTTACCTTTTTTTCCATACCCTCTCTAGCATTTATTGTTTGTAAATATTTTTTTTTAATTTTTTTTTTTACACGAACTCCCAAACATGAACCCCTCTCCCATTTTTGATGAAAGCCATTCTGACCAGTATGAGGTGACACCTCATTGAAGTTTCCATTTGCTGATATTGAGCACCTTTTCATGTGTTTGTTGGCCATCAATAAATCAAAAGATGCTTACTCCTTGGAAGAAAAGTTATGACCAACCTAGAGAGCATATTCAGAAGCAGAGACATTGCTTTGCCGACTAAGGTCCATCTAGTCAAGACTATGGTTTTTCCTGTGGTCATGTATGGATGTGAGAGTTGGACTGTGAAGAAGGGTGAGCGCCAAAGAATTGATGCTTTTGAACTGTGGTGTTGGAGAAGACTCTTGAGAGTCCCTTGGACTGCAAGGAGATCCAACCAGTCCCTTCTGAAGGAGATCAGCCCTGAGATTTCTTTGGAGAGAATGATGCTAAAGCTGAAACTCCAGTACTTTGGCCACCTCGTGCGAAGAGTTGACTCATTGGAAAAGACTCTGATGCTGGGAGGGATTGAGGGCAGGAGGAGAAGGGGACGACATCACGGACTTGATGGACGTGAGTCTGAGTGAACTCCGGGAGTTGGTGATTGACAGGGAGGCCTGGCGTGCTGCAATTCATGGGGTCGCAAAGAGTCAGACACAAGTGAGTGACTGAACTGCACTGATTTAGGTCTTCCACCAATTTTTTGATTTTTAAAAAATATATATATTGTGTTCAGGAGATGATTTTATGAGCCCAAATTCTTGCATCTTTTCACGTCTAAAAAAGCTGCTACTGTTAAGTCACTTCAGTCGTGTCCGACTCTGTGCGACCCCATAGACGGCAGCCTACCAGGCTCCCCCATCCCTGGGATTCTCCAGGCAAGAACACTGGAGTGGGTTGCCATTTCCTTCTCCAATGCATGAAAGTGAAAAGTGAAAGTGAAGTCACTCAGTCATGTCCAACTCTTCACAACCCCTTGGACTGCAGCCTACCAGGCTCCTCCACCCATGGGATTTTCCAGGCAAGAGTGCTGGAGTGGGGTGCCATTGCCTTCTCCAATCTAAGAAAGCAGTAAAATTATGAAGAGAAACATCTCTTTCTGGTAACAGCCAGCAACCTTCTCATGACTAGCAGCAACCTTCTAGCAATCAAAATATGTTTGATTGCACATAGATCACATAAACACTGACCTTCCCCCCTTACCTCTTCAGAGAAGTTCCTTAGAACTATCTGATAGGCTGTCTCCTGCACTATTATACTCATTTTGTCCCACACAAAACTTAACCTACAACTCTCACATTGAGATTTTTTTTTTTTTCAGTCAACATCAGATTACAATGAGTTGAGGCGTGGGTGGGAGAAGATGATACAAAGATATACAATACAGTTGTTTTTTTTTTTAACTTGGCTGTAAGTGGAATAAAAATATGACTAAGAATGCAAATGTAAAATTAATTCAAATATCAGAATTGTCATAAAGTCACATTCTATCCTAGAACCTCAAAACTTTACATTGAGTACAAGTTGAAGTAGGCCTACTTTAGACTGCTGAAGCATCAAAAGTAGTTTTATAGAGATGTTTTGCCTATAAGGAAGGCTCTCCAGGGTTCATTCCAGGAGCATATTGGAGGAACCTGGGTCACTTACCTATGCACTCTACACACATTCCTGAACAAGAAGGTACTCTTCATTCATTCAACATTATACAACTGTACCCTGAAGGCCCACGAAGGACGAAGCCCCACACCTGGTGCTAAGGATACAATAGCAAGCAAAATGGACCCAATCCATACCCTTCCATTACTTGTATAGATTCACAAAAATAATTCTAAGGGCTGTGAGGAAAATATGCAGAGTGAGACCACTTAACAAGAGGGACTTGAATTAGTCTGAGGGATGGGATTGGGGTAGGAAAGACTTTGTCAAGGAAGTGGAGTTTGAGGTGAAATCAGAAAGATGAAGAGGAGTTACTTTGACTGGAGTGGGGGGTGTGTATGCATTGGGAGAGGGGAAGCATTTTAGATGCAGGAGGGAAAAGGCAGTGAATGAAAGAGGGACTGTGGTGGGAGTGCTGAGACCAAGGGAGTGGGTGGTAAAAGACGAGTGAAGAGTCAGGTAGGGTAAAAGCATGAAGCGTCTCATGGCATGTTTCCATGACTTTGGAAAACCACGGAAAGCTGTTTTTTTTTTTTGTTTTTTTTTTTGGCTGTGCTGTGTCTGCATTGCTTTGTTTGAGCTTCCTCTAGCTGCAGTGAGGAGGGGCTACTCTTTACTGTGGCGCACAGGTTCTTCATTGCTGTGTCTTGTCTTGTGGAGCTCAGGCTCTAGACCTTGAGGGTTTCAGTAGTTGCAGAGCACATAGAGCTCAGCCTCAGCAGTTGTGGCACATGGACTTAGTGGAGCCATGGCATGTGGGATCTTCCTGGACCAGGGGATCAAATCCATTTCCCCTACGTTGGCAAACTAATTTCTATCCACTATGCTACCAGGAAAGTCCCTTTGGAAAGTCTTTAAGCAAAGGAATAACATAAACAGATTTTAATTTTAAAACATTTTAGCTGAAAGAAGAAAAAATTGAAGGGACACGGTGGTGATAAGAAGAAGTTTAAAAAAATGACAAAATTTTAGCAACATTAATAGGGCTTGGCAAATTAGTGAAGAAAAATGTCTTAAAGATTGTGGGATATAATGAGCATAGAGTCTAGAATACTAAGAATACTTGTTCTATGGGTCCCTTGAAATTCAGAAGAAGAGTAAATAGCAATATGAGCCACCAAGAACATACTAAATTTGCAGCTTCCTATTTCTGCCTATTTATATGTCATAAGATGATATAAAACCAAGTACAGTGACTTGACTGAGTATCTGGCTGGAAGGCAGTCCCACAAATGTACATCTGCAAGGTTTCGACCGGACTTAATTAGAAAGTCTGAAGAAAGTCAGGTCATCTCTTGAAAACTGTGCCCTAGGTTTTTTGTCCTGTATAGAACTGCTAGCTGGAAATAGCAAGAGAATGCTATTTGTAAAATTGAGCTGAGGGTTGGTTGCAGCTAAATTAGAGTAATACATCTGGTGGACCCAAGAACATCAGGTCATGCTCCTTTTTCCCTTCCTTGATTGTGTGTACTTATTCTTTAAGACTGAATCTGTAGGTCATGTTGTGAGCTGTCTGTCTCTCTTACCATTTAAGATACACACCACAAACAGTCTGGTCTGACTTGGCTTGATTAGATACTGTGCAGCAATCTAGTCACATGTTGGCAAGACGTGTTAATTCTTGTAGGCAGGTGTAGCATCAATTAGCACTTGGGAGTGGTTATTTGGTCAATTCAGTTCCAGTCAATCAACATTTATTGAACACGAGGCACTAATGTACTAGGCACTGAGTTATACACTAGGAAATAAAGATCCCTAAGAAATAGTCATTGTCTTGAAGGAGTCTATAGTGTGGTCTGGGAGTTGGTGATGGACAGGGAAGCCTGCTGTGCTGCAGCCCGTGAGGTCGCAAAAAATCGGACGCGATTGAGTGACTGAAGCGACGGATAGTGCAGCCCAAGTGTGCTAGTGATAAAGAACACACTTGCCAAAGTAGGAGATGCAGGAGGCCAGGTTCAATCCCTGGGTCAGGAAGATCCCCTGGAGGAGGGCACAGCAACCCACTCCAGTACTCT
The DNA here is from genome assembly GCA_006410675.1 of Oreotragus oreotragus. NCBI lineage: Eukaryota > Metazoa > Chordata > Mammalia > Artiodactyla > Bovidae > Oreotragus > Oreotragus oreotragus. The sequence goes on along the minus strand of SJYX01017666.1, from coordinate 125,672 downwards.
TGCCTGGAGAATCCCATGGACAGAGGAGCCTGGTGGGCTACAGTCCATAGGGTTGCAAAGAGTTGGACATAACAGAAGTGACTTAACGTGCATACATACAAGGAGCTACAGTTCCCAAAGTTCCTCTGTTCGTGGGATTTTCTAGGCAAGAATACCCTAGTGGGTTGCCATTTCTTTCTCCAGGGGATCTTCCCAACACAGGAATCAAGCCTGTGTCTCCTGAATTGGCAGGTGGATTCTCTACCACTGAGCCACCAAGGAAGCCCAATTCTGTACAGATTGTTAAAATCTGTTTCAGTGAATACCACATCATATTGTTATTGAATTCTCATACATTTATTTCTCTCAGTAGCCAGTGACTTCCGAAAGGATGAGGAACATGTCTAATTAATCTTTATAGCCCCTAAACTGAGTGTAGTTTCTGGAGTATAGATGTTCAATATGTATTTATCGAGACCGAGGTTTTATCCCCGGCTCTATCGAGCAATTCACTTAATAACTATGTGCTTTCAGCTTCTTGTGAAAATGTAGATGAGAATGGCCTGTCTGCCTCCACAAGGTCAAATGAGTTAATAAGAGTGAGAACATTTGGGGAACTAACAAGACAGAACCGATAAATTATTATTGTTATGAGGGAGGGCCAGACTGTTTAGGAAAGTGGTAGAACTGAAAGTTGTCTGTAGAATACATGGGGAGATTGCTTTTGTGTTCCTCTTATTTACATGCAGTTCTCCAAATGAAATGGAAAAACCTTGGAGAATTGCATGTAAATTCCGTCTCTGAGGGGAGACAGAAGACAAGGGGAGAAACAATCACCCAGGTCCCAGAATCCTATGACCAGATTCTCATCCTTCGTTTCCTGTGGTGTTTGGTCAGGGAGGTGGCTCGGGAACACTACAGCAGATGCTGCAGCTGTTCTGACCATCTCTCCCCCCAGCACCCACTGTTCTCAGGGACACCCACAGCTTCTGACTGCCAACTTCTAACTTTCCGCTCAAGGTTTTCTCTGTGCTCTGTCTATACAAAACCCAGGCTCAAATTCCTTGGTGCTAATGTGCTTGGCAGCAGCCGTCAACCAATAATGGAGTAGACGCTGGTGGATAAATACCCCAGTTTCCTCCCCTTCTGGATGGGAGAGCTCTGTTACAAAGTGGCTTAGAGGCCATCTGAGGCATGGAGCCCTAAGTGCCCAGAGCAGACTCTTTTCACCGCATATCTGCAACGGCTTCCCTTTTATCCCAGTGCCTTTTTCTCCACTTCTTTGTCAGTATTTCCTAGAATCCCCCTGCAAGGAAACTATCTGTATCCAAATCCTTGTCTCTGCCTCTAGAGAATCCAAGTCAAAATAACCCACCTCCCACAAAGCATTTGTTTTAATACAAAAAAAAAAAAAAAAGCAAGTGAGTTTCCCTGGTGGCTCAAAGTATTTATGTTTTAATATAAAATATATTAACAAACAGGTTTCCCTGGTGGCTCAGATGGTAAAGAATCTGCCTGCAGTGTAGGAGGCCTGGGTTCAACCCCTGGGTTGAGAAGATCCCCTAGAGAAGGGAATGGCTATCCACTCCACTATTCTTGCTTAGAAAATTCCATGGACAGAGAAGCCTGGAGGACTATAGCCCTTGAGGTCACAAAGAGACGAACACAACTGTTTGACTAAAACACCCATGTTAAAAAAATATAGATTTATTAAATAATAACTATAGATGTAAAATAGATAATGTGAACATATAAATAAAAACATATAAACATATAGAAGCAGATCTCAGATATATTGCAGGCTCAGTTCCAGATCACCACAACAAAGCAAATATCACAATAAAGCAAGCCATATGAAGTTTCCGGTTTCTCAATGCATATAAAAGTTGTGCTTACACTACATTGTAGTCTATTGAGTATGCAATAGCATTATGTCTAAAAAAGTACATATCACAGTTAAAAAAAATATGGCAAAGAAATGCTAAAATAATTACGTAGTAATATAAATAATCACTTTATCAAAAATCACAGATCAGCATAATAACCATAATTATAATAATGAAAATTATGAAATAGTGTGAGAATTACTAAAATGTGATACAGAGACATGAAACGAACAAATAGTTGTTGAAAGATGGCACCAAAAGACTCACTCAGATTTGCCACAAACCTTCAATTTATAGGAAATGCAGCATCTGCAAAGACCAATAAAGTGAAGTGCAATAAAATGAGGTATGCTTGTAAAGCAAATAAAATGATATGAAATTAAAAATTACTACTGCCTCTTGCACAAATAGACCTTCTTTGGGTTCATAAAGAGTCTTTAGTACAGTATTGTTTTATCAGAAGAACCAAAGGGCAGAAAGTTTACTGCAGACACTGGAATCATAGGAAACTATTTCAAGAGCATCATTCCAGAGAGTCAGGTGACATGAGGTCAACTTACTGCTCATGGGCGAGTGTAGGATGGTGGGGCCCAGGCTCAGATCTTCAGGGATATCAGTCCTTCAGACATAAGATGAGATTTATCACAAATGACCCAAGTACCTTCACCGTGCCGGAGCTTCAGTCTGTCTCTTTCCTGAGTTTTTTTTCAGTCACTGGGAAGCAAAGGACAGGACAAGTCCCTTGTCTTTTTCTTTCTCCCAGTGTTGAACTGGTTGATTAAAATGAAGAAAGACTGCCTTTTATCAGCATTCTGACAGCCATGGCAGATTATTCCTCAAACTTTACTACCTTTAGATTTCTAGCTTCTTCCCCAATATTGTTTTCAACATTTCAGAGAATAAATTAGATACAATTTTTACTGTGGCTTGAATATACAGTATGGACATCAGAGTTGAAGCCTGCCTCCTTACCAGTAAGGTCGGTCCCAGAGAGGTAACAGACAACCACAGGAACCATTTAGTCCCAGAACCATGGCCAGGGGATAAAAAAGTGCCATAGAGAGTGTAGAAATTTTAAAAAGCATGCACATTTTAGCAAACAGACTGAAATCTTTTACTTTTTAAAAATCCACCTGAAATCTCTCAAGTGAGAGATTAATGAGTAACAACAAAGAAGCTCAGGAGACAGGTGGAGAGGGATAATATACAAACTTGACCTGAACATAAGGGTGTGCTCTGGCCATTTCAGCCACTTTCCCAATCAGACCTGATGGCAGAGAGTAAGTCACACTGATTGCTGAACAGCTGAAGTGATTACGTCACCCACTGTGTAACAGTTCGGGCATTTGCTGGTGACAGTGCATTTGCTGTGTAAAGTGACTGCTGGCAGCCGTTCAGAAACTCTAGCTAAATTTAGAAATGGGTTTCAGAACAATATCAGCTGATGCCAAATCATTTCAAAAATTGACCCTAGGTGAAGAAACTAGAAGGGAGCCTGTTTTGGAAACAGAACATTTTCAAATTAAAGGGTTGATTTTGTCATATCATCTTCATTCTGGGATTCTTTTTCATTTGTGAGTTGCTTATTTTACTGCTTCTGCACAATTAATATAGTAAATTGTTCACTAGGCATTTCATTCATTCATTTCATTCATTCTGAACTGGCCAGAGCACACCCTTGTGTTCAGACCATTCATTCATTCATTCATTCTATACATATTTATTGAGGACTTACCACTATCTAAAATTTACCTAAAGAGAATTAAGTTATATGGACTGTGTCACATAATTGGTCATGACGAACATAAGGCTAATTGAACTGAAGATACTAGCAGGATCTGGAATGCTGTGTGGCCTCTCTCTCCCTCATGTCTCTCTCACTCTCTCTCAGACAGACAAACACACACAGACACAGAGACTCAGAACTGTGAGCATTCAAGGTCAATATATAAATAGCAAAACTATAACAGTAGAAAAATACCTCCACAATTTCTGGGAGTTAAGAGACCCAAGGGCTAAGCTAGATTCTGCCAGTGACTTTCAGTTTGACCTTCAGCCAATAAATTCATCTCACTCCACTTCAATTTCCTATGAAAGTGAGAACTTTCTCTGTTAGTTTTTCTACTTTATCCTCAGCTTCCAGAATAGAGCCTAGCACTGGTAAAAGCTCAATAAATCTCTCTTGAATGAATGAATAAAATGGTTTGGCTTCAGATGGCCAGGGTGTGGTGGGCTAGACCACAGATGAATTAGAAAGACTTGTTGACTGTCTCTGACCTATGGCCTTACTAAAAGCAGACGGAGCGGCCTTCATTGGCCTTTCACTTTAGACTCTCAAACTAGTCTAAGTGTTAGATCTCTAGTCACTCTGATGGTGAGGGCTGGTGAGCCTGAGAAAAAGAAAGAGCAAGGGCAGAAACTCACTCCAGTGCCTCACACAGAACTGGTGCAGGTGTTGGATATAAGAAGGGTAAAGTGGAGTGGGTATGCAGAGACGGTTTTGGTGGAGACAGAACACATATGAGTTTACGTCTTGTCATAGTAAAAAGGCACTGAAACAGAAAATATCCAGTGATAATAAAAAGGCCCTGAAACAAAAAATATCCAGTGACATCTTTTCTGATTGCTATGGGCAAACTTCAGTGCTAATTTCTCTGTGATTCTACTGCATCTTGTATTACTAACACTATAGTTCATTCCCCTTCATGAATCACAACCTTGTCATGGTGAAGGGGCTTGCGTAACTCATGAAGCTGTGAGTCATGCTATACAGGGCCACTCAAGATGGACAGGTCATAGCAAAGATTTCTGACAAACCAAGATCCACTGGAGGAAGGAATGGCAACCCACTCCAGTATTCTTGATGTTAGAACCCCGGCAAGAATATTGTTCTTTCATGAGCAGTATGGAAATGTGGAAAGATATGATACTGGTAGATGAGCCCCTCAGATTGGAAGGCGTCCAATATGCTACTGCGGAAGGGTAGGGGGCAATTACTAATAGCTCAAGAAAGAAGGAAGCGCCTGGGCCAAAGCAGAAACGATGCTCAGCTGTGGATGTGTCTGGTGGTGAAAGTAAAGTCTGATACTGTAAAAAAAAAAAAAAAAAGTATTACATAGGAACCTGGAATGTTAGGCCCATGAATCAAGTTAAATTGGACATGGTCAAGAAGGAAATGGCAAGAATGAAACATCAACATTTTAGGAATCAGTGAACTAAAATGGATGGGAATGGGTGAATTTAATTCAGATGACCATTAATCCCTTGAAGGGATAAGATGGCCAAGAATCCCTTTGAAGAAATGGAGTAACCCTCATATTCAACAAAAGAGTCAGATGCAGTACTTGGGTACAACATCAAAAATGATAGAATGACTTGGTTACTATCCAAGGCAAACCATTCAATATTACAGTAATCCAAGTCTATGCCCCAACTACTGATGCTTAAAAAGCTAAAGTTGACCAGTTCTATGAAGATCTATAACACCTTTTAGAACTAACTCCCCCAAAGATCTCATTTTCATCATAGGGGATTGGAATGCAAAAGTAGGAAGTCAAGAGATACCCAGAATAATAGGGAAGTTTGGCCTTGGAGTACAAAATTAAGCAGGGGAAAGGCTAATAGAGTTCTGTCAAGAGAACCGGCTGGCCATAGCAAACACTCTCTTTCAAGAGACAAATGGACATCACCAGATGGTCAATATCAAAATCAGATTAACTATGTTCTTTGTAGCCAAAGATGGAGAAGCTATATACACTCAGCAAAAACAAACTGGGAGCTGACAGGCTCATACCATGAACTGCTTATTGCAAAGTGAAAGCGAAAGTGAAGTCACTCAGTCGTGTCCAACTCTTTGCGACCCCATGGACTGTAGCCTATCAGGCTCCTCCGTCCATGGGATTTTCCAGGCAAGAGTGCTGGAGTGGGTTGCCATTTCCTTCTCCAGGGTATCTTCCCAACCCAGGAATCAAACCTGGGTCTCCCACAATGCAGGCAGACGCTTTACCATCTGAGCCACCAGGGAAGCTTATTGCAAAACTCAAGCTTAAATTGAAAAAGTAGGGGAAACTGCTAGGCCATTCAAGTATGACCTAAATCAAATTCCTTATGATTATACAGTAGAAATGACAAATAGATTCAAGGGATTAGATCTGATAGACAGAGTTCTTGAACTCTAGACAGAAGTTCATAACATTATATAAGAGACAGTGACCAAAACCATTCCAAAGAAAAAGAAGTACAGGAAGGCAAAGAGGTTATCTGAGAAGGGTTTACAACTACCTGAAGAAAGAAGACAAGTAAAAGGCAAAGGAGAAAGGGGAAAAATATACCCTACTTAATGTAGACTTTCAGGGAATAGCAAGGAGAGAAAAGAAAGCCTTCTTAAATACAATGTAAAGAAAGAGAGGGAAACAATAGAATGGGAAAGGCTACAGATAGCTTTTAAAAAATTAGAGATATCAAGGGAATATTTCATTCAAGAATGTTTATGATAAAGGACAGAAATAGTAAGGACCTATAAGAAGCAGAAGAGATTAAGAAGAAGTACCAAGAATACACAGAACTACACAAAAAAGGTCTCAGTGAGCTGGTGGTGTGAGCTGATAACCTCAGTGGTGTGGTTATTTGCCTTGAGTCAGACATCCTGGAGTGTGAAGTCAAGAGGGCCTTAGGAAGCATTGCAACAAACAAAGCTAGTGTAAGTGATGGAATTCCAGCTGAAGTATTTAAAATCCTAAAGTATGATGCTATTAAAGTGCTGCACTCAATACATCAGCAAATTTGGAAAACTCAGCATTGGCCACAGGACTGGAAAATGTCAATTTTCATTCCAATCCCAAAGAAAGGCAATGCCAAAGAACGTTCAAAGTGAAAAGTGAAAGTGAAAGTTGCTCAGTAGTGTCAGACTCTTCACAGCCGCATGGACTACAGTCCAAGGAATTCTCCAGGCCAGAATATTGAAGTGGGTAGCCATTCCCTTCTCCAGGGGATCTTCCAAGCCTAGGAATCAAACCCAGGTATACAATTGTGCTCATTTCACATGCTATCATGGTTGTGCACAAAATCCTTCAAGCTAGGCTTCAACAGTACGTGAACCAAGAACTTCCAGATGTACAAGCTGGGTTTAGGAAAGACAGAAGAACCAGGGCTCAAATTGATAAAATCTATTGGCTCATAGAGAAAGCGAGGGAATTCCAGAAAAACACTTGACTCATTGACTACACTAAAGCCTTTGACTGTGTGGATTGCAAAAAACTGTGGAAACTTCTTAAAGAGATGGGACTATCAGACCACTTTACCTATCTCCTGAGAAACCTGTATGCAGGTCAAGAAGCAGCAATTAGAACCAGACATAGAACAGTGGACTGGTTCAAAACTGGGAAAGGAATACAACAAGGCTGTATATTGTCAACCTGTTTATTTTATATGCAGAGTTGCTGCTGCTGCTGCTAAGTCACTTCAGAGTACATCATGCAAAATGCTGGGCTGGATGACTCACAAGCTGGAAACAAGATTTCCAGGAGAAATATCACCAATCTCAGATATGCAGATGATACCACTCTAATGGTAGGAAGTGAAGAGGAACTAAAGAGCCTCTTGATGAAGGTGAAGGAAGAGAGTGAGAAAGCAGACTTGAAACTCAACATTCAAAAAGCTAAGATCATGTTATCCATTTCATGGTATCCAGTCCCATAACTTCATGATAGATACAAAGGGAAAAAGTGGAAGCAATGACAGATTTTCTTTTCTTGGGCTCCAAAATCACTGTGGATGGTGACTACAGCCATGAAATTGAAAGACGCTTCTTAGAAGGAAAGTTATGACAAACCTAGACAGCGTATTCAAAAGCAGGTGATTCATGTTGATGTATGGCTAGAAATCAACACAATATTGTAAAGCAATTATCCTTCAATTAAAAATAAATTAAGAAAAGAGATATCACTTTGCCAACAAAGGTCCATATGGTCAAACCTATGGTTTTCTCCGTAGTCATGGACAGATGTGAGAGTTGGACCATAAAGAAGGCTGAGAGTCAAAGAACTGGTGCTTTCGTATTGTGCTAGAGAAGACTCTTGAGAATTCCTTGGACTGCAAGGAGATCAAACCAGTCAATCATAAAGGAAATTAACCCTGAATATTCATTGGAAGACTGATGCTGAAGCTGACGCTCCAATACCTTGGCCACCTAATGCGAAGAGCTGTCTCATTGGAAAAGTCTCCAGTGCTCAGAGAGACTGAAGGCAATAACAGAGGAAGAGACGGCTATATAGCATCACCAACTCAACAGACATGAATTTGAGCAAACTCCAGGAGATGGTGGAGGACAGAGGATCCTGGCTTGCTGCAGTCCACTAGGTGGCAAAGAGGCAAAGAGTCCGTTGTTCAGATTTAGCTACTGAACAACAACTCAACAAATGTTATGAGTTCACAAAGACTAAAATGCTTAGAACACAGTAGGTGCTTAATACAAACATTTTAAAGTTTAGTTTATCTGTGATAATTTTCTTGCCCGAAGAAACAAAGATGATAACGCACCTTTGTTCACAAAGTGAAAGAGGGAAGCTGTTTCCTCAGGCTGTCCTCTGAAACATTTTTCAGCTCTCTTCTTCTTCCATGCAAATGATTAATCACTTCCTTATCTTCCAACAATTAGTGCTTTAGGTCACCCACAAAATGCAAACATAACCTGTTAAGGTAAGGAGATCTTGCTCTCCAAAGGTGAATTGGAGAGCATCTTTTTTTTCTGTGGTGAACATTCTGTGCTTGCAATAAATAAAATCAGAAAGAAAGAAAACATTGGCTTCATTACAGCAAATGATTCCCATACAGCCAGGAAGTGGTTTTCACATGGATTCATCAGGAATCATTATTAAACAAAATTCATTGTAAGCAAGCAAACAACCTGTAGAGCATAGTTACAATCATCCATCTGCCAGTTTATCATAGACTTAGCCTCTTTGGATAGTCCTTAAGTTCATTCTAAAATGCTTCATTTGAATACATTTTAATATGTTACATGGCTTTATAAGTAGGGAAGGGACCCCCCAAAACAACCTGTTTGTTCATTTAATTACCTGGGGGCACCATTGCCAGTTAGTAATTGGCTCCAGTGATAAACAAAAGTGAAGTGAATTGGATCTAGTGATAAACAAAAACTTAATGCATTAGGTTCAAGTTTGATTTCTTAGATAAGGATTCTAGTTGTTGAGGATCTGAGTGAGAAGGCTTCCTTGTCAAGAGGATGGGGTCTCTTAACTCTGATTAATAGATTTACAAGCCACCTGGGACTCTCTGACATAATTTTTTACCTGAGTTCTCTTAACTACGTCACTTGGAAACTGTTGGACTTTCCCATCTCCACTCCCTGGCATCTCAGAGTAGCTCACTGGACATGATTTCTTCACAGGAAGTCACCTCTGTAGAAGGAATGCTGGCAATCTCTGGTTTATAGGGCTTTGCCCCTGACTAAAGCAATAATAAATGAGCTTTCTTTCAGGCTGGGCATGGTGAGATGACCACTCTTTTACTTTGTTTATGTGAAGTATTTTAGGCTTAGAATGAATGTCTTTTTTCACCTTTGTATATGAAGGATTCATCAGTTTAACTTGAACTGCCAACTCAGGTTAAAATATGATGAGTCGGTGATAGTGACTGACTATCACTAAGATAAGTGATCTTATTTATTATAAAATTAAATTTCATTTATCATAAAAGTTTATTAGTAAAATTAGCAAAGAAACATTAATTCAAACATTGGTAAACTCTTCTATTCATTCAACAAATTTGTATTGAAAGCTTTTTATGAACTGAAGTGTTGTGTTAGGTTTTTAAATGGGAAGGACTCACAGTCTATTAGAGGAGATTAAGCCAAAGAATATATTACTATTATACAGAGTAAAAGTGAGAACATTGAGAAAGGACCTTGACTCAATTTCACCTGAGTTCCTATTCTGTATTATGAGCTCCTGGGAATTTTACATTTATTGTCTCACTGCTAAAAGACTGACATAATCAAAGAATCATTGAGAATAATAGTAGCCATTTTTACAACAGTTAAGGCCTTAAAAAGACATTTTTATGCACTCATATGGAATCAGTTCAATTCAGTTGTTCAGTCATGTCTGACTCTTTGTGACCCCATGAACCACAGCACAACAGGCCTCCCTGTCCATCACCAACTCCCGGAGTTTACCCAAACCCATGTCCATTGAGTCAGTGATGCCATCCAACCATCTCATCCTCTGCCATCCCCTTCTCCTCCTGCCCTCANAACTGGGAAAGGAATACAACAAGGCTGTATATTGTCAACCTGTTTATTTTATATGCAGAGTTGCTGCTGCTGCTGCTAAGTCACTTCAGAGTACATCATGCAAAATGCTGGGCTGGATGACTCACAAGCTGGAAACAAGATTTCCAGGAGAAATATCACCAATCTCAGATATGCAGATGATACCACTCTAATGGTAGGAAGTGAAGAGGAACTAAAGAGCCTCTTGATGAAGGTGAAGGAAGAGAGTGAGAAAGCAGACTTGAAACTCAACATTCAAAAAGCTAAGATCATGTTATCCATTTCATGGTATCCAGTCCCATAACTTCATGATAGATACAAAGGGAAAAAGTGGAAGCAATGACAGATTTTCTTTTCTTGGGCTCCAAAATCACTGTGGATGGTGACTACAGCCATGAAATTGAAAGACGCTTCTTAGAAGGAAAGTTATGACAAACCTAGACAGCGTATTCAAAAGCAGGTGATTCATGTTGATGTATGGCTAGAAATCAACACAATATTGTAAAGCAATTATCCTTCAATTAAAAATAAATTAAGAAAAGAGATATCACTTTGCCAACAAAGGTCCATATGGTCAAACCTATGGTTTTCTCCGTAGTCATGGACAGATGTGAGAGTTGGACCATAAAGAAGGCTGAGAGTCAAAGAACTGGTGCTTTCGTATTGTGCTAGAGAAGACTCTTGAGAATTCCTTGGACTGCAAGGAGATCAAACCAGTCAATCATAAAGGAAATTAACCCTGAATATTCATTGGAAGACTGATGCTGAAGCTGACGCTCCAATACCTTGGCCACCTAATGCGAAGAGCTGTCTCATTGGAAAAGTCTCCAGTGCTCAGAGAGACTGAAGGCAATAACAGAGGAAGAGACGGCTATATAGCATCACCAACTCAACAGACATGAATTTGAGCAAACTCCAGGAGATGGTGGAGGACAGAGGATCCTGGCTTGCTGCAGTCCACTAGGTGGCAAAGAGGCAAAGAGTCCGTTGTTCAGATTTAGCTACTGAACAACAACTCAACAAATGTTATGAGTTCACAAAGACTAAAATGCTTAGAACACAGTAGGTGCTTAATACAAACATTTTAAAGTTTAGTTTATCTGTGATAATTTTCTTGCCCGAAGAAACAAAGATGATAACGCACCTTTGTTCACAAAGTGAAAGAGGGAAGCTGTTTCCTCAGGCTGTCCTCTGAAACATTTTTCAGCTCTCTTCTTCTTCCATGCAAATGATTAATCACTTCCTTATCTTCCAACAATTAGTGCTTTAGGTCACCCACAAAATGCAAACATAACCTGTTAAGGTAAGGAGATCTTGCTCTCCAAAGGTGAATTGGAGAGCATCTTTTTTTTCTGTGGTGAACATTCTGTGCTTGCAATAAATAAAATCAGAAAGAAAGAAAACATTGGCTTCATTACAGCAAATGATTCCCATACAGCCAGGAAGTGGTTTTCACATGGATTCATCAGGAATCATTAGTAAACAAAATTCATTGTAAGCAAGCAAACACACCTGTAGAGCATAGTTACAATCATCCATCTGCCAGTTTATCATAGACTTAGCCTCTTTGAATAGTCAAGTTCACTCTAAAATGCTTCATTTTAATATGTTACATGGCTTTATAAGTAGGGAAGGGACCCCCCAAAACAACCTGTTTGTTCATTTAATTACCTGGGGGCACCATTGCCAGTTAGTAATTGGCTCCAGTGATAAACAAAAGTGAAGTGAATTGGATCTAGTGATAAACAAAAACTTAATGCATTAGGTTCAAGTTTGATTTCTTAGATAAGGATTCTAGTTGTTGAGGATCTGAGTGAGAAGGCAGAGGTTCAGCTTCCTTGTCAAGAGGATGGGGTCTCCTAACTCTGATTTACAGATTTACAAGCCACCTGGGACTCTCTGACATAATTTTTTACCTGAGTTCTCTTAACTATGTCACTTGGAAACTGTTGGACTTTCCCATCTCCACTCCCTGGCATCTCAGAGTAGCTCACTGGACATGATTTCTTCACAGGAAGTCACCTCTGTAGAAGGAATGCTGGCAATCTCTGGTTTATAGGGCTTTGCCCCTGACTGAAGCAATAATAAATGAGCTTTCTTTCAGGCTGCGCATGGTGAGATGACCACTCTTTTACTTTGTTTATGTGAAGTATTTTAGGCTTAGAATGAATGTCTTTTTTCACCTTTGTATATGAAGGATTCATCAGTTTAACTTGAATTGCCAACTCAGGTTAAAATATGATGAGTCAGTGATAGTGACTGACTATCACTAAGATAAGTGATCTTATTTATTATAAAATTAAATTTCATTTATCATAAAAGTTTATTAGTAAAATTAGCAAAGAAACATTAATTCAAACATTGGTAAACTCTTCTATTCATTCAACAAATTTGTATTGAAAGCTTTTTATGAACTGAAGTGTTGTGTTAGGTTTTTAAATGGGAAGGACTCACAGTCTATTAGAGGAGATTAAGCCAAAGAATATATTACTATTATACAGAGTAAAAGTGAGAACATTGAGAAAGGACCTTGACTCAATTTCACCTGAGTTCCTATTCTGTATTATGAGCTCCTGGGAATTTTACATTTATTGTCTCACTGCTAAAAGACTGACATAATCAAAGAATCATTGAGAATAATAGTAGCCATTTTTACAACAGTTAAGGCCTTAAAAAGACATTTTTATGCACTCATATGGAATCAGTTCAGTTCAGTTGTTCAGTCATGTCTGACTCTTTGTGACCCCATGAACCACAGCACAACAGGCCTCCCTGTCCATCACCAACTCCCGGAGTTTACCCAAACCCATGTCCATTGAGTCAGTGATGCCATCCAACCATCTCATCCTCTGCCATCCCCTTCTCCTCCTGCCCTCACTCTTTCCCAGCATCATGGTCTTTTCAAATGAGTCAGCTTTTCGCATCAGGTGGAGTTTCATCTTCAACATCAGTCCTTCCGATGAATATGCATAAATAATTCAGGAAGTGTGCCTGAATAAAAATAGGTCCTTGATCTTTGTCCAGATGGAGACGACGGCAGGTAGAGGAAAAGAGAAGGTGATAGACAAAGAATTTGAGAAGGGGGTCCTGAAAACTGTAGCTAACGTAATAGCTGGAACATTTTCACTTATCCGTTTGTCTACTAACCAAGTGCACGTACCGCCCTATATAGAAGTGTTCATTTAAAAAGAAAGAGATCTTGGCAGGAAGAGATTGGTTAGAAAGAAGAAACCAGGTAAATGTATCTGGGGAAAGGATCTGTTTCCACTTGTCCTGCCACAAGCTACTATTAATGAGCATCAACTCCACACGAGGCACTAAACCCAGGTGCACTGAGAAAATCAGCTCAATTCCACAACACTGGTACTAGCCAGGCATTGTTATCCACGTGTACAGATGAAGATGCCAGCCACTGAGCAGTAAAGAATTTATCCAGACTGACTCTGAGTGGCAGAACTGGACTATGAAACCAGGTCTGTGGTATTCCACTACCTATATTCCACCACCACCCCAATTTTGGACTATGGATGCAAAAGAATTTGTGAAAGCCAAGATTAAACAGGGAAAATACTTAGGGAGGTCCTTGGGGAAAAATATCAGAGCAAAAACATATTCACTTGCATCACAAAGTAGATAGACTATAAACTCCAAGTTGCTTATTTCTGCTGGCTTGCTTTTGCCTGATCACTTCTGGGTTTGTATTTTGTATTATAAAAACTGCCAATGCTATAACATAGAATTAATGAGACTGAAATGACAAAAGCTATAAACAAAGAGAGACAGGTTTCATCTAACACTAGTAAATGAAATATATATAAAAGAGAAAATAAAGTGGCAGGTTTTGTAAAGCTCAATTTCTGCAATAAGTAAAGGAAAAACATATTTCATGTTCTACTAATAGTAGTAAATGTATCCTTCATGAGTAGTCATGTAAATTTAAAAACTATTCAAGTTTCCCTTCTTTTTCTTGTGTTACAGTTTCTTACATTGATTTTATTTACAATACCTTCCTAATTGCTAGGTTTTTTTTTAAGTTGGCTAGTGAAATAACTACAAACAAGCCTGCAGTGAAATTCTTTAAAACTAGGAACTCTTGGCAATGATACTATGAAAGTTCAGATTTCTGAACTTTCAAAATTGTTGGCCCAGTAATAATGTTTGATTAGTAATCTTTGTCAGGAGACCATTCTTAAGTTTCAATTAAAAAAAAAAATCTTTGAGATTCTTCACAGCATTTTTGTAGACCAATTATTTTCTCCTTGGGTTATTACTAAGATCTCTGCATGGTATACAAATTTTGCTTTCTGGTTTTTCCATTTTTCCATTCAAAATGTAATTTCCTTATAGACAATCAAAGCAATAAATGTCTTGATCTTCAATACTGTAATAACTTGAAGCTATACTTTGACTGGGCTTCCCTGGTAACTCAGCTGCAATGCAGGTTTACCTACAATGCAGGAGAATTGCAGGAAGAATCCACCTGCAATTCAGGAGACCCCAGTTTGATTCCTGAGTTGGAAAGATCCCTTGGAGAAGGGCATGGTAACCCACTCCATTATTCTTGCCTGGAGAATCCCCATGGACAGAGCAGCCTGGCAGACTACAGTCCACGGGGTTACAAAGAGTCAGACACAACTGAGCTACTAAGCACAGCACATAGTCTGACTAATTGTGATGATGGTGTCATGTTAGAACAGGAATAGAAANGGTAACCCACTCCATTATTCTTGCCTGGAGAATCCCCATGGACAGAGCAGCCTGGCAGACTACAGTCCACAGGGTTACAAAGAGTCAGACACAACTGAGCTACTAAGCACAGCACATAGTTTGACTAATTGAGATGATGGTGCCATGTTACAACAGGAATAGCAATTTAGCTTTATGTTTCCAAGATCAGGAATTTTCATACCTCAAGAAAACCCTTTTACTTGTTGGCTAAAATCAATGACCAGACTTATAGTTTCAAATACCCATGCCTTCAGATAATACGAACTATCAAAAAGACTTCTAGGACAGGTCCTTCCAGCCTAAATCTGATCTCTCTATTCTCTCTTGGCTGGTGTGTGCACGTGTGTTCATTTATATTGGTATGAATCTTGAAAAATAAATAAATTAATATTTCGAAAGGCAGGTAGAAATATACAAAGAAAAAAAGGGACTGAATGAAATAGCACTATACAATAGCCAGGGTTAACTTCTAATGTTATTAAATAAAATACACTTGAAATATCTGGGAAACCTGCCAGATAAAAAATATTGACTATATGTTTAAGGTGGGTTTTTTTTTTTCCTTTTTTAAAGGTTAGATTGAGGCTTATGACAAAACATCCCAATAGAATCAGGAAAAAAAATCAATCAATTATATGAATGTTGTGTCTCTGGATGCAAAGCATCCAGCCGCAGCTGAATGGCCAACTTTCACATTTTCTCCCTCTCCAAATGTTTCACTCAATATTTGGAATTATGCAGATAGGACTGATACGTAATCAAATGAAATAAGAGACAACGTCCCTGAAAACATTTCATGACTTGCAAACAACCACAGAAATATAAGGTATTGTTTTTCAATAAATGATCCTCTTAACAGCATTAACTATAAATAGTAATAGAAGCCAGACAGCAGATTTATTGAGAGCTGTCAAATAGATTCTGTTCTTTTGTTGTGTCCTTCCCTGCTGGCCNACGTCCCTGAAAACATTTCGTGACTTGCAAACAACCACAGAAATATAAGGTATTGTTTTTCAATAAATGATCCTCTTAACAGCATTAACTATAAATAGTAATAGAAGCCAGACAGCAGATTTATTGAGAGCTGTCAAATAGATTCTGTTCTTTTGTTGTGTCCTTCCCTGCTGGCCCCATGAAATAGAGGAAGAAGCTAAAGACAAGACTGTGAGATTGTGAGACTCTTCTTGCCTTAAGAACCCCTGAATTTCTTTAACAGCAACTGTGGGAACATATTTGTTCTCTGCTACATTTATTGAACAATTTTTGAGCATCGTGATTCAAAGTCTGAGGTTTGGAATCAAGCAGAACAGTACTCGTCTCTTATCAGAACTGAGACCTAGGGCAAGCTCTTTAACCCCTCGAAACTTCTCTCTTCACCTATAAAGAGTGGGGATCCAGAGTTATCATTTATTCTCTGTAGGGCTGTGTTTCTTCACACTAGTGCTTACTCTTCAGCATTTAGACAGTGCTCTACAAAGCCCTTAGCACCCTGAATTCCTTTATCCACATAATAAGGATTACGTTGTTCTTAAAAACAGAGCCAATAACTCTATGCAAAACATTTGTCATACCTTAAAATATAGCAAATCAAGCAATATATGATATGGAAGAGAAATATTCTTGTTTTGTTTTCATGTCAGTCTCTCCAATCCATCAGAGCAAATCACAGCAGAGTAAATGGAGTGCAAATTTAAGTGAGCAAAACTATACGCCCAGTCCCTGAACGTGCCCACCTACAAGATAGAAGACCTCTGTGTCCTGGGGATTCTCTAAGTCTTGTCACTAAAGACGAGCATTCCCTCTGCTAGCTGTCTGTTCCTTCTCCTCATGATCAGGCTCTTGGCCTCTCAGACAGACATTGCCCGGCACTGCCTTTACCTCCTGCAGATTAACTGCAGCTTGAAAACCATATCTGCTCCAACTTTGCTTACTCTCTGGATACCCTTGATGTGCTCTTGGATCTTGCCTGAATTCTGAGGGTTTCCAGTGGGAGAGAAAAGGCCACTTCACTCTTGAGTCTGTCCTTCACAGCTCCCCCTCTCTGAGACGACTTTATGTAACATAAGGGACACTTAATGAGACAGTCGAAGACATTTGCCTTTCAACTCCTGCATCCATATCCCAGTTTCTGTAGCACTAGTAAGTGAATACTCTCTTCGTAATTATATGACTAGGGGTGATAGGGCCCCTTTTAAAGAGAGTAGCCTTGCCATCTTGATCGGAAGCTAAGTTTTACCATCAATTTTAATGTCAGTGTTTAAGATGATCGATAGATCATGTTTAACTCTTTGTGACCCCATGGACTGCAGCATGCCAGGCTTCCCTGTCCATCACCAACTCCCAGAGCCTACTCCTGAATATAGTTATGGCTAAAGAAAGAGTTCTACTGGACTACCAACCTGCCTCACCAGTCATGGGCTAGGTCAGGGTGAAGAAGGTTTCTGTGCAGAAGAGAGGGCCATAGGAGTACATGTAGGCACAGAAACTTAATTTTCGTAGCCCAGGTGGTTCTCTAGACTCACAAGAAACTGGTTTTACTGCTCAGAATGTTAACACTTTGCTCTAATTGTAGGCAAACTTAGGAATGAGGTTAAATTGGCCACTGGAAGGGCAAATGAGTAATCATATAAAAGGTACGTGGTAAGGAAACCACCCAAAGAATAATTGCCATAATGAAATTTTGCACCAAACCAATACAGCCTGGTAATTTGCCTTTGGACTCTAAGGATACTTACATCTCGAGGACATTTTGGCCCAATGTAGGACAACTTCAGCTCCGGGACACCTCATATGATCAGTTATAAGGCCATGATTGAGGCTGTATCAGAACTCTACATTTTCCTCTATTCTATCTGACTTTTTTGTAAACTAGAGCCAAATCCTATATATTCCATTTGGTTTCTGTGTATACCCATCTGTGATGCTCTATTCATACCTATCCATTCTTTACCTCTTTTCTTTAAGTGTGAAGACTGTCTCTGTTAAAACAAGGAACATCTAAATTTACCACTTTAAAAAAAAAGGTGGGGGGGCTTTCCATAGGATTCATTATGGAGTTTTGGAATCGATGCTGATTGCACTAGTTATCCAAATTAGTGGAATTGCTTTCATTTTACAGACTTGGACTTAGAGCTTCTTGAACTTGATATACACAATTGAGCAAAAACATCCACATTTTTTTTTTCATTTTCATTAGGAAATGAGGGCACAGTATAAGGACTAAATTTTTCTTTTGTAGTGATAATCCACAATTTAAAATATTTTGAAAAATATCAAACATTTTTTTGAAAAAATTTTGAAATTTGAAAAATATTTCCAGAGACTAAGACTTAATCATTTCTTAATTGGTATTCATGAATCTCTTGAAGTTAGGCTAATTCCTCTCCAAAGCCCAGAAGAAAATTCTTTATCCATGAAAGGACTATTGCCAGAATGCTGCAGCCAATGTAAAATTAAGCTACCCAAGAAAGTTATCCAAATTAGTGGAATTGCTTTCATTTTACAGACTTGGACTTAGAGCCTCTTGAACTTGATATACACAATTGAGCAAAAACATCCACATTTTTTTTTTCATTTTCATTAGGAAATGAGGGCACAGTATAAGGACTAAATTTTTCTTTTGTAGTGATAATCCACAATTTAAAATATTTTGAAAAATATCAAACATTTTTTTGAAAAAATTTTGAAATTTGAAAAATATTTCCAGAGACTAAGACTTAATCATTTCTTAATTGGTATTCATGAATCTCTTGAAGTTAGGCTAATTCCTCTCCAAAGCCCAGAAGAAAATTCTTTATCCATGAAAGGACTATTGCCAGAATGCTGCAGCCAATGTAAAATTAAGCTACCCAAGAAGACTAATTTCTTAACGATTACTCTTAACCTCTTACTATGTTAGCCTAGATGATGGGTCAGCAAACTATTGTGCATAGACCAAATCCTGGCCAGTGCCTGTTGTTGCAAATTGGCAAAGAACCAGGTCCATTCATTTACAGATCGTCTGTGGCTACTTTCGAGCCACAGTGACAGAGTTGAGTAGTTTCAACAGAGACCACTTTAGGTCCACAAAGCCTAAAATATTTACCATCTGGTCCCATGCAGAACAGATTTGCCAGCCACTGGCCTAGATTTTTGTATTCCTTCCTTATCTCAGGAGAAAGCATGGACCTTTGAGAATAAAACTCAAAATATGTACTTTTTTCAATGGCAGAGTCAATTAAATTGAGATAGAGAGCTATCAGAAAGATCTAGACAGAACAAAAAGCACACACAGCAAGGGGCTCTGCTCATGTGGAGAGTAAGCAAACCTGGCAGTCATTCTTGATCCAGAAGGATGTTGATTTCTTGGCAGATGAAAAAGTACTATTAGACAGAAGTATTTTCAAAGGGTATGGTTTTCTTCTAACATCTTAAATAATACAGTTCAATAAATATGACAACTAAAACCAATGTACACACCTCAACTGGATCTTGGATTTAAAGATAAAACATAATGGATAATATTATGATTAATATGGAAATGTTAATATGTGCAATAAAATAGATAATAACATAAAATCAATGTTACATTTACTAAGTTGATAATTGTACTGTAGTTTTATAGGAGAAAGTCCTTGTTCTTAGAGGACTGAAGGTTCATAATTATCTGCAACTGAGATTAAAATGGAACATTAAGAAATCAGAGAGATATCGAAAGGGAAAAAGCAAATGCGGCAAAATGTTAACAATTGGTGAATATACTTAAACGACATGTGGGTATCGAATGTACTATTCTTGCAAATTTTCTGTAGGTTTGACAGTTTTCAAAATAGACTGTCAGAGAAAAAGCTTTTAAAAATAGATATTGAAAGTTTTTTTTCCTCCAATACTTGGGGAAAGAATGGAAAAGATAAAATCCCATTCTTTTTACTGAGAAATTAAATTTGTTATTAGCAAGTTTATTTAGATATGCACATAAGATTATATTTCCTTCTCTTTTTACCGAGTTTCATCTCAGGCCTCACTGCACCCTTAAACTCTTCATTTGATTTCCTACACATAAGAAAAACTGTGTTAAATATTTTCTCCAGGAAAACAGTATATATATTACACATGAGTACACCTAAAGCACACATTATAACCATATCCCTCAAATAAATATTTTGCTCCAATTAAACCAATCACTGTTTTAAAATCTTTTGAGGAATATGTCATGTTATGATACGAAGAGAAGATAAACAAACTAGATCCAAAGGGATCTCCAACACATGTCTCTCATCACTTCTCCGAAATCTGGTAGTGTGTAACCTTGCAAGATTGACACATTCACAGATGACAGTAGACAATCACCAAGGGGAAAACAACGGCGTCTGGCATCATAATTTATGCTGCTGCCAACTGCTGACAGATATTCCACATGGGGTTTGGCTTTGTGGTTTCAATATGAATTTTGAATTGTATTTGAGAGTCTACATCTCTGAGAAATGGAGGAGTAGCTTTCCCAGTGTCCTTCATGGCAATTCCTGAATGTTACTATGCCTGCAAAGAGAAATATGACGAGCAGACTCTTGGATAACAATCATCTTGTTAGAGAAGGGGGCCACTGCCCAGGTAGCTCAGACCTCACTAGAGTTTTTAAACAAAACAAAATAGTACAGGTCTCTGATTCCCAAACCTACGACTGATATAAAAAATTAGGCACCGTTGTCTAGGTTCTTAATTTGAATTGGGTTCTTCTGTGCAGAAGACATCTTACTTAACTGAATTGGAGACTGGATCTTCCTCTACTCTAGTTCTAACTTTCACTTTTCAAAAAAAAATTCCAAGGCTTTGCAGTAGACACTACTTTTCCTTAGAGTCAACAGCTAGGGTAGAGATACACCACGGCATTATGCAGGTGGCCAAGAGAAATCATCAGTGGGCCAAAGAGAACAAGGGCAGAAAAGCTTCACATGGAAGTTAGTGTGTAGTAAAAGCTCTATATGTATCCAATGAGGCTAAAATTGATAGGCTGCTTACATATGTCAAATGAGTCAATATATCAGAATGACAAATTCTGCCCTGTCCCAGTGTTTGGTTGCAACACAGGAAAATGGGCTGACAGAGTTGTGACATTAAACTATTATAAGAATACATAACACCAAGGATGCTGTGTTACTTGCACAGTTCCTGTTCGTGTTCCAAATGTGTAATGAGCAATACTCCTAACAATCCAGTATGATGAGGGTGTCAACAATGTGTATCTTTTCTGGGTTAAAATACTGAGTGCATCTCAAGGAAATTTATTTATTTTTTAAGACAAAGTAAGTAATTCTTTATCTTAAATATGTAGTTTGTGGGGTTTTTAATCTCCTGAAATTATCTAGCAAAGATCTAAATGCTTATTTTATTGATGGAGGTAGACAGGATAATGATAAAAGATGCCACCTAAACTCCTGATTATTTACCAGTTACACTATGGGAAGAATAAAACAAAATATTATTTTTTTGGCAGTGGGGGCAGAGTTGGTTAAAATAAGCCAAAAGATTTTGTGGCTTCTACGAAGTCAACATATATGTCTGAATAGTAGGATATTGTTATTTTAAAATAAAAAAGAAGACTCAGTAAACAAGTCATGGGCACTAATTCGGAGAGAAGCATAGAATACATCATTTAAGTTTTCTGCCCTATTTATTCAGCCATGATGTCGAAGATCAAAATAATCCATATGTTTCCCACACCCTACCCTTTTATACAAGCTTCTAAATAGTAGATACTGTTTATGACTTATAAAGACAAAAAATGAGGTTAGAAAATTAGTCCTAAAGCCTTGGAAAGCAAAAGAGATGAGATATAAGTTGTCATTATTTGTTTATCTAAAATGAATCCTTGGGAACAATTACCACTTTATTTAAAGAAATAAATATGAAACTGTAAAACGCATCAGAAGCCATCTGCACCTGATGGCCAACTTCATCAGCATCCAGTGAAAGAATATACAGACTAAAGCCTCTAAGAATAGCTTACAGTGGATAAATCTCTGCTCGACTGCCGGGAGCCACCACGGGAGATCCCACCCATGACAAAAGTCATGTGGAAGAGAACTGTTAAGCAAGGCTTCAGAACTCAACGGGCTCCCTAGGCTTTCCCGAGCATCTACCCCAGAACCAGAATCTGTCTGTTTTACTATTTCATGACTTTCACCAACTTCTCTGACAGTAACAGGGGGCTGATCCTGACCACCTTTCTCTGGAGAAAATCAACTTAGGACTATAGCTAATAAGTCTCCTGGACATGAGAGGAATATTTCAAAACAACTCCCCTCTGTTAGCATTCTAGCTTGCTTGGCAGGTATATCCAGACTCTTGCAGCTATGCATACAATTATTTACAGCCTCCCAACTGTGAGAGGCATGGAAAGCCTAAAGCATAGAGCCTCTGAAAGAGTTAAAAGTTATTAGAGTAGTGCTAGTGCTGGTGGAGGATTTCATTTTTGGGCCAATGCTTGTTGCTAAGTTCCCACATCTCTTATCCACTGTGCGCCTGGGAATGCATTAGTTAACATAGTGAGAATGCAAGGAAAATAAGTGTAGCCTTGAATTTAACCATATCAGACTTTTGGGCTAATTTGTTCTTTCTTATAACTCACTGCACCTTTGCTCTGTGAAAAACGTAACTCTGCTTGACATTTTTCTGAGGCTGACATAGATTAGAAATATAGAGAAAAAACACTTTGAGGGAAAATAAGTTTTCTGGTTGAGCAGCCTTTATCAAAAGAGGGTCATAAAATGTTCACAGGCCTCCAAGGCCAGAAGATACTGTACACAACATCATTTGTGGGAAACGTATGCAGAAAAAATCATGGTTTCGATAAGGGCAAAACTGCTGGAATGTTTGGGCTGACTCTGTATGACCTTGCATCTTTCATTTCCCTCTATGTACAAAAAAAGTATATAAGTACCGTTTAAAAATAAAGCTATGGATCTCGCTCATCAAAGCAGCTTGATCTCCTTGTGTCAATCATTTTCCTCCTCTTACTCTCTCTTTCAGGCTAGTTCGCATCTGGAGTACAGAAGTCCGCTGTGTCTACTTATTTGCCTGGGTTTCTAAGACCTGAATGGGAAGGTGCCCTGTGCCTTCACTCCCTCGGGAGACTGGGAGGGCACCTGCGGCCTCGCGTAGATAGTGCAAGTCTCATCTTGAGACTTTACTGATTTTCTGTATAAACCAAGGAACATCACCCTCTTTTCTTCTCTTCTCTATTTTCTTATCTACAACATTCTTATCTATCTCTCTCTCTAAATCAGTCACAATCGCCGACGCTGTTTCTCCTTCGGGTTTCCCTGGATCCTGCGGGGGCTGGACCCCGGAGCTTGACCTAATTGTTCTTGTAATTAGAGAGGAAATGAGAATTAATAAAAAAGAAGGCAAAACTCCAGGGGTGGGCTGACTGGCTGGCTCACTTAACAAAATTAATCTATATTTTGTTTAAAACTGGAGCTCATGACAAAGTTTCAATTTTGGTGATATACCACATAAATACATTGACCACAGAACTCATCCCATCCACAGGATTCACAAGCCATTCACAAGTCCCTACCTATCTACCTTGGCACCTGTACACAGTAAGCATTTGGGTAATAGTGAAATTATGGAAGGTAAGAGGGATGGTATGAAGATGTGAGTAAGTGAATATATGAGTGAAAGTGTTAGTTGCTCAGTTGTGTCCTACTCTTTGCAACCCCATGGATTGTAGCCTGCAAGGCTCCTCTGTCCATGGGATTCTCCAGGCAAGAATACTGGAGTGGGTAGCCATTTCCTTCTCTAAGGGATCTTCCCCAGGGATCAAACCTGGGTCTCCTGCATTGCAGGCAGATTCTTTACCATCTGAACTACCAGGGAAGTGAAGGGTGAATATGTGAGTGAATAAAGAAATAAATGTTGAATTGATATGAAATAACCTGAGAAAAAATACTCACATTAACAAATATCACAATTTCATTATAACAAACTGTTCAGGGAGATTAATTGCTCATAGTATATAAAGAATACATATATTGTGTCCAGGTGTTAGAAAAACAAAGCTTAGAAAGCTGTGTCTATCACGGCTGTTAGTTCAGAAAGTGCCGCAAGCAAAGTTGAATGACAATTTTCACAAACTTCCATCATGAAAGATTTGATTTGCTTGACTACCTTGTCTCACCAGTTCAGTTCACTCCTCTTGGCTTCTGAAGGGGAGACTATGGGCACCAGGCTCAGTATGAGGTGAGGAGGATGGGGAACAGACGAGAGAATAACCAGCCACCGTTCTCAAACATTTCTGTTCGTTTCAGGTCTTTATTTTTAGGTTTTGTTTGTTTGTTTGCTCATTTGTTTTATAGAGCCTTTACTTCTTTGGGTGGCCTGCCTTCTCATCAAATGTGTTACTTTTATGTTTTTGTCCAAGATGTTTTATAACAGTCTTCCATAATATTTCTGTAGTAATTTGCATTTCTTCCCCTGAGAGTTGTCTGATTTCTTTTTCTGTGCTTGGTGTTTGAGTTTCTTTTGTTTTATTGTCAAAGAAAGAAATTGCACAATCTGGTAAGCCTCTTAAGAAAAGCCACAGAAGCACCAGCAATCTACTTTGGGGAACATATGGGTGATTGAATATGGTTTCCTATAGAATTAGGAGTACCACTGAGAAGACTGAGGAATCCATACCTGAAGCTGCTACTTTGTTCCTACCCAGCCTTGACTATGACTTAACCTGCCAAAACTCCTTTCCCTTCCCTCTAAATGGTTGGCAAGGGGGAGAAAGAAGGGTGAAGAATGGGTGGCAGTTAGTTTCCTATCTTCCTCAATTTCAGGGATTACTGTGAGATTAACTAAAACATGAAAAAGTTTTCAAACAGGAAAGGAGGGTCTTACTAGCTAATTGGGATTGCTTTAAGTTGTCAGACCTTACTAGTCACCTGTCGTATTCTCCCAAATTATGGTAGCTACTGCACTCAACATGCTAGCAAATTTGGAACACTCAGCAGTGGCCACAGGACTGGAAAAGGTCAGTTTTCATTCCAATCCCAAAGAGAGGCAATGTCAAAGAAGGCTCAAACTACCGCACAATTACACTCATCTCACATGCTAGTAAAGTAGTGCTCAAAATTCTACAAGCCAGGCTTCAGCAATACGTGAACCGTGAACTTCCTGATGTTCAGGCTGGTTTTAGAAAAGGCAGAGGAATCAGAGATCAAATTGCCAACATCCGCAGGATCATCAAAAAAATAAGAGAGTTCCAAAAAAATATCTATTTCTGTTTTATTGACTATGCCAAAGCCTTTGACTGTGTGGATCACATGAACTGTGGAAAATTCTGAAAGAGATGGGAATACCAGACCACCTGACCTGCCTCTTGAGAAACCTATATGCAGGTCAGGAAGCAAGAGTTAGAACTGAACATGGAACAGACTGGTTCCAAATAGGAAAAGGAGTACGTCAAGGCTGTATATTGTCACCTTGCTTATTTTACTTCTATGCAGAGTACATCATG
>SJYX01017666.1:80173-93761 GCA_006410675.1 Oreotragus oreotragus | reverse complement strand
TTTTCTGAATGTTGAGCTTTAAGCCAACTTTTTCACTCTCCTCTTTCACTTTCATCAAGAGGCTTTTTAGCTCCTCTTCACTTTCTGCCATAAGGGTGGTGTCATCAGCATATCTGAGGTTATTGATATTTCTCCCGGCAATCTTGATTCCAGCTTGTGTTTCTTCCAGTCCAGCATTTCTCATGATGTACTCTGCATAGAAGTTAAATAAGCAGGGTGACAATACAGCCTTGACGTACTCCTTTTCCTATTTGGAACCAGTCTGTTGTTCCATGTCCAGTTCTAACTGTTGCTTCCTAACCTGCATACAGATTTCTCAAGAGGCAGGTCAGGTGGTGGCAAGCAGAAATTGGCCTGGATATTTAGGGGGTAACGTTGTTGGTAATAGGATCTTCCTTCAAGGATGCTCTTGACCTAGGCAGGATGAAGAGAGTTCTTTCCACTAGGATACAAGTGGTTAAGAATCTTAGTTTATAAACACCCACTGCCATGGAAAAGTTATTCTGAGACAGAGATGACTATGGAGAGAAATCAATGGGAGAGGCTGAGAAGAGTGTCCTAAGACTAGCATCTTCCCTGTTCTTTTTTTTTTAGTTTCAAGACTTTTTTTAAACTTAAGATAATATGAATTGGGCTTCTCTCATTTGCAACCAAGAAGGCTGGTTGATAAGACAACATTCAAGTTTGCAACACTTCGGAATAAGAGTGTTTACTGACCCCTCTCATTCTGTCACACCCCCGGATGCAATCCATCAGCGAATCCCACTGGCTTCTTCTTCAGCAGCTATCCAGGATCTCACCACTTCTCACCTCTTCAAGAACTACAGGAGTTTTGGTCACCATCACCTTTCCTCTGGATTCTTGCCTTCTATCAGGGCTCCTGTTTCCACGCTTTCCCTGCCATACTCTTCTCACTGTGGCCAGAGTGATCCTTTGAAAATAATTATTTCTCCAACTAAAACACTTCAATGACTTTTCACTTCATCCAAAACAAAATAAAAAATCCTTATCACAGCCTCTAAGACTCTCCATGATTTAGTCCCTTCTGCCCTCTCTGACCTCATCTCTATTACTCTGTTCCTTGCCCACTGCACTATACCCATACTGGCCTCTTTGAGGACTGTGAAGAAGCCTGAGTGCCGAAGNCTGGTGTATGGGGATGATCTGGAGGGATGATGTGGGGTGGGAGGTGAGGGGGAGGGTTATGTTTGGGAGTTCGTGTACACCTATGGCAGATTCATGTCAATGTATGCCAAAACCAATACAGTACTGTAAAGTAAAATAAAGTAAAAAAAAAAAAAATTTTTTTTCAAGCAAATCTTGTCATATAGTAAGCAAAATATGTGAGCTTTTAGATCCTAAAAATTAATAATACACATCCCTTGATGGATTCTGGGGGTAATTTGAGGGATGTGGGATATTTTCTTCAAAATGTAGAAACTGCATTTATCTTTCTCCCCAAATGGGCGTTAAAAAGAGAAACACTGAAGGAAAATTTTCTCTGAAACTCATTTATGTGTTTGTTTCCTGAACATAAGGCTATAAAATAATTTAAGTTCATAGAATGTTAAAACATGTATTAGACCATTTAAAACATGTATTAAATCATTTAAAACATGTATTAGACCAAAGGAAATGCTGATGCTGAAAACATTTGCTTCCATTATGTGGCTGGTTAAATAAAAGTAGCATTTCATTTGGCCAGTGAAATATTGCTTCTCAGAGAACTTGGAGAAGATGAATTACTCAAATGCCCCCGAAAGTTCCCTCTGCATAAATCCAATCTATCCTAGAGGCATAACTGACAGCAGGAAAAAAAAAAAAAAAACACAGAAACAAAAACTTAGCAAACGCTGAGCCTAATGTGTATTCTACCTGGTGATGAATAATTTAACTAGTCTCCCAATTTTTGAGAATCATGAGAGGAAAAATTTTACTGTGCATATGACAAGGTGTAGTTACACAGGAGTGAAAGCCAGAAATATTTTCCCTCTTGGCAATAATGNAAAAAAAAAAAAAAAACCAGAAACAAAAACTTAGCAAACGCTGAGCCTAATGTGTATTCTACCTGGTGATGAATAATTTAACTAGTCTCCCAATTTTTGAGAATCATGAGAGGAAAAATTTTACTGTGCATATGACAAGGTGTAGTTACACAGGAGTGAAAGCCAGAAATATTTTCCCTCTTGGCAATAATGGAAATGTCCTAAGTTAATTGATTTAGGACACCTAGGGAAAACTTTTTGGAATTGTACTAGTTCAGCTTTGCTTCCATCATTGAAGTGCACATTTAGGAATTAAAAAATATATATTGTCCACTGGTATGTTTTTTAGTAGCAATAAACAGCAGAAGGATCAAGTCAAGCTGAGAAGAACTAATCTCATTAAAAGCTGAGAAGAAAAACTAATCTCATTATGTATAATTTAAAGGGTTTTGTGTTTCACTTTACAAGCTTAATGACATCAGGCCTTCTCAAGTGGTGCTAGTGGTAAAGAACCTGGTTGCCAATGCAGGAGATGCAAGAGTCTCAGGTTCGATCCCTGGGTGGGGAAGATCCTTGGAGAAGGAAATGATAACCTGCTCTGGTACTCTTGCCTAGAAAATTCCATGGACAGAAGAGACTGGCAGGTTACAATCCATGAGGTCACAAAGAGTCAGGCACGATTCTTACACAATGCCATCAGATCATTCTTACCATAAACCAGAAATGACTAGAAACAGTATTATAGGCCAATGCAGTTCACTTCTGTGTGGGTTTGACACTGCATTTGCTTGGGGGCGATCTGGAACCTGTGGAATGGGCTGTCAGATTTTGGAAGGTCCCCACCTGGCCTAAGCAGCTATAGTTCATTCTACAATGAAAGGTTAGAACCTGAAGAAGGACCTCTACATGGATGTTGGCCATCGGACTATGGAGTCCTACTGATATCCTAAGGCCCACCCATCTTAGAAAGCACACATTACTTCCCACTACTGTCTCCACACTGATCTTAGAGAACCCTGAACTCATTCATGTAACTAGCAGAAATATAATTCTAACCTGACCTTGTGTACCCGATGGTATAGCTGATGAAAGGCTGAAACATTTGGATTAAGACTTTCTCAAACTCTCAGCCATAATAAAAGGGGGAAAAAATACATTCCTAGAGTACAGTGACTGCAGATACTCCTACTTAATGCATCTCACTTGCTTTCTGGGGCTCACAGTATCTAACTCACCCTCTTTCTGGGTTCATCTCCCCACAGTGGATACCGGCATTTCCTCCATGTCTTCTGGGAGGTATGGAGCTAGATATGCACACTCTTCTGTTCAGAACAAAGAGAAAAGACAAACATTGTGTTCTCTCCCCTCTACCTAAGACCTACTTTCAGAGTCTTCATTTCTTATCTGAGAAGCTCCTCTTACCCTTGTAATTAACATCAGACTGATATTAAAGAATCTGCCTGCAATGTTGGACGCTTGGATTCAACCCCTGAGTCAAAAAAATCCCCTGGAGAAGGGAATGGCAACCCACTTCAGTATTCTAACCTGGAGAATTCCAAGGGCAGGGGAGTCTGGCAGCTACAGCCCATGAGGTCACAAAGAGTCAGACATGACTAAGTGACTTTCACTTTCACTTTTCACTTTCCAACCATTCCCATAAGACAGGCCATCAAAAAGAAGTAATCTATGGACCTCAGCTGAACAATCATATCTCAGTACATTATGGCTCCTGAATAAGAACAGACATACATGTTTTATTTCATCTACAGCACCCCCTTGATTTGAATAATTGGGTTCCTCTAACTAGTAGATTTTAGCGTCTTCAAATAGTAAAATTTGTATTACTTTGGAAGAACTGAAAAAGTTCTGTGATGCAGATCTGGGAAATGAATTTCAAAAGCAACATGCTATCAAATAAAACTTTTTATACCATAAGTTAACACCATTAAGTCATAGTATTATCCATGCTGCTGCTGCTAAGTCATGTCTGACTCTGTGCAACCCCGTAGACAGCAGCCCACCATGCTCCCCCGTCCCGGGGATTCTTCAGGCAAGAACACTGGAGTGGGTTGCCATTTCCTTCTCCAATGCATGAAAGTGAAAAGTGAAAGTGAAGTCTTTCAGTCATGTCCGACTCTTAGCATAGAATATTTGATATAAACTGAAAGGATCAATAGAAAAAAACAGGTACATGACAGCGCTGCATGTTGATAGGACCTGGGGGTTAAGGTAAGAGATACCAAATTTCTGCTTTGTATGTCTCTTCAATGATGTGATGCAGGCCACATAAGCAATATCAAAAGATTGAAAGATTGAAAGTTTCCGTATATACAGTCTAGGTTCCTATAATATTCAAATTTAAAAGATGAGCTAAAATAAAATATATGGAAATACATTATTTATAACTGACAAATTATGACATGAAAATAAAAATATTATTCTTACTTTTGGCATTTTTCTGGATTCTGTTTCTTATATTTCACTATGTATTACCCACCACTAAGAATACTTGAGGGGGTTAAACCCCAGTAGTTAGAGAAACATAACTCAGAGAGATGCACTTAAGATTAGCTCATGAAACTTTGTACTTTTTAAGATAAAGAAGCTTTCAAAGTCTTAGAGGTGATGAAATGAAATTACACTGAAAATACAGTGATATGAGTATTTGTATCACAGGGGAAACCTGGAAGGAATTCATAAGAAATAGAAAAAAAAAAAGAAATGAATTTATGAAGTTTCTAGATGTACTTCCTAATTAAGATATATTCTTAACTAAAGTGTAGTTTGTAGTTGTTCCTTCCTACAGTTTTTGATTCATTTACTTCTGGTTCATTTGCTTGTCATAAATTCCAGAGTCCCAGAGTCACTGCAAATGCATCACTGAATTGCTTTTTGCCACAGTAACCTTTTATCTTACTCCTTGAGGCACACATTTCTAGGCTGCAGGTTTATCTGGGATAACACCAAGTAACTCATATAGTACAGCCTCAAAGGCAGGCAAAAAACTTTTGGCTTTTGTACAACAAACTTTTGTACAATTGTACAACAAATCTTTGTACAATTCAGACAGCTTCCTACTGCCTGTAGCCCCAAATTTTAAGTAAATCTACCATCTACTCATTTTCTTTACCACCCTCACTGACTTTTTATTAACACTTAACCCTGACACTCAAACTCTTTGGAGACAATGGAACTTCACTTAAAATATTCAACCAGAGAGAGAATCCTTTCTTCCTTTGTTCTTTCCTCCTTTCCTTCCTTTTTTTTCCTTTCCATCAATACTCCCTTCTTCTGCATTCAATAAACATTGAAATCAACCATATGACAGATCTGCCTAATGGATATATATTTATAACTGTGACATAGTCTGTTGTTGTTGTTCGACTGCTAAGTTGTATCCAACTCTTTGTGACCCCATGGACTATAGCAAGCCAGCCTTCTCTCTTCTCCTCTTTCTTCTAGTTTGTTCAAATTCATGTCCACTGAGTTGGTGATGATATCTAATCATCTCATCCTCTGCTGCCTCCTTCTCCTTTTGCCTTCCATATTTCTTTCCCAGCATCAGGCATCAACACTTTGCATCAGGTGGCCAAAGTATTGGACCTTCAGCATCAGCATCAGCATCAGTCCTTCCAATGAGTATTCAGTGTTGATTTCCTTAGGAGTTGATCTCCTTGCAGTCCAAGGGACTCTCAAGAGTCTTCTCCAACACCACAATTTGAAAGCCTCAATTCTTTGGCTCTCAGCCTTCTTCATGGTCCAACTCTCACATCTATACATGACTACTGGAAAAACCATAGCTTTGACTATACAGACCATTGTTGCAAAGTCTGGTCTCCACCATAAGAGATTTTACAGTTTGATGGAGAAGATAGACCATTCAACATACTATGACACTGAAGTGAGATGTTTGAACATGCTGCTCTGGGAGCAGTGACACAGATGGTCTCAAACTCTGTTAGAAATAAGAGGGACCGCTTCCAGAATGGAGAAGGCAATGGCACCCCACTCCAGTACTCTTGCCTGGGAAATCCCATGGACGGAGGAGCCTCGTAGGCTACAGTCCATGGTGTTGCTAAGAGTCGGACACGACTGAGCGGACTTCACTTTTCACTTTCATGCACTGGAGAAGGAAATGGCAACCCACTCCAGTGTTCTTGCCTGTAGAATCCCAGGGACAGAGGAGCCTGGTGGGCTTCCGTCAGTGGGGTCTCACAGAGTTGGACGTGACTGACATGACTTAGCAGCAGCAGCAGCAGCTTCCAGACTGTGGAATGTTTGAGCCAGTAGAAGAAGCTGAAAAGGTAGGCAGGGGCAAGAGTAACTGTACCAAGGAGAGTAAACTTCATCCTGTGGACTGGTGGTTGGCAAACATGGACCTTGGGCCAGGTCCCCATCCTGCCATCTATTTTTGTAGATAGTTTGGTTGTAATTCAGCCACACCTGGTTTATTCAATATTACCTGTGGCTGTTTTCATGTTACAATGTCAAAGTTTAGTTGAGACAGAGATTATATGGCCCCCAAAGCCTACTTATTCACTACCTGATCCATTACAGTAAAAGTTTGCTGACCTCTACCATACAGCAGCGATTTCCAGCTTCCCCTGACACATCATGGTATGCAAGGAAAATGCTAACATTTGAGCAGTACATTGGGTTAAACAGAGATGCTACTCATGACCAGAAGCAGCCAGTCTGGAACCCTGAGCTACGCAGAGCCCTCTGTGAACAGTCTTATGCGGGCTTGAGTGTTAGTGTTTTATCAGGCTAGGACCTATGACTAGTGGATTGGGGGGAAGAAAAACGCCCTTTGTATTGAGAAGTCACTAGAGAATATTTTAAGCAAGAATGTACATATATAATGTTTAGCCAGGAAAAAAAATGCAATGAGAAATTCAAAAATAACTTCTTTAGGGAAATCAGAGGTTCAAAGATTTATAGTTCTAACCAGCAAGTTGAAATCAATCAAGTAAAAAAAAAAAAAGCACATATTTAATAACTTTCATCTGAAAAAATATTCTATTAAGTTCCAAAGGGAGACAAAGACACAGGGCTGACATCATTATGGAGCTTGAGTGTTAGCCCTGCTTGCCTCAGAGGACTGGAGAGAAGGGTGCCCCCTGTCTGCCTGTTTATTCCAGAGCTGAGGAGAGATAGAAACCACTTCTTGGCAGCCTTTTGTGACTTGATGCTCCTGACTGAGAGAGAACCCAGAACTTTGGAAATGCCAGGAACTGTCTTCTGCTCACAAAAAGCAAGCATACTTGGGGATGATTTCATCACTGCTCTGTAAGACTACCTGCTGACATTTGTGGCCCTGGATTGTCCCATTACCAGAAATTCTGTCATTAGGAATTCTAAGTTGAAGAAACCCTTATGAAATTGTAAAGATTCCCAACCCCAGAAGCGGCTGAGATACTTTCATCTAAGAGCTTACTGAAGCTTCATTCACTCATGAAAGATGTATTGGGCACTTTCACTATTGCAGGTGTTGTGCTAAACCCCGGATGTCAGATAAGTCAATGGCTGCAGCTTAGTTGAGAAATAACTAGATCAGTTTCTGTAGGAAGACCCAGGGGTGTGTGTGTGTCTGTATGTGCATATGAGGGTACGCGAATATACTAGGTGCATGCTGGGGAGATGGCAAGGTCTTTAGACAAGAGGCAGAAGTAGGGACAGAAAGCAGATATCTTAGAGACAACTTTCAGCCAGTTCATACTTGTGCCTCAGGCTGTCTCTGTAAGATGATTTCTTTTTATAACACATTACAAGAAGCAACACCACCCATGCCTCCCCTGCCTGCATGAAGTATTTACATATTTTCATCAGTTTTGTTCTCAGACGCCCAATNCTGCTCTGTAAGACTACCTGCTGACATTTGTGGCCCTGGATTGTCCCATTACCAGAAATTCTGTCATTAGGAATTCTAAGTTGAAGAAACCCTTATGAAATTGTAAAGATTCCCAACCCCAGAAGCGGCTGAGATACTTTCATCTAAGAGCTTACTGAAGCTTCATTCACTCATGAAAGACATATTGGGCACTTTCACTATTGCAGGTGTTGTGCTAAACCCCGGATGTCAGATAAGTCAATGGCTGCAGCTTAGTTGAGAAATAACTAGATCAGTTTCTGTAGGAAGACCCAGGGGTGTGTGTGTGTCTGTATGTGCATATGAGGGTACGCGAATATACTAGGTGCATGCTGGGGAGATGGCAAGGTCTTTAGACAAGAGGCAGAAGTAGGGACAGAAAGCAGATATCTTAGAGACAACTTTCAGCCAGTTCATACTTGTGCCTCAGGCTGTCTCTGTAAGATGATTTCTTTTTATAACACATTACAAGAAGCAACACCACCCATGCCTCCCCTGCCTGCATGAAGTATTTACATATTTTCATCAGTTTTGTTCTCAGATGCCCAATTACTAATATACCACTTTAAAAATCCACCCATTCTGACAGCCAGCCAGGAAAGCAATAGACACAAAAGAAAGATTCTTATCAGAACCAACTGACACATGAAGCCAAAGTGGCATTTTGATCAGTAGCTGCTGAGCAGCTTGGTGGTGCTATGCCCTTGGAGATACCACTCTGCATCCCGGTGATTTTCATCATTCCTCTCCATCTTTATAGCTGCCCCTTTCCTAGTTTTANCAGCCAGCCAGGAAAGCAATAGACACAAAAGAAAGATTCTTATCAGAACCAACTGACACATGAAGCCAAAGTGGCATTTTGATCAGTAGCTGCTGAGCAGCTTGGTGGTGCTATGCCCTTGGAGATACCACTCTGCATCCCGGTGATTTTCATCATTCCTCTCCATCTTTATAGCTGCCCCTTTCCTAGTTTTAGGATGATGAAAAGGAACTAGCCAAAAAACTGATTCCTCAACAGGTAATTATTTCAGAAGCTTTTGAACAACCATTTCAGGGACTATGAAAAATGATGTCATGAACGCTAGGGTGCATTTTATACCCTAGGTCTTTTCAGTTTCATCCATTTGTAGTATCTGCATTGTCCCGAGACACATAAGATGCATTCTGATTCTCATCCCGTTTCTTTACTGGGAGTAAATCTGGTGTCACAGTCCTCACAATTGTGGACTAGACTAGATTGTCTTCGAGATTATTTACCTGATAAATGGCTTACATCATACTCCAGCAATATAGCCAAGACTTTATATAATTACCTCATTACAAAGGGAGCAATTTATAGTCCTTGCCAGCATAGGGGATCATTTGGTTCAATGACTAAATTTATTCTATTAACAAGGCATAGAGTGATGCTTAGAAATGTCATCTGGTGTTAAGCCTTAGGAGATATGATTATATCTGATTAATTTGATGTGGTGCTTTGCCATACACTCAAAAGATAATAGAGAAGCATCATATTATTTACCTTTTTCTTGCAAATTGCTCTTGAGACAATGCTACTTCCCAGAGCCAACTCACTAAACACTTGCTTCTCAGAACTTGCTTCTATAACATTCAAACCAGTTTAATAAGCATTCTTAGAGAATCTGTTATAGCATGCACAAGGTATTGGGCTAGGTACTAGGAACCCAGCAATTTACAAAATGCTCCTACTTTCTACCTTCAAGAAGCTTGGCAGGAAAGAATGGGAAGTCAGTGGAACCTCTGTCTATATGGGTGGCAAAATATTCTCATTTTGTATCCCAACCCCTCAGATACTATCTTGGATTTTCCCAGTCCTCTCTACCCCCAACGTCTAACCTACATGGATATTGTGGTGGTGAATTTTATGGATCAACTTGGGTAATACATGGTGGCCGGCTGTTTGGTCAAATATCAGTCTAGATGCTGCCTGTGGTGTTCAGTCATTGTCATATCCCAGCTCTTTGTGACCCCATGGACTAGGGCACGTTAGGCTTCCCTGTCCTCCACTAACTCCTGGAGTTTGCTCACCTTCCTGTCCACTGAGTCAGTGATACTGTCTAACATGGTGGCCGGCTGTTTGGTCAAATATCAGTCTAGGTGCTGCCTGTGGTGTTCAGTCATTGTCATATCCCAGCTCTTTGTGACCCCATGGACTAGGGCACGTTAGGCTTCCCTGTCCTCCACTAACTCCTGGAGTTTGCTCACCTTCCTGTCCACTGAGTCAGTGATACTGTCTAACCATCTCATCTCTGCTGCTCTCTTCTCCTTTTGCCTTCAATCTTTCCCAGCATCAGGATCTTTTCCAGTGAGCTGGGGGCTCTTCACATCAAGTAGTCAAAGTATCAGTGCCAGCAACAGTCCTTTCAACAAAAATGCAGGGTTGATTTCCTTTAGGATTGACTGGTTTGATCTCTGCAGTCCAAGGGACTCTCAAGAATCTTCTCCAGCACCACAATTCAAAAGCCTTAATTCTTAGGCACTCAGTGCTCTTTATGGTCCAACTCTCATATCCATACATGACTACTGGAAAACACCATAGCTTTGAATACACAGACCTTTGTCAGTAAAGTGATTTCTCTGCTTTTTAATACACTGTCTAGGTTACTCATAGCTTTTCTTCCAAGGAGCAAGTGTCTTTTAATTTCATGACTGAAGTCACTGTTCACAGTGATTTTGGAGCCCAAGAAAAGAAAATCTGTTACTGCATCCACTTTTCCCCCATCTATTTGGCATGAAGTGATAGGANTTACTCATAGCTTTTCTTCCAAGGAGCAAGTGTCTTTTAATTTCATGACTGAAGTCACTGTTCACAGTGATTTTGGAGCCCAAGAAAAGAAAATCTGTTACTGCATCCACTTTTCCCCCATCTATTTGGCATGAAGTGATAGGACTGGATGCCATGATCTGTTCTGAATGTTGAGGTTTAAGCCAGCTTTTTCACTCTCCTCTTTCACCTTCATAAGAGGCTCTTTAGTTCCTCTTTACTTTCTGCCATTAGAAATGGTATTATTTGCATATCTGAGGTGGTTGATATTTCTCCCAGCAATCTTGATTCCAGCTTGTGATTGATCCAGCCTGGCATTTTGCATGATGTACTCTACATATAATTTAAATAAGCAAGGTGACAATATACAACAACCTTGTCATACTCCTTTCCAAATTTTGAGCAAGTTTGTTGTTCCATGTCTAGTTCTAACTGTTGTTTCTTGACCTGCATACAGGTTTCTCAGGAGACAGGTAAGATGGGTGGTCTGGTACTCCCAATTTTCAAGAATTTGTGTGGATCACACAGTTTGTTGTGATCCACACAGTCAAAGGCTTTAATGTAGTCAATGAAGCAGAAGTAGATGTTTCTCTGATCTCTGGTTCCTCTGCAGTACATGAACCAAAGTTCCCAGTTCACGTACTGCTAAAGCCTAACAACATGGTCAAGTAGTAGATGGCAAGATTGAACATCAACATCTTAGGAATCAGTGAACTAAAATAGATGGGAATAGGTGAATTTACACCAAATGACCATTATATCTACTACTGTGGGCAAGAATTCCTTAGAAGAAATGGAGTAAGCACTACTATGAAAGTATTTTTAACATGTGATGAGCATTCAAATTAATATACTTTGAGTAAATCAGATTATTCTCTGTAACACAGGTGGGCCTCATGCAGTAAGCTGAAGACCTAAGAGAAAAGACTGAGGTCTCCTGATAAGGAAGGAAGTCTACCTTTAGACCTCTCTACCATCTCAAGATTGCAGAGAAATCTCTTGTTCTCCAATCTGCTAGGCTACTCTGCAAATTTCAGACTTACCATATCCTACAGTCAACAACACTCTTTAAAATAAATCTGTCTGTCTCTTTCTCTGTGTGTCTCTGTCTTTCTCTCTTCATATGTACGTATGGTCTTATTTCTCTAGAAAACCCTGAGTAATATATCTATGGGCACTGTATTCTTTGGTTTGCATGTGCTTTGGTCAACAGGAGGCATAGACAAGGAAATTAAAGGGAAAGGAGAGAGTGAGGTATTTCTTGGCTCCCTTCTTGTAGGGCCCTTGGTTAGCAATGACTATGTCCCAGTTATGGCTGTGGCACCTGCTCAGTGGTTCTTTCCTATTTTAATGTTCTATATCTCTCTTTTTCTGAGTTATGAT
The DNA here is from genome assembly GCA_006410675.1 of Oreotragus oreotragus. Taxonomy (NCBI): domain Eukaryota; kingdom Metazoa; phylum Chordata; class Mammalia; order Artiodactyla; family Bovidae; genus Oreotragus; species Oreotragus oreotragus. Next base: position 81,739 of record SJYX01017666.1, on the reverse strand, counting down.
AACTACTCCATCATCTCACTTCTTGAGGCCTAGGTGCAGCTATAGTTTATTATCATTGTTTACTTGGGATATTCACCACACCTTTTCAGGTGTCCTTCAATCCCATTTATACCTATGTAAATAGTTATTTCACCTAAATTCCCCTAAATGTGTACATTTGAGTGTGCCAGTTATTTCCTGTTGAGACTGTGACTCTGATTCACAAACATTCAACAAAATCTCTTCTCATACTTTAATAAAAAATAGTTTTGTAATATAAAATATATTGGGATCCAATGAGTGGATCATTATTTCACAGTGTCTATTAATTTTTTATAGGTAAATTCTCTTTAGTGTCAGCCTATTTACAAACAAAGGATTTTGCTCAAAATGTTTTAGAACAAGAAGGAAACTGATTAATTGTCCAGTTCAACAGTGATCCAGCACAATTTTCACACTGAAGAAATTAAATATGGAGAGTTGAAAAGACCACATAGAATTACACAGTTGCCATTGGGACTGATTCTAAAAACCATGGTAAAATTTAAATTTTTAAGGAAATTTTTAAGTCTTAAAATCTACAATTCCAAAAATATCTCAGATGACAAAATTTGTGCTAAACATACTGCAGCAGAACTGCTATAAAATCATTCTACAGATAAAAGGCAATCTCACAGGTGAAGTCCTGCTCACTGGGTGAGCCGACAGTGTATTTTATTCTCAGTTTCCTCCAGTTACAAGCTTTTCATCCCAAAGTACTGACAGTACACCCTCTTAGCCTAAGTATATTTTTGCATGAAAAACTAAAACTGCTCATACCTTCTCCCACCATGATAAAATACAATTAACAGATAATGTCACTGATGCCTTGGGTGGTGACCAAGGTTTGGTGAATTATTAATAATAAAATTGTGCAACTGGTTTCCATCTTTTCTTATTTCAGATCTTGTTTGTCAATATCTGAGGCCATATTAATATTTATAGTTTCTGGTAAATTGGATAAGCCTATCTTTCATGGACTGAATATTTGTGTCCCTCCCCTGAAATTCATATGTTGAAACCGTAATTCCAAATGTGATGGTATTAGGAAGTGGGGCCTTTGGGAAGTTATTAGGGTGGTGAGGATGGAGTCCTCATGAATGTTATTAGTGCCTTACAAGGGGCAGAAGAGACCAGAGTTCTCCCCTTCTTCAGGGTGAGGTCAGAGGTGAGAACCAGGAAGGAGAGCCTCATCACACACCAAATCTCTTGGTGCATTGATCTTGGGCTTCCCAACCACCAGATCTGTGAGAAATCAATGTTTGTTATTAAACCACCTAATCTATGGTATTTTTGTTATAGTATCTTGACTGACATCCGCTGGATCATGGAAAAAGCAAGAGAGTTCCAGAAAAACATCTATTTCTGCTTTATTGACTATGCCAAAGCCTTTGACTGTGTGGATCACAATCAACTGTGGAAAATTCTGAAAGAGATGGGAATACCAGACCACCTAATCTGCCTCTTGAGAAATCTGTATGCAGGTCAGGAAGCAACAGTTAGAACTGCACATGGAACAACAGACTGGTTCCAAATAGGAAAAGGAGT
>SJYX01017666.1:5576-76814 GCA_006410675.1 Oreotragus oreotragus | reverse complement strand
CTCCGGGAGATGGTGATAGACAGGGAGGCCTGGCGTGCTGCGATTCATGGGGTTGCAAAGAGTCGGACACGACTGAGCAACTGAACTGAACTGAACTGATCTTGACTGAACTGAGACACCTATCTAAAGTAAACATTATTTCTGAATATGGATTTTAATGTAGCTATAATACTTCACACCTGGGCAATTCTCTCTTATTAACATTTTCAGAAATTTGGAGTAGACGTATATGAAACTACATCACATATAGTTGAGAACTCCTCAAGGGAGACTTTTTTGAAGGCCTATAAAATATTTGTCCAAAGAAACTCAGCAGCTATCCCCACTCAATCCTCATAACCACTGAACAGCTGGCGGGCCTTCCTGACACACTCCTACCTGTCTTACCTGGATCAAAACCACTGAAGCCGAAGCTGCAGTACTTCACTTGCTAATCCCTGAACCAGGCGGCCCTCCCTCACTGTAAAAAAGAGATCTTTTTCTGGCTTCCCACAGGCTCGAGGGGAAAAGAGTTCATTTAGATTTAGATAAGACTGAGAATCCATCTGAGCCCCAAAGCCACAGGAGGCTCTCCCCAGCTGAGGGCTCAGGCACCTACTTCTCTGCCCCAGAGCAAAGGGGCCATGGCTCCGGCTGAGCGGGGAATATTGCTCCCCTTCATCCCTCCCTCCTCCAGGGGCTTGTCATGCCTGCCACACACTTTTTCAATATAGATTAAGCACTTGTAATTCCATTTTTAGTTAAACTGTATTTTGTCAGCTCCCAGGTGTTTCCTCCCAGACACCAGTGTAGAGATGAGCTTGTGATTTATCTTCTGAGTTCTGCACAGGATAACAGGAAAAAAGAGCTCAGTGTGTTGAGGGGTTTGGGGGGGAGAAATGCACGATCATTTAATATAAAGGAAATGGCCCCTGGACTTTGCTTCTTTATCCTCAGGCTGCGCAAAAATCCACCTTCCCAGGAATATGATACCTGCATTGTGTGAAGCCCAACACATGTTCCAAAGGGTCAAGAACCACACCTTTGTAGTTCAGGTGCTCTAAACAGGTAGGAAGAAAGAAAAAAAGATGAAACAAAGGAAGGGAAAAAAAGGGGAGGGGAGGAGAGAAAAGTGGAGGAAAGAAGGAATCAAAGAGGAATAAGAAGGAGTTCACATTTTCGTGCAGTTTGTTTATCTGACATTTATCAACCTTACTGAGCACTGTGATAGGACCAAGCCAACTTGGTCCTATCCACCTCTCCACCCTATTGGAAGGGAAGGAAGCTAGTACACCCTGCTTGCTTGCTGGGGGCTAGGTGCCTCACATATTCTGTGATAAAAATAAGAGCTTACATTTATTCAACTCTATGTCAGGCATTTTGGGGACACAATTTATGTACTTTGTTTTAACATTTACAACCTTAAACAGGTACTGTTATTATCCCTGTTTAAAAAGAGGAAAATGGATGATGCCCTAGGACTTAACTAAGTTCCAGAACAAAACTTCGAACACAGGACACTACAAAGTCAATCAGCTTTATGTTTAAAAACTTCTGACTGCCTTAAAAATGTTTTAGTCCTGTTTTAAAACAGAAATAAACAAGAAAACAGAGTAGGGACCTAAGTTATCTAACTCATCGAAAAATCAAGCTTCCATTGAGTGGGAACAGGATCTGAACCCAGTTCTATGATGCCCAAAGCCTAAATTTCATCTGTGGCACCATCTCAAATTCTTGATTTCTGACTGAAATCCCTGTGTTTCTCATCTAAAAAGTGCTGGGTGATGGAGACTTTGAATTGCAGTATTCTCATCCCGCCCCTCCTGCCCTCTCCCATATACAAGTCTTCTAAGAAGTTGAACTTGAAGTTCACCTACACAGCCTCCTCATTGCCACAACTCACCTCTTCTGGCTCTCAGCCTCAAGACCATGAAGTCCAGGATCCAAGAAAAGAGGGTTCCAACAGTCATTCAGCAGTTTTGTCCTACAGTAGATCCAGACATGCAGCACTCCTGACATTCCTCAAACATCCATTCCACAAACATTTATTGATTATCCCAGTATAAACTATGATAAGTCTAAAAGCTACAGAAATGCACGCAGTGCAGTGAGAACTCCTGCCCCCAAGAAAAGTCAATGTCCAGTATAGAAACAGACATACTAACCAAATATCTACAAATAAATAAATTCCCAGGGGCTTTAAGTCAAGTCTAGATTCTGTAAACTAGATCTAAATGGAAGTAGACAAACAAAAAGACAGTACATGTCCTAGAAGTCTCAGAGAAGTTCTTTCAAGACAGGAATTAGCTTGTCTTGAAGGAAAAGAAATAGTTGACCAGATCTAAAAGCAAAAGTCTTAGGCAGGGACCCTTCGCATGTGCAAAGGCAGAAGTAAAGGAACACATGAAATTCTAGAAATGACCATAGTTCCATGATGGGAGTGGGATGTAGGGAGACTGGCAGGATCATGTTCTGTAAACACTTCTTGACTGTATTTTATAGGCCACAGAGTCAACACACAACCTAAATTCCTAGTTGCAACTCGAGGGTACTGAATCCATCACCATCTCTGCTTGGGGGCAGGAGGTAGGTTCTAGGAAGTGTGATGTTCCACGGATGCATCTGGATCATCTCCCTTAGCTCTGGGGGGCGGGAACAAACTAGACTTCCCAGGGCCTCTTGTCTCTCTGAGATGCTAGAGTCTCCCAGCCAAAGTGCTGACTGGCCATCACAGCTTCCCTGGCTCAGCTCTCCTCTCTCCCTTCCTCCTGGCAACACTTTGAATCTAAAATAAAATCAGCTTCTGCCCATGGTGAGTAATTACAATAATAATGGTAACATTTATTGATTATCCCAGTATAAACTATGATAAGTCTAAAAGCTACAGAAATGCACGCAGTGCAGTGAAAACTCCTGCCCCCAAGAAAAGCCAATGTCCAGTATAGAAACAGACATACTAACCAAATATTTACAAATAAATAAATTTCCAGGGGCTTTAAGTCAAGTCTAGATTCTGTAAACTAGACCTAAATGGAAGTAGACAAACAAAAAGACAGTACATGTCCTAGAGGTCTCAGAGAAGTTCTTTCAAGACAGGAACTAGCCTGTCTTGAAGGAAAAGAAATAGTTGACCAGATCTAAAAGCAAAAGTCTTAGGCAGGGACCCTTCACATGTGCAAAGGCAGAAGTAAAGGAACACATGAAATTCTAGAAATGACCATAGTTCCATGATGGGAGTGGGATGTAGGGAGACTGGCAGGATCATGTTCTGTAAACACTTCTTGACTGTATTTTATAGGCCACAGAGTCAACACACAACCTAAATTCCTAGTTGCAACTCGAGGGTACTGAATCCATCACCATCTCTGCTTGGGGGCAGGAGGTAGGTTCTAGGAAGTGGGATGTTCCACGGATGCATCTGGATCATCTCCCTTAGCTCTGGGGGGCGGGAACAAACTAGACTTCCCAGGGCCTCTTGTCCCTCTGAGATGCTAGAGTCTCCCAGCCAAAGTGCTGACTGGCCATCACAGCTTCCCTGGCTCAGCTCTCCCCTCTCCCTTCCTCCTGGCAACACTTTGAATCTAAAATAAAATCAGCTTCTGCCCATGGTGAGTAATTACAATAATAATGGTATTTCTAAGAGCTTTTTGTCTCCCTCCCCCTTTCTGTCCTGTGGTGGCCCCAGGGGATGGATAAACTCAGTGAATTTTACATGATGTGAAAATCAAATCATTTACCCAAAAGCTGCCTAACGAGGTTACTTTGGAAGGAACACTACTCATAAAACAGAAATCAAAATGCCAAAAGGCAGAGGAAGAAATTTTTCAGTAGTTGAATTCCTGACACCCACAGGCAAAAGAAATACAGAAGGACAAGTGATACTTAAAAGTAATCAAAAGCCATGATGTTATTTTAAGGCAGATCATCTCACAGGTGAGAATATAAATAAGAATAATTCTTTATATCTCCAGAGCAGCATAGCTCTTAGCTTTTCCAAAAATGCTTTCACAAATACCATCTCAGTTGAGACACAACTGTTTTGTAGAGAATTCATACTCAGAGAAACTAGGGGTCAAGTGCTTAAAGAATTACCCAAGGTAATGAGACCTATAGTGATATAGCCCACGTGGAACACACACCTTCTGCCTCGTGGTCAGCATTCTTGTGATAAGCAGAATGTTCCCCTGGAAGAAGCGTTTATTATTCCACAGACATAGGATAGTGCTGATTGTGTGCCAGTCAATATTCTAAGTGTTTAGGAATATTGACATATTTAAAGCTGATAACAATCCTTGAGGCCTGGAGAGAGTTAGTAACTTGTCTAAGTCGCCACAGCAGAGCCAGGACTTGAACTCCTGTGGTCAGATTTCAGAAACAGAGCTCGTAACCACTAGGTTTTGCTGCTACTCTGAGTTCATATTCATAATTTTCAAACAAAGAAAAATGTTTCATCTCTAATCTGTTATTTACTTACTTTCTAAAGACTGACCTTTTAGAGGTTCACTCTTGAAAGTTCTTCAAAGTCAGTCCATTTTAATGTCTTAGAACACAGGCTCCTCAAAGCCCTATCATGGGATCTTTGAAGCTAAAACCAGAACATTATTTCCCTTTTCACTTTCATTCTGTAGACAAGTGTACAGTGAAGGTTTCCAGAGGTTACTTAATGTATGACATTGCAATAAGCTGCATACAGAAACAGATAGGATAATGTAGCTTTCATCTATTAAACCAGACATTAAAGTCATTGGCAAAAATGTAAAACAACTCCACTCTTCTCACTAATTGTCTTTCTTTGGAAAAGCAATGATTTTCTTTTCATTAAAAATATGTAAATATGTAAGGGATTTATTGTTGCTTTTCAAATATGCTTTTTTAAAATTTTTCATTTCTAATTTCCAGTAATGTAAATATCAAAAGATAAGTCACATGGGGTCTTCAATGATTGAAAAAGGATAAATGGCTCCTGAGACCAAAAAGTGAGAATTCATCATTCAGGACAGTCACGCACCTCAGGGAATCTAACATCCATTTTGTTCCTGTTTGAGATTCTTCCTAGAGCTTTAGCCCTTCTGATCCAACGTGTGTGAACTAATTGCTCTGTCTCTGTGACACCCAGTAGGGAAACATGGGGACTTTCTCTAATGTGTGCTCAGCTGTTCAGTCATGTCTGACTTACTGTGATCCCACGGATTATAGCCCACCAGCCTCCTCTGTCCATGAAGTTTTCCAGGCAAGAATACTGGAGTGAGTAACCATGTCCTTCTCCAGGAGCTCTTCCCAACCCAGGGATCAAACCTGCATCTCTGGCATCTCCTACATTGGCAGGCAGATTCTTTACCACTATGCCATGTGGGAAGCCCTCCTCTTTCCTTTAATAATTAGTTCCTTTTTCTTCCTCTTGTTGAATGATCTGTTTCATTGATAATATGTCTTCCTCTTTATTGAGTAGTTGTTCCATTAGCTGGACAGGAAGAGCTGTATGAGACGTAAAAAATTTTTGAAAACTTGCCCATATAAAAATGAATATATGTTTTACATTAGTTTTTTCTTGATATAAAATTCTAAATCAAAATTCTCCTTTGGTTTTTTCAAAGTCATTGTTCCATTATCTTCTACCTTCAAAGCATTGTTGAAAATCTAGTGTTAATCTGATGCTCAGTCCTGTTTGGGATACCTAGTTTCTCTTCTCCTTAGCTGTGTTCAGATACTGTATGATGACAGAAGTCTTTTCTTATTCACTGTGCTGGGCACACAATGGATCCTTTCAATGTGAAATCATATTCTGTATTATTTCTTTGACAATTACCCCACCACCACTATCATTTTATTTATGATTTATTTTTGAAATTTCTACTAATCAAATATTGTGCCTTCTTGATTGCTCCTATAAATTCTTCTTTCCCTAATTTCCATTTTAGCCCTACTTTCTGGGAGTACTGATCAATTTTTGCATTCCATTCTTCTGCAGATCTCTTTGAAATTTTTACCACCATGTTTTTACTTTCTCAAAGTTCTTTCTTATTTTCATTACTTTTTTTTTAACAGTATTCTCTTCTCAATTAATGCAAACAATATCTTCTGTGAGAATGATCAATTATAGGTATTTAGATAACAGTAGTTTCCTGGGGTTTTTTCCTATTTATTATTCTAAAATTTATTTTTCTTTATTTTAGTTTATGTCATGTTGGAGGCTTTTCTCAAGTGTCCAGTACACTTGGTCTTTCACTCATATTTAAGAATGGGGTACTACAGATTTAACAACTGCTTTTCTGTGTGGTGAGAAGGAATGACGTGCTTTTGCAAGGGTGCCACCAAAGTACACATATCTATTGGTCTTTTTAGCTAGTAAAGAAAAGCTGGAGGTCATAAACCTGGTAGGCAGTACTCTGGGAACAGGGTGGAGAGAAGACGATGCAGCAGAGCAATTAATGTCTCTATTGTAGACTTCATTTAATCCTTTGTTCTTTTAGCAGTTGACTCCTGCTTTTCAGTTTTCCAGGCACTATATACTGTTATATTGAGTTTGGAGTCTTATTTTCTTCTTTGTTTTTGTTTGTTTGGGTCTTGGTTTTGTTTCATTTTTTAGATAAAATACACAGCTAGTCTTGTAATCCAACTGTAAAAGGTTTAAAGTTGTACCAATTTAATGCACAGAAGTTGTAGAGATGGGAATATGGTTGAATGGATGAACTCACTGATCTTGCACCTGAATGATGCTGTCATGAAGCTGTGATGATATGGAATCAAACTATTAATAATAAGAAAAATATTTTTTGGAAAATGGTACTTACTGTTTTTCACTATAATAAATGCCACAGAGGAGTAGGTGGATGATATAAATATGAAAACTTTCTGATGGCACCAGTTTAAATGGATGAGAAATATAGTAGTCACAAGGGATCTTCCCAACAAAACTTACTACAATCCAGCAACTGAACTGTGGTCTTTGGCTCTATTTAATAATGTAATTATTTCCTCACTAAGGTGAAAGTGATGCCATCCAACCGTCTCATCCTCAATCATCCCCTTCTCCTCCTGCCCCCAATCCCTCCCAGCATCAGAGTCTTTTCCAATGAGTCAGGTCTTCACATAAGGTGCCCAAAGTGCTGGAGTTTCAGCTTTAGCATCATTCCTTCCAAAGAAATCCCAGGGCTGATCTCCTTCAGAATGGACTTGTTGGATCTCCTTGCAGTCTAAGGGACTCTCAAGAGTCTTCTCCAACACCACAGTTCAAAAGCATCAATTCGGTGCTCAGCTTTCTTCACAGTCCAACTCTCACATTCATACATGACCACTGGAAAAACCATAGCCTTGGCTAGACGGACCTTTCTTGACGAAGTAATGTCTCTGCTTTTCAATATGCTGTCTAGATTGGTCATAACGTTCCTTCCAAGGAGTAAGCCTCTTTTAATTTCATGGCTGCAATCACCATCTGCAGTGATTTTGGAGCTTGGAAAAATAAAGTCAGCCACTGTTTCCACTGTTTCCCCATCTATTTGCCATGAAATGATGGGAACAGATGCCATGATCTTAGTTTTCTGAATGTTGAGCTTTAAGCCAACATTTTCACTCTCCTCTTTCACTTTCATCAAGAGGTTCTTTAGTTCTTCTTCACTTTCTGCCCCAAGGGTGGTGTCATCTGCATATCTGAGGTTATCGATATTTCTCCTGGCAATCTTGATTCTAGTTTTTTCTTCCTCCAGACCAGTGTTTCTCATGATGTACTCTGCATAGAAGTTAAATAAGCAGGGAGACAACATACAGCCTTGCCGTACTCCTTTTTCCATTTGGAACCAGTTTGTTGTTCCATGTCCAGTTCTAATTGTTGCTCCCTGACCTGCATACAGGTTTCTCAAGAGGCAGGTCAGGTGGTCTGGTATTCCCATCTCTTTCAGAATTTTCCACAGTTTCTTGTGATCCACGCAGTCAAAGGCTTTGGCACAGTCAATAAAGCAGAAATAGATATCTTTCTGGAATTGTCTTGCTTTTTCGATGATCCATTGGATGTTCGCAATTTGATCTCCGCTTCCTCTGCCTTTTCTAAAACCAGCTTGAACATCTGGAATTTCACAGTTCACTTATTGCTGAAGTCTGGCTTGGAGAATTTTAAGCATTACTTTACTCAATGGACATAAGTTTGGGTGAACTCCGGAAGTTGATGATGGACAGGGAGGCCTGGTGTACTGCGGTTCATGGGATCGCAAAGAGTCAGACACGACTGAGTGACTGAACTGAACTGAAGGTTAAAGTATCCAGTTGAGAAGTGGGAGAAAAATAAAAATAGAGAGGTACAATGAAATATTAATTTTTCCTCTGAATACTGACTTTATGATGAATTTTTTAAATTGTGTGTTTTGTATTTGTGTGTGTGTGTGTGTGTGGTTTTGGTCATGCCACATGGCTTGTGGAAACTTAGTTCCCTGGTCAGGAATCAAACCTGAGCCCATGGCAATTAAAGTGCTGATTCTTAACCACTGGATCACCAGGAAATTCCCTTTAAAATGGTTTTATTGCACTAATCAGATTAGATTTAGATTACACTGAGTATAAAATTCAATGAACTTTTCATGCGTGTATACCTTTGGAACCAATATCTTGTTAAGACAGAAAATACTCCCAGAATTCCAGAAATTTGTCATGTGCTCTTTTCTAGTCAAGTCTTCATTTTGGGGTAATTACTGTACTGATTTCTAAATCTATAGCTTAGCTTGGCTTATTCACGGACTTCATAAGAATGTAATCGCAGCTTGTACTCTTTTGTTTCTGGCTTCTTTCATTTTTTCATTATATCTATGAAGTTGATCTATGTTATTGTGTGTATCTGGAATTTCTTCTTCTTGTTTTTTTTTCCTTTCTATTTAATGTTCCATTATATGAATATTCCACAATTTATTTCCATTCCTATTGATGGAGAATTTTCTTACTGTTTCCAGTGAGGTTATTATGAATAAAGCTGCTATAAATACCGTTGCACATGTGTTTTTGTGGGCACATGCATTCATTCTGTTGAGCATATCTATAATTGTAGCATTGCTGAGTCATGGGTTAGGTATATGTTAATTTGGTAGATACTGCCAAACTGTATTCCAAATATAATTGAGGTTGTTCACTCTCGTCAACAATATGAGAAAGTTTGAGTTACTCCACATCTTCTCTAATAGCTGTTCAAATATATATATTTATTCATATGTTCCAAAATTATCCTATCAATAGATTTCATTCCATCAAATTTAAATTAAGACCAATTCACTGAAATGTCCTGACAGCAATGATTTGCTTAGGATGAGTTTGCCATAATAGTACCTACCATCCACTCTCTAATAGCTAGAGTTACATACAACACTTCCTATTAATGAATGACTTTGGGGACTTTTTTAGTCTGGCACTTTCTACACCCTATGTTACTGTTAATTCCCTGAAGTGTCCTTCAACACTTTCACTTTATGTTTTTCATAGAAGAACCTTTTCAGACTGAATCACAATCATCAAATCTAAATTACTGTTTCTTAACAAGCAGCTTCTTATTTCTTGGTCACCAAGCCGATTTTTAAAATTGATTCAATTACTTGAAAGCATATGGAAGAAACTGTGATATATCTACCAAATGAGAAAATATAGATCAGGTACAAAGAGTCCTATAACACTATTATTTTAATGCCAAAGGGGAATTATTCCTATAAGAAGAATTCTGCTCAGTGAAGATCTTTTCTATTATCTGGGGATTATTCGATGTTTCAGTTGACTTCTTTCCATTGCTCCTCTTTCCCACTTTACATGTAAAACCACAAACTTGAATTTAATTCCAATAAACTGATTCTTAATTTCTTATTCAGATTGAATGAGCTCATGAATAGGAGCAGCTACTTGGTTTAACCTAAAATTTTAACACATGATTTAGAAAATTCTGTTCCAGGTGAGTTGCTCTTTTTTAAAAGTATATTGTATTAACATGTTTAATATGTCAAAAAATGGTAGCATAAGTCATTCTTGAACCTTTATGAATAACTATAAATAATAAAAGGGAAATCTTGTGGCAATATCAAAGGGTCACAAGAAAAGGGCTTGCTTGTGTCTTTCAGTTCAGTCGCTCAGTCTTGTCCGACTCTTTGCGACCCCCTGAATCACAGCACGCCAGGCCTCCCTATCCATCACCATCTCCCGGAGTTCACTCAGAATCACGTCCATCGAGTCCGTGATGCCATCCAGCCATCTCATCCTCTGTCATCCCCTTCTCCTCCTGCCCCCAATCCCTCCCAGCATCAAAGTCTTTTCCAATGAGTCAACTCTTCGCATGAGGTGGCCAAAGTACTGGAGTTTCAGCTTTAGCATCATTCCTTCCAAAGAAATCCCAGGGTTTCTCTCCTTTAGAATGGACTGGTTGGATCTCGTTGTAGTCCAAGGGACTCTCAAGAGTCTTCTCCAACACCAAGAGGTCAACTAACTCAAAAAAAATGTAACTAGGTTGAGTTTGTGATCCTAGCTTTTAAGTTTGGCAATTTGATTTTGTCAGCACACAGAGAATAAATTTATCTCTTATGTCTAATTCATTCTAAATCAAACTCACATAAGACTTGTCCAAAAACCAGAATGATAATTTATGAATTAAAAATGAGAAGTGTAATGGTTTTAGTGCTTAGAACACATCAGCACTTTCATTGCATTTCCCCCCAGTAGACACAGAAGATAATCATGAAGCTGTCTCATGAGCAAGGGAGTTATAGCTAAATGTTTCCATAGCATCGGACTCTGTAAATTCAATGTCTGGATTTCCACCTAGAAAATAGTGAAGGATACTTTGTCCAGGGCACCCCTTCCTCTAGTTGTGCAAATTTTAAAAATCCATTCTACTTAGTGTAAGCAGCAAAATGATTTATTAAAGAGCATTAATCAGTTTATGGAATCTTGAAAGGGCCAGAGACTTGGAGTCTATGAGCCGGGAGCAACACCAAATCACACGTGAAAGAATCCTGATTACATCACGGCTTCAGACCACACTGAGCACAGATACTGCTGTGGGCATGGGAATCTTACCTACTGATTCCTGAGAAAACAAAGCAACGCCACTGCTTTTTGCACCAGAAAATGAAACCTACTTTGAGCACCTACTTCTTCATGTTACTTTCTTCTGAGGCAAGCTTTCACTAAGATGCATTTAATTGGTGAAGCCAAGGTCACATGACTGCTGCAAAGAAAACTGAGAGAGTGAATTGTGGCTTATCACTTGAGTAGATGAGAATCAGGATGTGGGAAATTCCCAAAGATCAGCAGGTTTTCAGTAGAAGTTCCTGCTGCTGTTGCTGCTAAGTCGCTTCAGTCGTGTCCGACTCTGTGCCACCCCATAGATGGTAGCCCACCAGGTTCCCCCGTCCCTGGGATTCTCCAGGCAAGAACACTGGAGTGGGATGTCATTTCCTTCTCCAATGCATGAAAGTGAAAAGTGAAAGTGAAGATGCTCAGTAGTGTCCAACTCTTAGCGACCCCATGGACCACAGCCTACCAGGCTCTTCCATCCATGGGATTGTCCCAGCAAGAGTACTGGAGTGGGGTGCCATTGCCTTCTCTATGAGTAGAAGTTGAGTTAGCCACAAAACATGACAAGTACCTGTAGAGGACATTGCCAAAGTTTGGTTAATCCTGTAACTCTTTCCCCTGATGTCCAGAAATTTGCTCTTTCCATCAGGGAAGTGGTTATGAATATGGCTATATAAAAATATAAATTTTAATGAATTTTGGATTTAAGATTGGTGCACTTTATATATGTTACAGCTCAATTTTAGAATGACAAATGATAAGCAAGGACAAGATATGCTTTCATATTTAAGAACTGGACGTCATTTCACCATGATTCTTCATTAATTTATTCCCTAAGTATTTAATATTTCTTTTTCCATATTTTTCTAATTATACAAGCAAAGTAAGCCCTGGTACACCTTTGGGTGCACGGCTTATTCCATGGGAGACATTATTAGAAGTGAAATCACTTGTGAGACATGATGAAATATTTGTAATGTCTTAGTGCATATTGCTGAGTTATCAGAAAAGTTGCACAACTATACCTGCCACTATCAATACCTGGGTGTATTTTTTTCATTCCCCTCAGCAGTTTTATTCATTCCACTTGGCCTATGTTTATAAAATTAATTAACAAAAAATGTTTCTTGTTTTAATCTGTACTTCTTTGATAATCAGTGCTGTAAACATCTTTGAATTAATATGAAATCATTTTCTTTACTGTCAATACATGCTATCCAGCGAGCAAAGTACAGTCACACTTATGTCATTCATTCTATTCTCATGAAATGGTTTATATAAATCTTAATAAGACAAAGAAAGGGATAGTGCAATCTATTCTTTAGGCCTCATTGTATCATAAAAATGTGCAAGTCTGTGCAATTTTATATCACTGTTAGCAGACTGATGGAACCTATTTCCAATGCCTCAAAACAAAACAAAACAAAACAAAATAATAAATGGAAAGTTGTGTTTGATGACATCATTGTCTTCTTTGGTCTTTAAAGAGGGAAGCAGATCTGTCTGGAGGAGAAACTGTGACCACACTCTCACATGAGATAGAAGAATAAAGCCCCAGATTTCCTTAGGCATTTAATAGCATTTCAGGAAAAAGTTACCATCAACAGAGGCTGTGAAATCAATTCAAGTGATATTTTATTTTAACTTAATATTGTATTGGGGAGAAAATCAAATAACTGTATTGAATAACCCTCCAAAGTAATGTCTGTCTCAGAGTTCTTACCCTTTCATCTAATCTTCTGTTAAAAAAAAAAAAGAATTAATTTGGGGCTTGGAAAGAAAAACAGACACTTTTTGCTATTTGAACAAAAATAAAAATCCCTGAAACCTCTGTTCTTATCTGTAATGTTACTTTCATTTGTCAAGTTCAAAAAAAGTTATACAAATTTAAATTGTATAACATTAATTATAACATTAATCAAGACAGATTTTTCACCTGTAGAATAGTGAATCTTTTGATCTAGCTAGAAAGCCAGTCTTCTCTCATATCTTCTTTAAGTTTTTGTAATTTTCTTCATATGAGACATACACATCTCTTTTTTCATTGTTTCATAATTAGTTAATGGGATTGGGGCTGAAGTGCAAATTGATTTTTTCCCCCATTATTTGCTTACCAGTTATTGCTACTATAGAGAAGTATTGACTTTTGTGCATTTCTCCTGAATCAGATGTTCTTTGAACTTCCACTAATTTAAAATCTTTCAATTGATTCACTTGGATTTTCCAAGACAATTTTAGATGTATTGACACTGAAGCCAAGTGATTCTACTGCAACAAGGTGACTTCGCCTCACCCAGTTCTGAGCCTTTCATCCTCATTTTTATAACAATCTCATTTCAAAGTTGATTGGCCCCACTCACAATGAATACACGTGTATGTACACACACACACATACAAATCTTGCCAAAACAATACCTAAGAGATTTATAACAGTACCAGGAATAGTCTTTATCCCCATGGGGCCAGCTTTAGGTAAAGCTTGACCCAGTAGCCCTGACACTGTTGCCAAGGGCCTAGGCTCTCTGTCTCCCAGCTCTGCATAGTGTGTGTGTTACTCCAGCCTGAGACCCCCATTCCATCTTCCAGGCGATCCAAGATTTCTTCCTGTGGAAGCCAAAGCCTAAAGTAAATTAAAGCAACTTAAAACTTAAAAACAAATAGATACCAATAATAAAAGACACCAGTTTGGGGACTTACTTTCTTACCTTATCCAAAGAAGAATGACAGAGAAGGAGTTAATTTTTTTCTTCTAGAAACTTCTCCTTCATGTCTCCCTCAGCAAGCATCTCACATCTACTTCTGTCCACAGGTGTGACATAAATGTCCCTGATTCAGTCACTCTACTGAGACACACTGATAGATTCAAGACAGTCAAGAGCCACTCCTGGAGACAGCGATGAGGTCAAAACCATACCCATGATGACTGAAACAGGCAGTCGTGGCCGAAGAAAGTGAGGAACAAGGATGAATGCTGGGCAGCAAAGAACAAATATTCAGCACAGATAGTAGGTGCTAGCTACAAGCTTTTTCATCCCCGTACCCTACAAAGCTATGCTTATCCAGTCCATGCTTGTCTTAAGGCTGAGTCCCTTGCAAGAATTAAAGTCCTCAAATCGGTGCTCACCCAGCATGAATTAATCATTACTATGATTTCAACCTGAACAGAACCACAGTACCAGGATGTGTTTATGGTTTACCAATTCCTGTTTCCCCTTTTCTGAGGAAGTGAAGGCAGAAAGCTTTATGACCAAAAGGTCTTTGGATTCACTGTCCACTAAAGCCTCAGACTGAAGCACTATTTCTGGTTTGTCACAGTTCCCAAAGAGACCGGAAGGGAGAGGACCAATAACTCAATGGAAAGCCACCACCTGCCACTGGAAAGCCGATTCACATTCTCCCTGCTGTTCCCTGTGGGAATACTGCTTGTTGTAAAGAATAAATTTGCTTTTAAGTAAGACTGTGGTCTTGCTCATACTCACGTTTGATTTCTATCTTTACTCTGAAGGATACCACCAGGTTCTTCCAGATGCAGCTACTTCCTCTGTGACCCAGCCCCAGCTCCTCTGGACTCTGCACCTCGCTCTCAGATCTGATCATTTCCCTCCAGGTCAAGTAGCTGATTCTGAACAGGCCTTATCTCAGTATCTTTGCCTGATTTGGCTTCCCTGGTAGCTCAGAGGTTAAAGCGGCTGCCTGCAATGTGGGAGATCCAGGTTCGATCCCTGGGTTGGGAAGATCCCCTGGAGAAGGAAATGGTAACCCACTCTAGTATTCTTGCCTGGAGAATCCCGTGGACAGAGGAGCCTGGTGGGCTACAGTCCACGGGGTCACAAAGAGTCGGACACGACTGAGTGACTTCACTTTCACTTCTACAATACTGCTGACAATGCTATAAACATTCTATGTTCTCAAAAAATATCTTTAATGACTTGAGAATTTTATTCCCTTGAAAGAACTACATACTCCCTGAAATGGAACAAAGCAAGCTGAGGTTGTACACATTTCCATGGAAGACAACCCATATTAGTCATTTCCCAGTAAACTTCCTCTTAGATTTTAATATGCACACTTCATAAAACATGTGTATCTTTTTTTAAACTTTTATCACTTTTTAAATGTATTGGGATATAGTTGCTTTACAATGCTGTGTTAGTTTCTGCTATACAATGAAGTGCCTCAGTTATATGTGTATATATATATATATATATATCCCCTCATTCTTTGACCTCCCTCCCACCATCCTACCCATCTAGGTCATCACAACGCACCAAGCTGTGTTCCCTCTGCTACACAGCAGCTTCCCACTAGCTAACTATTTTACACACGGTAGTGTATATATGCCTACAAAGCCATAGCAAATAAGACAGTACTAGCACAAAAATAGAAATACAGATCAATGGAACAGGATAAAAAGCCCAGAGATAAAAATCATTAGGTACCTGATTATCATAGATTAGGTACCTATGGTCACCTAATCTATGATAAAGGAGCCAAGAACACACAATGGAGAAAAAGCAGTCTCTTCAACAAGTGGTGCTGGGAAAACTGGACAGCTACATGCAAAAGGATAAAATTAGAATAATCCCTAACACCGTACACAAAAATAAACTCAAAATGAATTAAAGATCTAAATGTAAGACAAGACACTAAAAAACTCTTAGAGGAAACTGTAAGAAGAACACTCATTGACATAAATCACAGGAAGATCTTTTTTGACCCACCACCTAGAGTAACAAAAATAAAACAAAAATAAACAAATGGGATCCAATTAAACTTAAGATCACATGTATCTTTAAATACAATGTTTTCCTGTCAATAACAATAAATGGAAACTTTGTCACCAAACCTCAGTACAACATAATTAAGAACATGGCGTGCAGATGAAAGTCTTAGCAAAAGTGAAGGTGAAAGTGTTAATAGCTCAGTCGTGCCTGACTCTTTGTGATCACATGGACTGTAGTTCACCTGGCTTCTCTGTTCCTGTAATTCTCTAGCCAAAAATACTGAAGTGGGTGGCCATTTCCTTCTTCAGAGGATCTTTCCAATCCAAAGATGGAATCTGGGTGGCAGGCAGGCAGATTCTTTACCATCTGAGCCACCAGGGAAGCCCTAAAGTCTTAAGTCACATTCAAAATACAGCCTATGAAAATGCTGCATTTTGATAGGCCTACCAAAGGTGTGGGCCTATCCCAGCTGTTGCTGGTGTAAGAAAGTGGATCCTAAGAGTGGACTGCAGCATGCGGGATCCTGCAGATGCAGTAACAGAGATTATGCTGGAACACACTGGCGATATGACAAGACTGTGGTGAAAAACTTTTTTTAATACAAAGTTGGCTGTTTTTAGTGTGTCTGCATCCAACAGCCTCAGCCAGCTCCTTAAAGATTGATCAGTCTTTTGTTCAGGAGCCTTTAGAGAAGCCTCAGAACTTCAAAACTGTTCTTCTGATTCTGATAGTTGCCTGAAATTGCCCTTTTTCACCCAGTCACGCCAACTCCTTATATCACCTCTTTCCATAATCCTTGACAAACAATGGCTTCAACCCTTCTCCCCAATTCCATTCTCAATATTTTTCAACCTACAAATGACAAATAATTCATTACAAGAAATGAACTTTTTATTGTAAATTTTTATTAGCTTTTCCCCCTAACAGCTATATTTATTGCTTTGTATCCATTTCTATGCTCTATCGTAAACACAATATTTATGACATGGAATAAAAACTGTACATGTTACTGCATAAAATGCATTATTAATAGTCTTACTAAGTCTTTGCTGATCAGGAAGGAATGGCTAATCTTTTTACTTTCCAACTTGTCAGCTCCTTCTGCCTAGACCTTTTACTGGGTTGTAGTTATCTTTGAAGAAATTGGTTGGTTGTTGTGCGTTGACATATAATAGATTATAATTTTTCTCCTTTTAGATGGTGAGTCATACAATTTGGTTAGCACTTTCATGCAAAATATCTTATTTTCAGGAACAGATTCTTATTATCATTTCATTATATTATTCTGGACACAATTATATTATAATATTATTCTGGATATAATTTTTCAGCATTTTTGAAGTTTCTAATGTACTCAAAGCACTAGGCTAAGTAATACAGAGAAATCAAGGTGATCATTATGTGATTCTTTCACCCTCAAACAGCCCCAGAATAGTAGAGGAGATAGACATCTATTCATCAAATGATAATACATGTCTAATTGTGGGAAGCAATGAAACTGAGGCAGAAACAAAGCTCTGTGTAAGCAAAGAGATGCATTTATTCCAATCAAAACAAAAGATAGAGATTTGACAATAAAACTTAAAACTATCAAGTTAAAAAAAAAAAAAGAGCTTACAAGCATTAACAAATGTGTTTGTGCATATTCATCATGGCACTAGGAGACTAAAGAGAATGGCAAATATGTCCAAATTCTCACTTATCCCCTCAGTAGTAGGGACGAGGTACAATTTTGCAATGTTAGTGAAAAAGGAAGTCTATTAAGAAAACAAATAGGGTGAGAAAGAATATAAATAAAATATCTACCTCTTAAGCAAATAAGTGCTTGGATTTTAAAATCATACATTAGTCACATGACCTTGAGCACTTAACTCTGTTGCCTTCATTTTTCACATCTGTAGAACTGGGACATGAATTAAATGATTTCTGGATGTCTCATAAAGGTAAAAATGCTATAATTATATCATTCACACACAATTCAAATTTGTATTAAGTGCCTGCCATGTATATAGTACCATATGCACTGGAAAATATTGAATAAATATAATACACAATATATAATGCATAGTGACTTCAAAAACATAATCTTTTTGGAGAGGTCCATCAGTGTCAGGATCCATGTGCCCAAGTGCCAAAAGACAGAGTCTAAATAATACACAATTTGGGAACTGAGAGAACAAGAGGATGTTGGAAGCACAGGAAGAATCTTGGAGAGGAAAAAAGGGACTTAAAATATTTCACAAAAGAAGTTAGTATTTGAAGATAAAATTAAGAGGAAGAAGACACCCAAATCCCTTAACTAAGTTACCCCCAAAGGGAGCGTACAGGAATCCTTAGAGCTCCAGATTGGTTTCTGGAAAATACTACCTTAAAAATGACTCACTAAAAGTAAATATCTAGGCTATGTTTCAGTGCAATTAGCAAGGACTGGTTTTCAAGTCCTTTATAATATGTAACTTATATTTTGTTTTCTGTGAGTACTGTTCTTAGTTTTATGGGATCATCAATTCAACATTTGAAAGTAAATCTACAGTCTAAGGAATAGCCATGATGATGAAAACCTTATAATACCTTATACCTTACTCCTAGTGTGTATTATTAATGATGGTAGAGTCTATTCAATGATTCATACACCTTCCTCCTTGAATGTTCAAGGCTGCTATTAACTCATTGTTACAGGCATTCTCACTGGGCATACTATTTTATGAAATATAATGGTCTTCTGATTATTATATTGTAACATGTGAATAAAGCACTCCATCATTTCATACCTAGTCTTGAATGAGACTATATTACTATTTAAGATTTATCAGGAAATGAGGATGAAATTTTAATATCAGAGATGCTTCAGTTAAACATAGTGACTTGTTCCCAACACAGTAATCATAGATACTCATTGACATAACAAGTTGAGAAAACTGAAAAAAACTGAAGTGACTTAGCACACATATACTCAGTACTGTATTTTTTTAACTCACTGCCTTCATGACCTTCCTCTGTCAACCTTCCTAGTGAACGGTATAGACTTATGACTATTTATTTCCTGTCAGTCTGTCTTTTCTTCTAACTTCAGAAATCAGCATCATTATAAATACCTCTGGAGACTGTAAAATCAGGCGGATTTTTTATGAGTTTATAAGGAGTCTGAGAGCACTCAGCTATTCATGTAAACATATTAGCAAGTACTGTATAGATTCAGTGAAGCTGAAAAAATTCTACCTTGAGGGAATATGTACCATGAGGAAGGTCTGGCTAATGGCTGGATCACACTAAATATCATGACAGTTTCCCTTTGAGTTCTAAATTTAAATCAAGACTTGTTCTTGATTTTTAATCTCCAAACCATGAATCTACCTTTGAGAGGCTAAATGGAAATGGAAAACCAAGATTTCAGAGGGAGCAACACCTATAGTCCTATTCTAGAGCTCTTGCAACAAAGACATTTAAAACCTCAATACACCAAGTCCTTGAATATCATCCTTTGTCATCACGTCTAAGGAGCCTTGTCTCATAATTTCTAATATGACAGGAAGCACCAGAATCCCTTTTCCTGGCTCAAGAGACAAGCTTAAGGATTAGAAAGAAATCTGGAAACTAGGTGCTGTTTATCTGGATTCTAGAAGCTTGTCAATTAATGTATAGCTTCCGTGAGATGCAAGGTGGAGGCACGCCTGGAAAACAAGGAAACTGTGTGCTTTTGTACATTGAAAAGGCAAGGCTTTTCACTTCATAAAAGGTATGACTAAAATTTGTTGAAAGGAGGAATTACACATTTCTTAGGAAAACAAAAATTAATTTTTATGGTTACCACCTTGTTTATGTCAAAAACTTAAGGAGAAAATCAAATCACAGCTCTGTTACTGGGCAAAGATAGAACAAGAGCTGAAGCAACTTTCATTCCCTCAACTCCACCTTCCCCAGGACCAGTGGGCCCGCTTCAGCCGCAAGGAGACTTTCAGAGCAGAGAAAGCTCCACTGACATCCAGCCAAGATACCTGGGGAATGAGACTGGAAAGACACATGGTACTGAGGAAGGCCTCTGAACCCTTGGGTGTGTCCAGAGGGAGAATGTGGAGATGCAAAGGGTTAAAGATAGCTGCATGGAAGGAGTTAGAACACTGTAGGCTTTGCCAAGGAGAAGGCTCAGCCACATGGAAGTAATTTCGAAGGAAGATTTACCAAAGGAGCCCGTCGTATATGTTGTGCTGTGCTTAGCTGCTCAGTCGTGTCCGACTCTTCGTGAGCCCCTTGCACTGTAGTCTGCGAGGCTCCTTTGTCCAATGGATTCTCCAGGCAAGGATACTGGAGTGGGTTGCCGTGCCCTTCTCCAGAGGATCTTCCCAACCCAGGGATCAAAGCCAGGTCTCCTACACTGCAGGCAGATTCCTTACTGTCTGGGCCACCAGGGAAGGCCTGTCCTTGTGTTATACAAAGGCTTAATTCCATGTGATTTAATTTTGAGGAAAACAGGCAAGGAGGTAGCACCAGGAGGTCACTGGTCAACTCCAGGAAATGTGCAAACCTGCATTCATACTCAGCCTGGGGGATTCACCTGTGAAGTCCCAGAGGCTTCACCATTCCCCTGCACAAAGGATCACTAGGAACCATGCTTTAAATCTCATAAGTCTTCTGCGAGAACATAGATTCAGTCTGTCTGGCAGTGCTTAAGCAAATCTTAAATTTTGTCTTGCGATGTTTTAGAATAAATTCACACATGGTAGGGGTTTGAACTGGATCATTTGTTTGTTTGAGTAACTATTCTATAACTTCATTGGCAATTGTTCTAAAACTTCACTTGGTAAAATCAGGGTCCTCTTGATTTTATTTTGTACACACACAAAGAAGAAGTGGGAGGAGACAGAGGAATCAAATAAAGAGGAGAAGGGAGAGGAAAACACAGCACAACCACATCAGAGTACTTTATTTAGCCTTAAAAATCCCAGTGCTCCAAAGTCTATAAAAATTAGGCTGCTTTCTTTCTCTAGGCAAGATGGTACTCTGCCACTTATCTCACTGGGCTGGAACACTCAGAGCACCATGAGACGGCCAAAAGGGTTCCACTGAGCCTTTATTTCCTAACAAATGTAGAAACAATATCCAGAAATAACTTTCACTGCCTCCTTCTGCCTGAAGATTGGATTTTCTAATTACCCAAACCATCTTGAACACACTTAGAGATTTTCCAATGAACTTCTCGACATTAGGGACAGTGACACTGTCAGCAGTTTCTTTTCAGAAACCTTTCCTAAATATAGAAGTCCTTTCTGTACTGGTTTTGATGGCTGGAAGATCACCATAGTGGTTCTTTCTTCTCCTCTATGCCACTCTTGACTAAGGTCCTGGACATTGACAAGTCATTTTAAAAAGAGTTGCCACATCTAGGTGCTGATAGGCTTCCACTAAATGGGAAATGATAAAGTCCAGAACTGTCTATCATGCAAAAATGAAAAGAAGTGAAAGAGAAGTCTCTCAGTCATGTGTCCGACTCTTTGCGACCCAGTGGACTATAGCCTACCAGGCCCTTCCTTCCATGGGATTCTCCAGGCAAGAATACTGGAGTGGGTTGTGATTTCCTTCTCCGGGGTATCTTCCTGAACCAGGGATCGAACCCAGGTCTCCTGCATTGCAGGCAGACGCTTTACTCTCTGAGCACCATTTCACAGTGTTCATCATGCAAAGATGGGCACAATAAAGGACAGAATGATATGGACCTAACAGGAGCAGAAGATAGCAAGAAAACTTGGCAAGAATACAAAGAAGAACTTGACAAAAAAAGATCTTAATGACCCAGATAACCACGATGTTGTGCTCACTCACCTAGAGCCAGACATCCTGGACTGCGAAGTCAAGTGGACCTTAGGAAGCATCACTACAAACAAAGCTAGTGGAGGTGATAAAATCCAGCTGAGCTATTTCAAGTCCTGAAAGATGATGCTGTGACAGTGCTCCACTCAATATGCCAGCAAATTTGGAAAATGCAGCAGTGGCCACAAAACTGAAAAAGATTAGTTTTTCATTCCAATCCCAAAGAAAGGAAATGCCAAAGAACATTCAAACTACTGCACAACTGCACTCAGCTAACACATCAGTAAAGTAATGCTCAAAATTCTCCAAGTACATGAACCAAGAACTTCCAGGTGTTCAAGCTGGATTTAGAAAAGGCAGAGGAACCAGAGATGAAAGTGCTAACATCTGCTAAATCATCAAAAAAGCGAGAGAGTTCGAGAAAAACATCTGATTTATTGACTATTCAAAGCCTTTGACTGTGTGGATCACAACAAACTGGAAAATTCTTAAAGAAATGGGAATACCAGACCACCTGAACGGCCTCCTGAGAAATCTGTATGCAGATCAAGAAGCAACAGTTAGAACCAGACATGAAACAATGGACTGGTTCCAAACTGGGAAAGGAGTATATCATTTAACTTATATGAAGAGTATATCACGCGAAAAATGCCAGGCGGATGGAGCTCAAACTGGAATCAAGATTGCTGGGAGAAACACCAACAATCTCAGATATGCAGATGACACCAGTCTTATGGCAGAAAGTGATGAGGAACTGAAGAGCCTCTTGATGAAAGTAAAAGAGGAGGGTGAAAAAGATGGCTTAAAACTCAACATCCAAAAAACTAAGATCACAGCATCTTGTCCCATCACTTCATGGCAAATAGATGGGAAACAATGGAAAAAGTGGGAGACTTATGGCAGAAAGTGATGAGGAACTGAAGAGCCTCTTGATGAAAGTAAAAGAGGAGGGTGAAAAAGATGGCTTAAAACTCAACATCCAAAAAACTAAGATCACAGCATCTTGTCCCATCACTTCATGGCAAATAGATGGGAAACAATGGAAAAAGTGGGAGACTTTATTTTCTTGGGCTCCAAAATCACTGCAGATGGTGACTGTAGCCATGAAATTAAAAGATGCTTGCTCCTTGGAAGAAAAGCTATGACCAACCTAGACAGCATATTAAAAAACAGAGACATTACTTTGCCAACAAAGGTTCATCTAGTCAAAGCTATGGTTTTTCCAGTAGTCATGTGTGGATGTGAGAGTTGAACCATAAAGAAAAGTGAAAGTGAAGTCACTCAGTCATGTCCGACTCTTTGCAATCCCATGGACTGTAGCCTACTAGGCTTCTCCATCCATGGGATGTTCCAGGCAAGGGTACTGGAGTGGGTTGCCATTTCCTTCTCCAGGGGATCTTCCTGACCCAGGAATAGAACCCGGATCTCCCACACTGCAGGAAGATGCTTTACGTTCTGAGTCACCAGGGAAGCCCATAAAGAAAGCTGAACGTCAAATAATTGATGCTTTTGAACTGTGGTATTGGAGAAAACTCTTGAGAGTCCCTTGGACTGCAAGGAGTTCAAACCTGTCAATCCTACAGGAAATCAGTCCTGAATATTCATTGGAAGGACGGATGCTGAAACTGAAACTCTAATACTTTGGCCCCCTGATGCAAAGAACTGACTCACTGGAAAAGACCCTGATGCTGGAAAAGATTGAAGGCAGGAGAAGGGGACGACAGAGGACAAGATGCTTGGATGGCATCACCAACTCGATGGACATGAGTTTGAGTAAGCTCTGGGAGTTGGTGATGGACAGGGAAGCCCGGTGTGCTTCAGCCTATGGTGTCACAAAGAGCCGAACACAACTGAGCAACCGAATTGAACTGAACTGGAACTGTCCACACCATGGCAGCCTGATACCATACATTTGGGAGTAACATGCTT
The DNA here is from genome assembly GCA_006410675.1 of Oreotragus oreotragus. Taxonomy (NCBI): domain Eukaryota; kingdom Metazoa; phylum Chordata; class Mammalia; order Artiodactyla; family Bovidae; genus Oreotragus; species Oreotragus oreotragus. Next base: position 53,346 of record SJYX01017666.1, on the reverse strand, counting down.
CCTAAAGTAAGTGGCTCTGCTACCCAGTTCCTTGTGGTCATTATTGTCTAACACTCTTACATCAATTAATTCAGTGTAGGTTTTCATACTAAAGTCTCTAATCGGTTTTCCTATACTACCTCCTTTTAGGGTCATGATGCTTGACTTTGTTATGAATTTGTTTAAATGATCCATATCTCTGTATAGAAAAAAAATTGAACAGATACACAAATATACAATATTTTGGAGGGTTTCTGGACCCCCTGAAGCCCATGAACTGATTCCCTAGGTGCCCATGGACAGTTAGTTACTAAATCCTATGCAACCACATTGCTTCTGGAAATACTTACAACATTTAAGCTGTCCACAGTTGTACTTTGGAAAATTAGCAGCTCTAACTCATTTAAGAAGGCTCAGTCACTTTGGTTCAAATGTGTCTTTAAGATGAGGAGATGACATTCTCTTAAAGAATGGAAGAAAATTGCCCTAAATGCCAGTAACTAAACTTTAAGCATTACACACAGTACCACAGAAATCTGAGCGAAAGGACTGTAAAAGGACAGGACACATGTCAAAGACACTCAGGAATACATTTAGATAAAGCCTCTTGCCCACATCTGGACGGAGAGTTTCTATACACTTGCCGTCATTGGAATACTCAAGAATTACAAATATTTGTCACAGTTTACAAACTACCAATCTGTCTTATTATACAGTCAGTGTAGATAAGATCTTAATGGAATTTTATTACTTTAATACTAAATCTCACTTCATAATAAAAACACGCAGCTCAACTCCAATGGCGGAGTTTTAACTATAATCTTGCATTACATTGACATGAAGCAGCAAAGCCAATAGCATAATATCTTAAGACAGCAAAGAGCAAAAACATACATAGTCAGTAGGAAAAGAAAGGATATGAACCCAGAAAGAGAAACATTGGAGGCAGAGAAATATGAAACTTTAATCCTTTAGACATAAACTCTAATCCTAGAAAAATACAGAAAGCGAGACATGAAGATTTTGATACATAGATTTACATAATATAAAAGAACCATTTTAAAGATAGCACGTACTTATTCCAAAGCTAGGAAGGTATAATATATATATATATATATATATATATATATGGACAACACCAGCTTAATCCCCTAAAACAAACCTCAAAATCATCATAAAGCACTTAGAATTTTCTCAGAGAATCAATTTAACTTGCAATTTAAGGTAAAGTTTAGAATTGAAAAAAAGCTGACAACCAAAATTCTTTCCGCCTGTCGGTATCAGATTTCATATCTTTCTAATGAAGAAGACCATCTGGCTTGCTTGCTTTATATATGCTGTCTTTTCAGATGTGGCACTATTTGCTTCTGCTTAATTTTGTAATATTCTCTTTTCTTCCTTTACAGCTTTCTTCTCAAGCATGCCTTAGAGAACAACAGTCTCTAGAATACTGCTGAATTGCATGACTTCTGAGATTCTTGGGGAAACATTTCATTCTTTATGCCATGAGAAAAATCTTTGAGGAAAGTTATTAGTATAGTACACTAAAAACAATAAATATTTATTAGCCAAGTGAGTAGGAAGTTGGTCTAGATTTTTTTCCCCTTCCAATTTTATTGAGCTATAGTTGACATACAGAATTGTGTGAGTTTAAGATACAGCATAATGATGTGACTTACATACATTATGAAGTGATTACCACACAAGTTTAGTGAATATCCATCATCTCATGTAAATACAACATTAAAGAAACAGAAAAAAATTTTTTCCACTTGATGAGAACTCTTAGGATTTACTCTTTCATGTATAATGTTGGGCAGTGACTACAGATATTTTTTAATGCTAATTTTGTTTTTAAATTATGTAAAGTGTTTACAATTTTCAAAGTCAAGTCTTTGAAGGTTTTTTTTTTTCACTTTTTGCAGGTCCATTTTATTTATTTTTCATAAGTTTATTCATTTTTAATTGGAGGATAATTGCTCCACAATATTGCATTGGTCTCTTTCAGATATAGAGAGTGAACAAGACAGAATGAGAAAAACAAATATCATATGCTAATGCATATATATGGGATCTAGAAAGATGGTGCTGATGACCCTATCTGCAGGGCAGCAACAGAGACGCAGACACGGAGAACAGACTTGCGGACACAGTGGGGACGGGAGAGCGTGGGATGAACAGAGAGAGGAGCATGGAAAATACACATTGCCATACGTAAAATAGAGAGCCAGTGGTATGATGCAGGGAGCTCAGGTCAGGTGCTCTTTGATAACCTAGAGGGGCAGGATGGAGCTGGGGGAGGGAAGTTCAAGGGCAGCAGGGGACATATGTATACCGGTGGCTGATTCTTGTTAATGTATGGTCTAGATTTTTATATGAGAATATTTTATATAAGGATCTATGACTAGAAAAGATCCCCAAGGATCTATGATTAGAAAAGATTGTTCCTAGGCTCAGAAGGCTTGCAATCTAGTCTTCAGGCAGAACAAAAAGATATGAAATTTCAGGCAGTAGATGATCAGTGTCAAATAAGTGGTACATACAAGTGTTCAGAGAAAGCAGGGGTTCAGGCAGGATTGGGGTAACCATGAAAAGTTTCAAGGACCAGGCAGGAACTGACTGCTCTTCACATGGATACCTGCGTATAAGATACAGTAGATGAAATATTATGATTATGCTTACAGAGACTCTGAACCTCATGTTTTACTCATTTTCCTGGTCAAACCAGCTTACAGACTTTGTGGCAAGTTCTACATGTCTACCCAGAGAACCAAATTCTAATAAAAGACCAGGGATTGAAAAATCAAAGTTGTATTAAAATCAGTCTTACACTTGCTCACTCACTTGATATAAAAAACACAAGAAAGGAGAAAAAAAGACTGTGGGAAAAACATAAAGTAGTAAATGGTGTATATTTAATTGCACTCCATTAGCCATCTCTTCTCAGGTGAAGCTAAGTGGCTCCCAGAAGAGATTATCATGTCTTTGTTTTTTGGTTTTATTTTTTAAGCTTAGGGTCCTGAAATCTACAGGCACAGAATTTCTCATCTCTATTCCTAAGATCTGAGGCAATCACTAGCTCTTCTCACCCAGCTACATCAACCTGGGAAAAGCAAATCAAACCACCTTGGCATCTAACATCCAAAGTCAGTGGGATTCATTCATAGGAGACTATTTTCAGTAGGCTAGGATTTAGGGCACCCCCCAGAGCAGGGATGGAGAGGTGGGCATTTCCAACAAGTTCCCAGATGCTGCTGCTGCTGCTGCTCAGGAGACTTCACTTTGAAAACCACTGGTCCATCAATCAACTCCCTTTCATTATCTCTACCCACATGGCCATTTCCAGGCATGCTGAAATCATACAGAATGCCAGACCTTTCTGTGGGGGCAGACTCTTACATAGTGGCACAGCATCTAAAATAACTTTCCACATCTGTATTGAAAACAGTACATTATCATTCCACAAATGGCATTATGGCATGCATCTATGTCCTCACTGGAGTAGATGGAACAGAAATTGGCTGATTTCAACAATCTGTTTTGTTGTGAAGTGCCTCTTCCATGGCAGATACACTCTCGTGAGTATTAATATGCAATAGAAATATCTTTACACTTTTTATTCATACCATATGCCCATCAATGGGCCTCTCCCCAACATCTCCATGTCCCCAATCTTCTCATCCCCAATCTTCTCATCTTTCTTCTTCTAGACTAGCCGACCAAACCATTCACTATTGCCCAAGTGTTTTGTTTTGTTTTAATGTGGACCATTTTTCTAAGTCTTGAATTTGTTACAATATTGCTTCTGTTTTATATTTTGTCTTTCTGATCATGACGCATGTGGGATTTTAGCTCCCTGACCAGAGACTGAAACTGCGTCCTTTGCATTGGAAGGTGAAGTCTCTTGCCAGGGAAGTCTATGTGTTTTATGGTTCATCCTTGAGACACAAAGTAAACGACCAGATGCACTGCCTGGACACTACCCATTGGGAGGGCTTTTGGTTATCATCTTTTTTCAAGAATATGCCTGAATGGTACTCTAGTGCAACCCCTGATCGTTTTCAGCTGCTCCTCTTAGTAACAATGCCTAGTCTTTTCCCTCGTCCATCAGTTGGTATAAAGGATGACTCATGTTCCCAAGGATGTAGACGGAAAGAGAAGCACTAAGACAATAGTGGTGAAGAAAACGGGTATCTGCTCTACACGCTGGCTCTGATTGTCTGGGCCCCTACTTCTGTTTATGATCCCAGATGAACATCTTCAACCCTGCGAAAGGTTAGTTGATATACCTGATCTTACCATGTAGTAACTCTGATAAAATCCATCTCATTACGGACAGTTCTGCCCAAATGAGCACTTGGTGTCCCACGGTCAGGTGTCTGTCTCTCCTTGGGCCAGTAATATGACAAGAGCTATTATTAGAAGATGTACAGTTCTCTGCTTATAATGGCGTAGTCTTTCTCCAATACCTTGTGAACATGTGCTGTCACTTTTCCCGGAAGAACTTGGCATAAATTCCATATGCTGCATTTTTCCACCACAAATATCTGTTCCACCACCGTATAGCCTGACAGATCACACATCTCAGTGGCAAGGCATTCACACTGCAGACTGGACTCGATACAAGGCTCTTGCTTGCTGTGGGCCCAACTCAAAACTGGCAGGCTTTTGTGTCACTCAATACAAGTCAGAATTATTCTCAAGTGTGGGATAAGCTGCATTTAAAACTTAAAACGTCTATCAAGCAACCTCGTCCATCAGTTGGTATAAAGGATGACTCATGTTCCCAAGGATGTAGACGGAAAGAGAAGCACTAAGACAATAGTGGTGAAGAAAACGGGTATCTGCTCTACACGCTGGCTCTGATTGTCTGGGCCCCTACTTCTGTTTATGATCCCAGATGAACATCTTCAACCCTGCGAAAGGTTAGTTGATATACCTGATCTTACCATGTAGTAACTCTGATAAAATCCATCTCATTACGGACAGTTCTGCCCAAATGAGCACTTGGTGTCCCACGGTCAGGTGTCTGTCTCTCCTTGGGCCAGTAATATGACAAGAGCTATTATTAGAAGATGTACAGTTCTCTGCTTATAATGGCGTAGTCTTTCTCCAATACCTTGTGAACATGTGCTGTCACTTTTCCCGGAAGAACTTGGCATAAATTCCATATGCTGCATTTTTCCACCACAAATATCTGTTCCACCACCGTATAGCCTGACAGATCACACATCTCAGTGGCAAGGCATTCACACTGCAGACTGGACTCGATACAAGGCTCTTGCTTGCTGTGGGCCCAACTCAAAACTGGCAGGCTTTTGTGTCACTCAATACAAGTCAGAATTATTCTCAAGTGTGGGATAAGCTGCATTTAAAACTTAAAACGTCTATCAAGCACTGGATATTCTTCTTTATGGGAAAAGTTGCAAAATTAATAACCTATCCTTTGCTTTGAGGAGATGTGCTGATGTGGAGGATGTGAAGAGTCCCTGAATGTTTAGTCCCATTTCTCTAGAACACATGTCCTCACAAAGTTCTCCAATATGCTACCCATTTCTTGCTTATCCCTGCTGTTTTACATGATATTATCAATACAGCAAACCAGTGTCATGTTCTAAAGGATGTTCCTCTGATCCATGTTATGACAGCTAAAGAGAGAGTTGACATAATACTGGAAAAAATGGTAAATACTACCATCCAAAGTGAATAAAGCTTTCTGTTGGATAGAAGAGAAAGCTAAGGAAAAATTCCTAAGGAAGACTGATGGCTAATGGACATCTTCTGTTAGCCTTTCTATTAGCTGGGAATAATAGTTCTGGAGAAGGATTCTGAGCAGGGCCATAAAACATGTGCCCCACACAAAAATTAATATTCTAAGAATTATGAGTATTATTAAAACCAATTTTAATAAAATAATGTGACTATAGGACACTTAACTATTCATGAAGTATCTTGAAAAATTACATTATTTTTTACAACTCTGTGAGAATATCGGGTTGGGTACTATTATCTTTAATTTATAGATTTTTAAAACCCTGAGGCTCAGAGAACTTAAACTAATTCCTTAAGTTAGAAAAACTATCACTTGATGTTTGATGTTTTCACAAATATCAAACATTTGTTATTCATATAATTATCAAATGATAAAAAGCCCACACAACCTGACTTCAAGTTAAGAGCATTTCCCACTCTCCTACTGAGGATTTTTGTATGATAAGTAAGATGAAAGATGCAATAATAAGAGTATAACATCACGCTTTCCCTCTAGAATGTGAGTGAATTTTTTTTTTAACTTTTCATTACAGCTCTGTTCTTTTACACTAAGAAATAATTATAAGGACTGACACTCAAGAAGCAGGTCAATCAGTGAATTAAGAACAGGATTATTTTTAAAGTAAGAGTGCTTGACAGTTCTTACGAGCTGGAGGGAGGCAGCTCTTCAAACTCTGAAATAAAATAAATACCTTCTCGGAGAGTTAAAAAAAAATCAATGCTTAAAGGATTAGAAAAGAATTAAGCAAATTCATCTTTGAAAGAAAGACTAGTACCTAGACCCACGATTTTCAGCTCCAATCAGAATGAAAATCTAAAGAACAATAGCAAGCCATAGGAAAGGACTTAGTTAACCATGGAAGGAGAGAACTGGTAGCTCCAGTGGCAATATTGACATCACCAAGTCAGCCCGGTCCCCATTAGAGTGTGTCCAGCCAAGAACTGACCACCAAGGCCCAGTGGGAAGCAGATTCAAAAGACGAAAATGGATGTGAGCTTCCCTGGAGGCTCAGTGGTCAAGAATCTGTCTGCCAATGCGGGTTCGATCCCTGATCCAGGAAGATCCCACATGTCGCAGAGCAACTAAGCTCCTGCACCACAACTAATGAAACTGCTCTACTGAGCTACAGCTGTTGAGACCACATGCCACAGTTACTGAAGCCTGTGTGCCCTCGAGCCGGTGCCTCGCAGCAAGAGAAGCCACTAGGATGAGAAGCCTGTGCTCCATAACTAGAGTGCCCCCCGCTCACCACTGCTCGAGAAAAGTCTGCCTGCAGCAGCGAAGACCAAGCACAGCCAAGGGTAAATAAACTAATTAAATTACAAACAACAACAAAAAGAAGAAGATGGATGAATTAGGCCATCTTTGGTTGAAATCACCAAACATCTTTGTGGAAATAAGCCCTATGCTGATGCTGGCAATGATTTCTATCAATTAGTTAATTAATTTCATCAAATTCATTCATTAGCACCAGGAGTTTTCTGGTGGCATCTTTAGGATTTTCTATGTATAATATCATGTCCTCTGCAAACAATGTCAGTTTTACTTCTTCTTTTCTAATTTGTATTCCTTTTATTTCTTTTCTTCTCTGATGAAGCACTATTGCACAGTGAGGTAAGTTAGAAAGAGAAAAACAAGTATCATATATTAATGCATATCCATGGAATCTAGAAAAATAGTACACATAAACCTATCTGCGAGAGCCAGGCCGGTGCACTAAGCACGGGCGAGAGGAGCTACCCCATGTCCGAGGTCAGGGACAGGAGCCTAGGGTGCCAGGCTGCGACGGCGCAGGAACCGCCGAGAGGAGCTACCCTGTGTCTGAGGTCAGGGACGGCGACCGAGAGGAGCTACCCTGAGTCCGAGGTCAGTGGCAGCCGGGAGGAGCTACCCAGCATCCGAGGTCAGGGGCAGTGGCCGGGAGGAGCTACCCCACGTCTGAGGTCAGTGGCGGCCCGGAGGAGACACCCCGCGTCCGAGGTCAGGGCGGCGTCTGGGAGGAGCTACCCCGCGTCCGAAGTCAGGAGCAGCGGGGAAGAGACACCCCGCGTCCGAGGTCAGGGGTGGCCGGGAGGAGCAACCCAAGGAGCTGTAGCTGCACAGGCGCAGGAAGGCCTAGAGGAGCTATCTCACGTTGAACGTCAGGAACAGCGGCAATAAGGAGATACCCCTCTTCCGAGGTAAGGAGGAGCAGCTGTGCTTTGCTGGAGCAGCCGTGAAGAGATACCCCACACCCAAGGTAAGAGAAACCCAAGTAAGATGGTAGGTGTTGCAAGAGGGCACCAGAGGGCAGACACACTGAAACCATACTCACAGAAAACTAGTCAATCTGATCACACTAGGACCACAGCCTTGTCTAACTCAAAGAAACCAAGCCATGCCTGAAGGGCAACCCAAGACGGGCAGGTCATGGTGGAGAGGGCTGACAGAACGTGGTCCACTGGAGAAGGGAATGGCAAGCCACTTCAGTATTCTTGCCTTGAGAACCCCATGAACAGTATGAAAAGGCAAAATGATAGGATACCAAAAGAGAATCTCCCCAGGTCGTTAGGTGCCCAATATGCTACTGGAGATCAGTGGAGAAATAACTCCAGAAAGAATGAAGGGATGGAGCCAAAGCAAAAACAATACCCAGCTGTGGATGTGACTGGTGATAGAAGCAAGATCCGATGCTGTAAAGAACAATATTGCATAGGAACCTGGAATGTCAGGTCCATGAATCAAGGCAAATTGGAAGTGGTCAAACAAGAGATGGCAAGGGTGAACGTCGACATTCTAGGAATCAGCGAACTAAAATGGACTGGAATGGGTGAATTTAACTCAGATGACCATTATATCTACTACTGCGGGCAGGAATCCCTCAGAAGAAATGGAGTAGCCATCATGGTCAACAAAAGAGTCCGAAATGCAGTACTTGGATGCAATCTCAAAAACGACAGAATGATCTCTGTTCGTTTCCAAGGCAAACCATTCAATATCACAGTTATCCAAGTCTATGCCCCAACCAGTAATGCTGAAGAAGCTGAAGTTGAACGGTTTTATGAAGACCTACAAGACCTTGTAGAACTAACACCCAAAAAAGATGTCCTTTTCATTATAGGGGACTGGAATGCTAAAGTAGGAAGTCAAGAAACACCTGGAGTAACAGGCAAATTTGGCCTTGGAATGCGGAATGAAGCAGGGCAAAGACTAATAGAGTTTTGCCAAGAAAATGCACTGGTCATAGCAAACACCCTCTTCCAGCAACACAAGAGAAGACTCTACACATGGACATCACCAGATGGTCAACACCGAAATCAGATTGATTATATTCTTTGCAGCCAAAGATGGAGAAGCTCTATACAGTCAACAAAAACAAGACCAGGAGCTGACTGTGGCTCAGATCATGAACTCCTTATTTCCAAATTCAGACTTAAATTGAAGAAAGTAGGGAAAACCGCTAGACCATTCAGGTATGACCTAAATCAAATCCCTTATGATTATACAGTGGAAGTGAGAAATAGATTTAAGGGCCTAGATCTGATAGACAGAGTTCCTGATGAACTATGGAATGAGGTTCGTGACATTGTACAGGAGACAGGGATCAAGACCATCCCCATGGAAAAGAAATGCAAAAAAGCAAAATGGCTGTCTGGAGAAGCCTTACAAATAGCACTGAAAAGAAGAGAGGCGAAAAGCAAAGGAGAAAAGAAAAGATATAAGCATCTGAATGCAGAGTTCCAAAGAATAGCAAGAAGAGATAAGAAAGCCTTCTTCAGCAATCAATGCAAAGAGATAGAGGAAAACAACAGAATGGGAAAGACTAGAGATCTCTTCAAGAGAATTGGAGATACCAAGGGAACATTTCATGCAAAGATGGGCTCGATAAAGGATAGAAATGGTATGGACCTAACAGAAGCAGAAGATATTAAGAAGAGGTGGCAAGAATACACAGAAGAACTGTACAGAAAAGATCTTCACGACCCAGATAATCATGAGGATGTGATCACTAATCTAGAGCCAGACATCTTGGAATGTGAAGTCAAGTGGGCCTTAGAAAGCATCACTAAGAACAAAGCTAGTGGAGGTGATGGAATTCCCGTTGAGCTGTTTCAAATCCTGGAAGATGATGCTGTGAAAGTGCTGCACTCAATATGCCAGCAAATTTGGAAAACTCAGCAGTGGCCACAGGACTGGAAAAGGTCAGTTTTCATTCCAATTCCAAAGAAAGGCAATGCCAAAGAATGCTCAAACTACCGCACAATTGCACTCATCTCACACGCTAGTAAAGTAATGCTCAAAATTCTCCAAGCCAGGCTTCAGCAATATGTGAACCGTGAACTCCCTGATGTTCAAGCTGGTTTTAGAACAGGCAGAGGAACCAGAGATCAAATTGCCAACATCCGCTGGATCATGGAAAAAGCAAGAGAGTTCCAGAAAAACATCTATTTCTGCTTTATTGACTATGCCAAAGCCTTTGACTGTGTGGATCACAATAAACTGTGGAAAATTCTGAAAGAGATGGGAATACCAGACCACCTAACCTGCCTCTTGAGAAATCTGTATGCAGGTCAGGAAGCAACAGTTAGAACTGGACATGGAACAACAGACTGGTTCCAAATAGGAAAAGGAGTACGTCAAGGCTGTATATTGTCTCCCTGCTTATTTAACTTATATGCAGAGTACATCATGAGAAACGCTGGACTGGAAGAAACACAAGCTGGAATCAAGATTGCCGGGAGAAATATCAATAACCTCAGATATGCTGATGACACCACCCTTATGGCAGAAAGTGAGGAGGAGCTAAAAAGCCTCTTGATGAAAGTGAAGGAGGAGAGCGAAAAAGTTGGCTTAAAGCTCAACATTCAGAAAACGAAGATCATGGCATCCGGTCCCATCACTTCATGGGAAATAGATGGGGAAACAGTGGAAACAGTGTCAGACTTTATTTTTTTGGGCTCCAAAATCACTGCAGATGGTGACTGCAGCCATGAAATTAAAAGACGCTTACTCCTTGGAAGAAAAGTTATGACCAACCTGGATAGTATATTCAAAAGCAGAGACATTACTTTGCCGACTAAGGTCCGCCTAGTCAAGGCTATGGTTTTTCCTGTGGTCATGTATGGATGTGAAAGTTGGACTGTGAAGAAAGCTGAGCGCTGAAGAATTGATGCTTTTGAAGTGTGGTGTTGGAGAAGACTCTTGAGAGTCCCTTGGACTGCAAGGAGATCCAACCAGTCCATTCTGAAGGAGATCAGCCCTGGGATTTCTTTGGAAGGAATGATGCTAAAGCTGAAACTCCAGTGCTTTGGCCACCTCATGCAAAGAGTTGACTCATTGGAAAAGACTCTGATGCTGGGAGGGATTGGGGGCAGGAGGAGAAGGGGACGACCGAGGATGAAATGGCTGGATGGCATGACGGACTCGATGGACGTGAATCTGAGTGAACTCTGAGAGATGGTGATGAACAGGGAGGCCTGGCGTGATGCAATTCATGGGGTTGCAAAAGTCGGACATGACTGAGCGACTGAACTGAACTGAACTGAAACCTATTTGCAGGGCAGAAATGGAGACACAGATGTAGAGAATGGACACATGGACACAGAGCAGGAAGGCGAGGATGGAACAAATTGAAAGAGTACCACTGACATGTATGCACTACCAGGCTTCCCTGGTGGCCCAGCTGGTAAAGAGTCCTCCTGCAGTGCAGGGGCCTTGGGTTCACTCCCTGGGTTGGGAAGATCCCCTGAAGGAAAGCGTGGCAACCCACTCCAGTATTCTTGCCTGGAGAATCACCATGGACAGAGGAGCCTGCTGGGCTACAATCCATGGGGTTGCGAAGAGTCGGACATGACTGAGCGATTAAGCACATGTATACACTACCATGTGTAAAATAGCTGGTAGGAAGCTGCTGTCTAGCATAGGGAGCTCAGCTTGGTGCTCTGTGATGACCTACATGGGTAGAATGGGAGGCGTGGGTAGGAGGGAGGCTCAAGAGCGGGAGGNGTAAAATAGCTGGTAGGAAGCTGCTGTCTAGCATAGGGAGCTCAGCTTGGTGCTCTGTGATGACCTACATGGGTAGAATGGGAGGCGTGGGTAGGAGGGAGGCTCAAGAGCGGGAGGATATATGTATACATGTATGTGATTCACATGGTTATACAGCAGAAACTAACACAACGTTGTAAAGCAATTATACTCCAATAAGAATAAATTAACTTTAAAAATTAAAAGCGAAAACAAGTGCTCGTAGTAAAATTCCACTTCTAAAATTCTACTGTCCAGGCTCCTTATGCCCATCCTCCACCAAAAAAGAAAAGGTTATCAAGTCACCATGCCTTTCTTGCAAGGCAGCCAAAACATTTCATGGAAACGCCCCAGCCACTGGAATTTTTAGACTCCTAATTTTTCACTCAGTTTGTTCTTGGCACTAGAGAGGAGGAGCAATAAGTATCACAAGACCCATGTGGCAGGAGCAGGCCATTTGCCCTGCACAGACTGATGGGTAGGCTGACTCCAGAAAGCTTCACTTTCCAGGAGGAATGACAAGCCAGAATCTGTGCTATTGTCTTCTGAGGCAGCCAGGGTTTCTCCAGCAGTGCTCAACCATCACAACAACCTTATAGTAGGAAGATCGCTATAAGGGACTGGACCCAGGAAGAGCGCCTCTCCCTCAGAAGGCTCTCCTTTCACTGCAACCCTGCCAATGATGCTCCTCACCAGAATCATAGCTGTGAAACAGCCTGACTGCACAGCTCCTCCTCCAGCTCAGCCTTCAGTCACGGTCATGCTCCATAATCAGCCAGGCTCTGGCAAGGAGTACCCTACATGAACTCGACATAATCTGTTTCAGTGTCTTGCGGAGACAGACATCCTGGGGCCTATAGTGCCCTGAGTGCTTTGTAGGTGTAAGTTGAGAAGCATCGGGGGCTGTGCTCCAGAGGCAGTGGCTCCATCTAATGATGACTGAGTGCCATCTACATTCCTTGGTCTCCTCAGCTACAGCTGAACACCAGTTTTCCAAAGAATCCTCAGGCTACTTCAACATTCTTCACCAACAGTGAGTGAAGTGATACAATAAAATAAGTCTATCAAGGAAAAAAAGGAAATGTCTATTACTCCCTTCTTTCTGTCTCCTCTTTACCTTTTAGTATATAATTTGATTGCTTTGCATATACTAATATAAGATAATTACATAGCTAATACTCTCTCTCCCCACAAGAGTGTGAGTTTCTTGAGGAGCTGTAAAAATAAACAACTCCACCCAAATGTAAAAAAAAAAAAAAGCAAAGGTTATATCTATTCAGAACTCACTATATCAAGGGAGTCAGCAACCATCATTTGTATTTGGTAGAAACACAAATGCAGGCAAGAGAAAGCTTTATAACTGCCAAAACGGAAAGGCTTCGGGTATGCTCTGATTGGAAGCTGTTGGCATGAGCGAGAAGAGATAGACTAAACAAAAGTGGTATGTCTTGTGTGATTAGTTTGGAGAACATGTTTGGCTTTCTGACTGGTCTTGATTTGGAAACAGAGGCAAAGAAATAGGGATGCTGGCACTGATAGACCAAGTCTTGACCATTCTTGGCTGATTGCTGCAGACTGTGAGTCAGATTTCTATTGTCATATATAATCTGACCACTGTCCCTTTGTGTGTCAGTCTCTCAGTCTCCCCATTTCATCACTGACACTTTTGCAGAAAGTTGACCAGTTCAGGAAAGGGTAGATATAAGGATAGATACTTTACTGCTTGAGGATTCTCTAGTTGTCTCCATTTTCAATAGTATTACAAAATCTTTTTGACCTTTTTGTTGTTATATCATTCTGACAATCATCTGAGTAGGCTGTGCAAACGCATTTAAGAATCTAGATAAAATACAACAAACCAGCATCATGACCACTATGACAGAAACAAGAATAATGAAATAGCCCCCATAAGATGATTTAAAATCAGGAACTCTGGTTGCCTAACCCAGGTCAGGAGAATAAATCTTATATGCTATGAAGATCAGCCTTAGAGAACAAATAGATTTTTTCCTTAAGGTTTTTTTTCCTTAATCTTCTTCTACTTTCCTTGCACCCATTTCATTGATCCAAGTACAGCAAGAAGTATTGACAGCGTCACAGATGACACCAGAACTAGCACACACACAGTATTAGAAGCTTGCGTCACTCCTCATGCCAACCAGGTTAAACCGATATGTTTTCCGTCTAAGGCAGAGGTGATATTGTTAAAAAGCAGCTATTTGTCTCTTTGTCTCATTACCAACACTGTGGATACTTCTCTGTTTGCATAAATGAGTCAAGAAGTATTGGCAATGTCACAGATGACACCAGAACTAACACACACACACGGTATTAGAAGCTTGCATCACTCCTCATGCCAACCAGTTTAAACCGATATGTTTTCCATCTAAGGCAGAGGTGATATTGTTAAAAAGCAGCTATTTGTCTCTTTGTCTCATTACCAACACTGTGGATACTTCTCTGTTTGCATAAATGAGTCAGTAATTCTTCCAGGGAGAGTGTTTGAATAATTAGGAGTGCCTTCATATAGGAACTTACATCTGATTTATGGAATTATAAATAAGATTTCATTATTTACAAACTTGTATTAATAAAATATCTTCTCTCCAGCTTTGGTAACTTAAAAAATTAAGTTCTCTCCATACGGAGAATTCTCAGAACACCTTTCCTGAAGTCAACGAGATGTTGGTGTAAAGCAAACAGGACCAGTGTGCTGGCACAAAGGAAGCAGCATCGTATAGAGGCACATGGAGACCCAGGGGAAAAGGAGTCATTCGTGACATAAAGTTGGAACCATGCCATTACATTATCTGGGTTACACATTTGGATCTCCATTAGTCAATTCTAAATGACAAAATGTTTGGTCATTGCCCTTCAAAGGTCGTTGAATTAAAATTTAGAATTATCGAGGATCTGATCAAGAGATTATAATAATTGGCTCTTTTTCTGGAAAAGAAGGTCACTAGCAAAGTCACAGGTTGATTTTTTTTTAAGGTCATCTGTTTATGCAGATGCAAGTGGAAATATCACCCTATGGTCTCATTTGATGAAACCAGAATTGCCCAGAGGTTTTGATGATAAGGTCTGGTGATAGATGGCATTTCTAGCAACCAGTGAGATTGAGGGGAGTGGATAACATTTAGGACAACCTAAGAATGAAATTAGTGTATACTCTAACAACTGTTATTAAGAAAGAAGGGGAAAAAAAGTAACTGCAGGTCGGCAAAATCCAGCGATCTTTAGAAAATGATTAAAAGGGTGAACACACAAGCAAATCAAAAACAAAGCAAAAATTAAGCAGGTGTTTTAGTCCAATGTCTTGGGGAAATCCATACATTACCTGAGGTCATTTGTTTGTTTTAAAGTTCTTGGTTTACTGTTTATTTCAGAAAATATGCTGTTTGGAAGGATTTCTGAGAATTCTCAGTTTGAGGTCCCCTATTGGAGTAGTCTTTCAATTATGTAGAATTTCAAATCACCTCTTTAGTTGTGAAAGGTGAACCCAAAGATTGACTCCCTGGAGTGTCACTGCTGTATGTGATGTTAACGTTATCAGATAAGGTTACTTCCAGAGAGGTTCAAGGGCAGTTTTTCTTTGATGTCTCTTCCAATAGATGAAAACTCGTGCTTATCACGAAGCTCCTTGGGAAGATGTTGTAGGAAGGTGACAATTGGGAATGGATATAGCATATAATTACCTGTAATATTTTGTCCTATCTGCATGCAGTAGGGAAGATGAAATCACTAAATGCGTGAGCCTTCCAGTCACCAATGTGTCTTCCAGGGAGTGGACCAGAGGGCCATAAGACCTAGTAAGAATACTTTGGCCAGGGAGACTCAAGAGTTTCTGAGGTTTGTCCTAATTTTAAGGTAAAGAAGATTTTTATTCTTTCAACCTTTCCAGAAGATCATAGGCAGTAAGGGGAGTAAAGGTTTTGAGAAACCTAGAGTTATTATTCCCCATATAGTGTGTGCCTTGTTCATTGACACAAAAGTTGGTATGCCAGAGGTTGGAAACACAAATTTAAGCAGATTTTTGGCATCTCCAGGGCTGTAGATTTCAGCAAGGAAATGCCTCAACCTCTTCTGAAAACAGACAGGCAATAACTAAAACATAGTCGAATCACATGGAGGTGGAAGCTGAATAAGATGCATTTGATAGTGTTCAAAAAGCCCTTGAGGTTTTGGTTTCTGACTATGTCCTACCTTTATAATTTTTTTCAGCAGTATGTTGTTGACAGGTGAGGCATGACCCCCAAATAATCTCAGCTATGTTTTTTAAATTTCCCCACCAAAATTAATTTAAGATAGTAACCAATTTCTCTATTCCATAATGAATAGTTTCAGGCCAAAGAATAGTTTCAGCACTGCAGTGAAGAGTGCAACCAGATCTTTCCCATTCTTCCATTTACAAGCCAGAGGCTAAATGTTGGTAATTTATAATGGCTTCTTTGCATCCCTCTGGGACTTATCCTTTCAGGGATTAGACAGGATAATAACCCACTTGTTTGACATACTGATCTGCTGGAGTACTTCCTTTAGTTTCTATATTATGTCTTTTTGCACAGGTCTCAACTTTTAGTAGCAGGAACTTTTATAATAGTCACCTCTCTAGGAAAGCTGGAATGTGTTTCAAAGTTCCTTCACTGGCTTTTCATTTCTAATGGGGGTTCTAGCAGAAGTGAGAGTCTTCTTTTGTTTCCAAAGCACTCCAAAGCCATAGGCCAAAAGCATATCTGCTGTCAGTATATATGTCTGTTCTCTAGCCTTTGGTTAATTGACAAGGTCTAGTATGAAAATCCCATGGACGGAGGAGCCTGGTAGGCTGCAGTCCATGGTGTTGCTAGGAGTCGGACACAACTGAGCGACTTCACTTTCATCCATTGGAGAAGGAAATGGCAACCCACTCCAGTATTCTTGCCTGGAGAATCCCAGGGACGGGGGAGCCTGGTGGGCTGCCGTCTCATGGGGTCGCACAGAGTCGGACACGACTGAAGCGACTCAGCAGCAGACATATGTACAATAAGTTCTCCATTAGGTTTATTTTACATAAGGTAAGGTCTTCCCTGATGGTTCAGCAGTAAAGTATATCTGCCTGCAATGCAGGAGATGCAGGTTCTGTTCCTGGATAGGGAAGATCTCCTGCAGGAGGAAATGGCAAACCACTCCAATATTCTTGCCTGGAAAACCCCATGGACAGAGGAGCCTGGTGGGCTATGGTCCATAAGGTTGCAAAAAGTCGGACACAACCGAGCAACTGAGCACACAGGACTATATCTACCTATGGCAGAGGACTGTATTCTGAAGGGGAGTTGGAATTAGTGATAGCATATCCTGTTTGATAACCTTCAGTTTCAGTTTTGAGGCATGATCCATTAATAATCGGGTCAGAGTTCTCAATGAGAGGCTCCAGCAAACACGAGCAGAGTACAGAGTTCCCCAACCGAGGTATGAGGCTCCCCTTCCAGCTGTAACGGGACAGTGAAGGGATTCAGGGTATTGCTGTGGAGAATAACGTGGGAGGGAGACAGTGAAAGAATTTCATGAGAAGTTAACTGGCTGGCTGAAAAGCGTTGCCTGTTTTCAGGCAGCAGCGGTTTGTACTGTGTGAGAAGCCATGAGGTCAAGAAGGGAGCCTAGATCTAGTTGAGCAGAAGTACCAACAAGTTGTACAGCAGCAGCTATCCTATCAGGAGTGAGGTTATAGCAAGCAATGAGTGTTTGATGATTCCCATGAAATTGAGTTACAACTGCAAAATCTTATCCAGATTGCACAAATGGACAAAAGGGCTTGTTGTAGTTAATGATATTGAAGTAAGGTTGTTGAAGAACTCTCTCTTGTTAGAGAAAGCCTGTTAATGCTTGGACTTTCTGAAGAGTTTCTTTACTGTAGCCTCAGTCAAATCCTAAAATGCTGTTGTAATTTCAGTGAAGTCTGGCACCCATCGTCTAGAATATCCAATTAAACTTAGAAATTCTTTTAGTAGCTAATTTTTGGAAGGGTCTAGGATAAGTTTAGATTGTTTTTAGTCTATCAGGAAATAGTGTTCTGTCCCTCATTATATAGGTCATAGTCTAAATAATGAATGGTATTTTAGCAAATTTGTCTTTTGAAACTATATGTTCCTTTTCTGCTAAGGCTGAAAGAATGTAAACTGAATACTTTTCTTATGAGTTTCCTTGTTCTCTGAAGAAAATAGGAGATCATCCACATATATTTCACAATTGACTCACAAGGGAAATTTAATCTTTAAGTATTGATTTGAGGAAAAAAAGAAAAAAACCCGGGGTGTGATTGTCCAGATATATTGTTGTCTTACTCAGGTAAAGGCAAAAATATACTGTCTATTCTGTTCTAAAGCCACACTGAGAAAGACAATGATCTAATATGGTAAAGCAAGTGGCTTCAGGCAGAGTTAATAACAGGGTGGTATTTACATTAAGTACTATCGGGAACCAAAGGATAACAATTTTACTAATGGCCCTGAGGTCTGAACAAACTGATACCCTCATCTGTCTAGTTTCTTTACTAGCAGGACAAGAGTATTATGAAGGCTTCTGAGTAATAGCCTTGGGATATAAAGCTTTCAACTATAGGTTTAATCCCTTTGGCTCCTGGCTTCAAGAGATATTGGGGAAATTTGTATAAGTTTGGTAGGATCTGCCTGAATTTTGCTATGTTTTGTTTCTATTATTTTTCCTATGTAAACTGAAACTTTAGCTAATAGTGTCAGATATGAAGTAAAGACCTTTATCTGGGCTACGTACCAAATATAGTGGAGAAGATAAGGGACCAGCCAGAGAAGACACAACTTGATTATGTATAAGAGTACCCTTAGGAAACTGTCCCTCTGGTGTGTATTTAATGTGATAGTCTCATTTACAAAGTATTTAATGAATCTTTCACTATGAAGTTTGCAGGGATGGTATCGCAGAGCAGGAAGCAATGTTTTTAGTCAAGGGCCCACTGGTTACAGTTAAGGACTAGGAGACAGGGAACACCTATGGTTATTGGAAACACCTACCATCTGAGTGGTATGTTTAACTCTTAGACAGCTGAGCAAACATGGTAAAGCTTACATAGATAAAGAGGAGTGTCTATGTCTACCAGTAATTGATGAGGCTAACCATTTATATTTATATTTAATTCACACTGAATGTTCAAAGTTGAAAATATTGAGCTCTTTTTCCTTCCTTGCATCATCCCTTATTCATCTAAATAAAAAAATTTTTCTTCACCTTGGTTTTTCTTTGGATGGGACTACCTTTTTTTTCCCTCAGTGTCAGTTCAATTTACCAACATCTACAACTCATCCTTGGCAATAGGTGGTTAGTTTGGAAGTGAGCTACCTAACAATGTGATCTAGAGGAGCTTAAGATTATTTGGGTTCTATCTTGTTTTTGGTTCTAAAGCCCTTTTAAGATGTTCTGTCAGGTATAATTCAGGTAAAGGGACTATTTAAGATTCCAATTTCATCTTTATTTCCAATTTCATGTTTAACTCCATTGTTAAAATGAGATGAAAGGACTGCCTCTTCTTGAATTTCCAAATATATATTTTTGGAAAGTATTTTCCAATATTTCTAAAAATTTCCCATTATTTCATCTCTCTTCTGTTTGCATGATTAAACTGTGGTGCAGCCAAATTTTTAAATAAAAAAAATTTTTAATATGCAGTTATCCCTTCTTATTTAACTTGTATGCAGAGTACATCATGAGAAATGGTGGACTGGAAGAAACACAAGCTGGAATCAAGATTGCCGGGAGAAATATCAATAACCTCAGATATGCAGATGACACCACCCTTATGGCACAAAGTGAAGAGGAACTAAAAAGCCTCTTGATGAAAGTGAAAGAGGAAAGTGAAAAAGTTGGCTTAAAGCTCAAAATTCAGAAAACAAAGATCATGGCATCTGGTCCCATTACTTCATGGGAAATAGATGGGGAAACAGTGGAAACAGTGTCAGACTTTATTTTTGTGGGCTCCAAAATCACTGCAGATGGTGACTGCAGCCATGAAATTAAAAGACGCTTACTCCTTGGAAGAAAAGTTATGACCAACCTAGATAGCATATTCAAAAGCAGAGATATTACTTACTAAGGTCCGTCTAGTCAAGGCTATGGTTTTTCCTGTGGTCATGTATGGATGTGAGAGTTGGACTGTGAAGAAGGCTGAGAGCCAAAGAATTGATGCTTTTGAACTGTGGTGTTGGAGAAGACTCTTGAGAGTCCCTTGGACTGCAAAGAGATCCAACCAGTCCATTCTGAAGGAGATCAACCCTAGGATTTCTTTGGAAGGAATGATGCTAAAGCTGAAACTCCAGTACTTTGGCCACCTCATGTGAAGAGTTGACTCATTGGAAAAGACTCTGATGCTGGGAGGGATTGGGGGCAGGAGGAGAAGGGGATGACAGAGGATGAGATGGCTGGATGGCATCACGGACTTGATGGACGTGAGTCTGAATGAACTCTGGGAGTTGGTGATGGACAGGGAGGCCTGGCGTGCTGCGATTCATGGGGTCGCAAAGAGTCGGACACGACTGAGCGACTGAACTGAACTAATGGTTAAAAAGCATGCAACGTAAAATTTAAAATCCTTAGCTACTTTTAAGAATGCAGCTTAGTAGTGTTGAGCTTCCCTGGTAACTTGGACAGTAAAGAATCCATCTGCAATGCAGGAGATGTGGGTTCAGTACCTGAGCTGAAATTATCCCTTCGAGAAGGGAATTCACTTAATGACTGCCTGGAGAATTCCATGGACAGAGAAAACACGAGGTCAGAAAGAGTCAGACACCACTGAGCAACTAATAATAGTGTTAACCACATTTACATCATCATGCAACAGATCTTCAACTGATTTTTACTGGAAATATTTTGGGTATGACTTTTAGGAGACTTTGCTCTATTGGCAGCTGCATTTTTTTGACTCTCAAGTTTATTGAGGAAGGAAGGATCCTGCAGTTTCCTTTCTGGGTCAGTCCAATCACTTTTTGCAATTCACTATTTAGAATCTGAGTTTCCAACCAACATGTGTATAACTTAATGTATATCAGATAACCATGGGTCTCACCTGCAATGCAGGAGACCTCGCTTCAATCCCTGGGTTGGGAAGATCCCCTGGAGGAGGGCATGGCACCCCACTCCAGTATTCTTGCCTGAAGAATCCCCATGGACAGAGGAGCCTGGCAGGCTATGAGTCCATGGGGTCGCAGAGTCAGACATGACTTACCAACTAAGTGCAGCAAAACCATGAGTCTAATGCACTCCAAAGAATTTTAAGTTGTTCTATGAATATTTGTCGGTCTTGTCTGCATTTAAGGATACCTTAGTTATAGCTCATGATTTAGTTTGGTTCCAAAGTTTAAATTCTACAGTTGCCTACACAATTGATTCATGGGAGGGATGGATCTTAAGAGGAAACTGGAGTTTCAATTCATAAAAAAATTAGGTGATCTGGACAAGAGAGACAAAAGGGAGGAGTCCACAGAGGTACAAACAGAGAGATTAGAAAAGAAAAAAGAAGAGGAATATTTGATAGTGGGAGGCAACTGGAAGACAAGCCTGGGGAGGAGTTACCTTGGAAATGCGTCTTATCTTTTAATATACGAGCCTGTCAAATTGCTCATTGTCATTAGCCAAAGAATCTTCTAGTGAAGAAACTGTTGATGAGAATTTTATTTGGAGGCCTCTGCTACCAATAAAAAATGTTGCTCATTGGGCTTGAAAAATATTATTCTCTTTCCTTCTAGGGTATCTCTAAAATGATCAATTAAAGATTGGAGACAAGATGGCAGAGTAGAAGGACCTTGAGCTCACCTCCTCTCAGGAGAAGACAAAAATCACAACTAAATGATGAACAATCATCAATACAAAAGACCAGAACATATCAAAAGTAATTCCACATTCAAAGACATAAAGAAGAAAGCCAACAAGAGGGTAGAAGTCACATTTGCAATATAGTTAAATCCCTTACCCTCTGGGTGGGTGACCAGTTCTCCCACAGGAGTAAGAGTTCTAGCCCCACATCAGACTCCCCAGACTGAGAGCCTAGATCAGGAGTCCCCAGAGCATTTGGCTTTGAAGGCCAGTGGGGCTTGATTGCTTGGGGAGAACCAGAGATTCTACTTTTAGAGGGCATACAAAAGGTCTGGCACATGCCAGAACCCAGGGCAAGAACAGTGACTTCAGAGAAGCCTGGGCCAGACCTACCTGCTAGTCTTGGAGGGTCTCCTGGGGAGGCAGGGGGCGGCTGTGCCTCTCTAGGGTCATAAAAGCTGGTGGCAGAAATATCAAATGAAAAATTGTGCTCAAGTTAAACGTTCTCCAGGTGGTAATATCAAATGAACAATCATGTTCAAGTCAAATGTTCCCCAGAATGGCCACCAAAAGCCAAATCACCTTCAGTGAAATTATGCCATTAGAGAAATAGGTGCAAGATTTAAGAGAGCATTCATAGGCTGTGCCTCTCTAGGGTCATAAAAGCTGGTGGCAGAAATATCAAATGAAAAATTGTGCTCAAGTTAAACGTTCTCCAGGTGGTAATATCAAATGAACAATCATGTTCAAGTCAAATGTTCCCCAGAATGGCCACCAAAAGCCAAATCACCTTCAGTGAAATTATGCCATTAGAGAAATAGGTGCAAGATTTAAGAGAGCATTCATAAGAAGCAGAACTTTTTCTAACAAAAAGAGGTGATTCAGACTTAGACAAACCCGTAGCAATAGTCACTGAAAAATGATGATTATGAACCTCATGCCTTCAGTTCAGTTCAGCCACTCAGTCTTGTCCAACTCTTTGAAACCCCATGAATCGCAGCACGCCAGGCCTCTCTCATGCCTTGGGCCCCAACACAGACCTGACAGTCTGCACCTCACAATAGGCATCAAGCTCTCAGAACTCTCAAAGTCAAGCTTTCAAATCAGGAATTAAAGATGGAAGGAGACCTCTATCCAGTTTTGTTGTTGACACATTTCTTTTTTTCTAAATGGACACTGGCTTCAGAAACCATAAACTCAATTGTTGATGAAGCTAGCTTTTGCACAATGGTCTTATACCCTATAAAGGTCTTAAACCCTGTAAGTGTCTATGCCTATGTTCTATTCAGTAAGTCTCCTTCTTATCACAACACATTTACAGACACAACCAAACATGGAAGCACAAAAGGGATGAAAAGAAATGACTTGATTCCACCAAGGATGCGAAACAATTAGAAACCAATAACAAAACCCTGGTACAAAACTGAAAATAAATAGCCAAGTAACACAAAAACAGCCAAGTTTAGGCCTAGTGCTGACTTACCTCAGCAGTGTGGATTCAACGAGCATCAAGCAGCAAAATGCAGGGGCCTCCATGAGCATCAGACATCAAAGTGACAGGCAGTGCAGAGTGGATCTCAGTGGAACCCTCAGGAAAACTGTGGAAATAAACAAAGACCATCCAAATGAGTATGAACAGGCCTACTTATTGAGAACTTTCTACAGCGTGGGAGTCAGTCACCATCACTTACATTTGACAGAGTCTCAAAAGCAGGCAAGGGAGTGGAAAACTTTACAGTGCAAAACGGAAGACCCCAGGTGTGCTCTGATTAGAGATTTGTTAACACAGGAGGGGAGGAGCTGGGCTAACAGGAAGCCAGGTATTCTGTGTGATTGGTTTGGAGAACACATTTGGTTCTCTCTTGTTGGTCCTGAGCTGAAGTGGAGACAAATAAATAGGGACACTGGCACTCATAGACCATGTCCTGACCATCCTTGCCTGATTGCTGCAGAAATGTTGGTTTAACTTTCCAGGCTGGTTGCTGCAGAAATGATGGGTCAAAGTCCTACTGTTCTATATGGTTTATCCATTTGTAAATGTAGTGTCTGAGGGAAAATCCTATGATTTGTATTAACTTTTCTCAATGAGTTCTAGCCCCAATCCTGGTAAACAATAGAAGTTTAATAATTATTTGTGAAGAAGAAAGGTGATGAAAGAGAGAGATAAAAAGCCCAAATAGCAGTGAACCCTAATTAAGGATGATAAACTAAAGGAAATGTCAGTGGAATGAAGCCATTTGAGATCATAGGAAATATGCCTTCAGGTGGTGGTGTTTAGCTGTGATCCGCAGAAAGAGTAGTACAGAATCCTTCTACATGATATGCAACATTCTGAAAAGATATCACCAAATCAGAGAGAAGCTACAGGACATCATGTGAAAATGGAAAGAGTCGCAGTGACTGGCAAAAAATATTGTCCTCCCAAGCAAAAGGGATGGTCTTTGAGGTAGTGTCTTGTGGGACTACTTGTTCAAGTAAGTGTCTTTTCAACCCCTTGCCTTTGAGGAGAAAGCACTGTCAGAAACTTCTGAAACATGGTAATAAATAAGAAGTGGCTGTTAACTTCCAGACGAAACCTTATATTGCTCCCACGGGTATGTGTGGCAGACAGGACATTAATCCAATGCCTTTGCTTCACACGGACACCTGCATGCATGCACACCACCCACACGCCACCGCTACCCCCACGCCCACATACACACAAGAGACAGAGAGAATTTAAATAGATTCCAACATTACCTGGAGAAAAATAGTTATGGGTTCTCTAAAAAGGAAGTATCAATAAATCAGTGTCTAAGGTATCTGTGAGAGGTCAAGCTAAGAACCTGGCAGTAAACCAGGGGAAGTTAGCAAAGAAATAAATTGTATGTTAATTTCAAATTAGCATTTACACTGGTTCCAGGCTTCAAAGGACAAGGATCTGAGAGAAAGCAGTCAGAGGAGGAAAATTATTCATCCTAATTGAAAAAGGACTGTCTTGAGGGATTCAATAAATCAGTGTCTAAGGTATCTGTGAGAGGTCAAGCTAAGAACCTGGCAGTAAACCAGGGGAAGTTAGCAAAGAAATAAATTGTATGTTAATTTCAAATTAGCATTTACACTGGTTCCAGGCTTCAGAGGACAAGGATCTGAGAGAAAGCAGTCAGAGGAGGAAAATTATTCATCCTAATTGAAAAAGGACTGTCTTGAGGGATTCATCCTAGGGAGGAAGGCTCTTGGGATTATTGTAATCTGTCCCCTGTATTTGGCTGAGCAGTATGGAAGTAAAAGCCATCTCCCCTGGGCTGAGAAGCTGGGTACCCCATCAAATCAAGGGATGGTCTAGGGCATCAAGAAATATTTGGTTTTAACTCAGAGCTAAAAGGAAACCAAGGAAATTTTAATATCTTGGATGGCCAACAGCTATCTCAAGGTGCTAGAACTATAGCAATAACTTCAAAAAGTCTAAAATGATATGGCAATAGAAGAGGAAAAATCATTTTCCCTCAACTCTTGGCTGAGACCCCTGTAATAAAAGAGATTAACAAGAAAAAAAACAAGATTTTTAATATGTATACCTCATGTATGCATGCGAGATACCCAAGGAAAATTGAGTAACTCAAAGTGAAGTCTTACAACTCCAGCTTATACATAGCATCTTCAATAAAGAACTATAAACTCATGGAGAAATGACAAGAGAAAAGAAAGCTGTTTTTGACTTTTAAAGGTAACAAAATGTGGGAAGGTAGATCTATGGGAGGAAGCTAGGAGCAGATAAAGCCTAGTTAGTTGTTTATTACATAGATTTCTCTGGCACCTTCTACAACCTAAAGCTGTTTAGGCACTGAGGATTAACTACTGGGGATTAACTTTTGTCCTTGCTGGTGGAGAGAAGGGAGACACATTTATGTGCTGCAAAATCTATTTAGGCAAATAGGAGGGGAGCAGGGAACATTTCTTGTACCTGCTTCTTCTCAGTTACTGCAGCTCAAAACAATTCTTATGCCAAAGTGGCATATTTGGGGGTGGCATATTCTATTGGGCTTCCCTGGTGGCTCAGATGGTCAAAAATCTACCTACAATGTAGAAGTCCTGGCAGGCTACAGTCCATGGGGTCTCAAAGAGTTGGACACGACTGAGCAACTAACACTATTCTACTCCTCCTCCAGGGTGATGGATTCTTTATGCCTTGTATTGGGTTAAATGGTGATACCCCAACCACCCCTTCCCACCCCCAACCCCCAGTTTGTGTCTACCTAGGAATTATGAAGGCTTCCCTGGTGGTCAGAAGGTAAAGAATCTGCCTGCAATGCAGGAGACTTGGGTTTGATCCCTGGGTCAGAAAGATCCCCTGGAGAAGGGAATATCCACTCCAGTATTCCTGCCTGAGAAATCCCATGGACAGAGGAGCCTGATGGGCTACAGTCCATGGGGTCACAAAGAGTTGGATACGACTAAGCGACTAACAATGATTGATTGACTAGGACCTTTGATTGTGGCCTTATTTGGAAATAGGTTCTTTGCAGATATAATCAACTTAAAATGAAGTCATACTGGATAAGGGGGGGCCTTAATGTAGTGACTGGGTACCCTATTAAGAAGAAGGAATCTGATGCAAACACAGGGGAGTAGGACAGAGGCAGAGGGACTGTAGTGATACAACCCAAGGAAGTTTCAAAAGTTTCCAAGGAACTGCAAGGATTGTAGCAAGCACCCAAATCTAGGCAGGTCAAAGGATGGCTTCTCCCCTGTGGCCCTCTGAGAGAGTGTGGCCCTACCAACATCTTGATTTGGGACATCTAGCCTCCAGAACGATGAGAAAATAAAATTTTATTGTAGTAGTTTGTTACAGCAGCCCTGGAAAACTAGTACAGCCCTGAGAAGAAAACTGGATGGCATATTCAAAAATGGATGACAAATTCGATACCTATTTATCATGCACTAACTATGCCCCAAATTGGGGCTGCAGAGAACACAAAGATACATATGACCAGATCCTGCTTTGGAAGAACTTAGAATCAAAACTGTTACTGACTTTCGTGGGGGAAAAAATTTTTTTTTCTTTTTCTTTCAATGACCCTGTCAGGTTAGCAACACAGTGGGAAAAAGATACAAGAGGATCAAAGCTGTGAGTACTCAGCACTTAGGCCATACTACAGATGACTTGTAAACCACTGCAGAGTAAAAAAAAAAAAAAAAAAAAATTATAATAATAACTTCAGGACAAAGTGGTACAATGCAAATCAGATTGTTTCTTAAGCAGTTCTGTAGAGAAAAGGAAACTTTTTGAACTACTTTTCTTCTCCCTTCCCCCAGGATTCTTTCTTTTCCATAATTAAGAAACCAACATGAAGCAGCGGGAAGCAAACTGTTGGTGGGGAGGTAATTACTAATAGCAACATCAGTGCTGACACACTCTTTCTAGGAAAAAACCTCTGGCATTTTTACCTATAACAAACCTGTCATCAGTGAAGGCACTTAAGAAAGCTTCTTTGCTAGTCTTCCGAGCACTAGAGAAAATAATTATGGTAATATAAGGCATTTAACAAGCACTTCATGAGTGAAAAATTCTTTTGCCCAGTTCCTTCTCAAATGATTAGTTCTCAGGGATGGAAATTAACTTCTCTTTGCCCCCAGATGATCAAATTAGAGCAATTCTATCTAGTTTTAATCCCTGAAATTTAAAAAAAAAAAAAGATAATTTATAAAGCCTGGAACTTAATATAGTGTTAGTGTTAATTGTTCAGTCATGTTCAACTCTTTGTGACCCCATAGACTGTAGCCCACAAGACTCCTCTGTCCAGGGGATTCTCCAGGCAAGAATACTGGAGTAGATAGCCATCCCCTTCTTCAGGGGATCTTACTGACCCAGGGATGGCAGGTCAAAGGAAAAGGATGTCCTATATCACAGGTAGATTCTTTACCATCTGAGCCACCAGGGAAGACCAATTGACTATTACTATTACTGGAGTTAATTCCTCAAGTGATCTTCCACATCTTCTTATATCTTATATTTTCTTATATCTTTCCTGGGTCAGGAAGATCCCCTGGAGAAGGAAATAGCAACCCACACCAGACCTCTTACCTGGAAATGTCCATGGATGGAAGAGGCTGGTAGGCTATAGTCCATGGGATTACAGAGTCGGACACGACTGAGCAATTAATTTAATTAACATATCTTTCTGGATATGATAGATTAATAATAATTAATAATATATTTATATATTAATTTATATCAATATAACACAGTGTAGGTTTGAGATACGTCAAAGAAATATTGAACTGCACACAGTAAAAGGAGGATTTTATTCAAGACCAAGCTGGTTTTAGAAAAGGCAGAGGAACCAGAGATCAAATTGCCAACATCCACTGGATCATGGAAAAAACAAGAGAGTTCCAGAAAAACATCTATTTCTGTTTTATTGACTATGCCAAAGCCTTTCACTGTGGATCACAATAAACTATGGAAAATTCTGAAAGAGATAGGAATACCAGACCACCTGACCTGCCTCTTGAGAAATCTGTATGCAGGTCAGGAAGCAACAGTTAGAACTGGACATGGAACAACAGACTGGTTCCAAATAGGAAAAGGAGTATGTCAAGGCTGCATGTATATTGTCACTCTGCTTATTTAACTTATATGCTGAGTACATCATGAGAAACGTTGGGCTGGAGAAAGCACAAGCTGGAATCAAGATTGCCGGGAGAAATATCAATCACCTCAGATATGCAGATGACACCACCCTTATGGCAGAAAGTGAAGAAGAACTAAAAAGCCTCTTGATGAAAGTGAAGGAGGAGAGTGGAAAAGTTGGCTTAAAGCTCAACNTCCTGGGTGTTCATTGGAAGGACTGATGCTGAGGCTGAAACTCCAATACTTTGGCCATCTCATGAAAAGTTTTGACTCATTGGAAAAAAAACCTGATGTTGGGAGGGATTTGGGGCAGGAAGAGAAGGGGACAACAGAGGATGAGATGGCTGGATGGCATCACTGACTCATTGGACATGAGTTTGAGTGAATTCCGAGAGTTGGTGATGGACGGGGAGGCCTGGCATGCAGTGATTCATGGGGTCGCAAAGAGTCGGACACTACTGAGCAAGTGAACTGAACTGAACTGAACTGAACTGATTTAGCAGCAGCAGCAGCAGCTGTGAGGATGAGGGCACTGACAGCAGCCTAGAATCTTATTTTAATCCACGCATGGACTAGAAAAGCCAAACCACATTTGCTTTAATCATATAATTAAGTCATTGTCTAGCTAGATTATAAGTTCCAGGTAACAATAGTACAGTGTCTGCCAAATATCTGATCATTTATAAATATTTGAAGAAAACAAAACAACGGTTAGAGGCAAAGAGCGAGGAATCACAAATTTTATCTTTGTAGAATCAAGGCTGCCAAAAATGAAATCATTTTGGTATTGAGAAGTGAAGTACAATAACAACTTGGAAAATGGTCTAACTCACAAAACCAGTGAAAGTGAAAGTGAAGTCACTCAGTTGTGTCTAACTCTTTGGGACTCCATGGACTGTAGCCTATCAGGCTCCTCCATCCATGGGATTCTCCAGGCAAGAATACTGGAGTGGGTTGCCATTTCCTTNTACAATAACAACTTGGAAAATGGTCTAACTCACAAAACCAGTGAAAGTGAAAGTGAAGTCACTCAGTTGTGTCTAACTCTTTGGGACTCCATGGACTGTAGCCTATCAGGCTCCTCCATCCATGGGATTCTCCAGGCAAGAATACTGGAGTGGGTTGCCATTTCCTTCTCCAAGGAATCTTCCCAACCCAGGGATTGAACTCGGGTCTCCCACATTGTAGGCAGACACCTTACCATCTAAGCCACCACTGTGACATGCAAGCAAATTATTTAAGCTCAAATTTCTCACTTCAGTCAGACCCATATGTTCCAAGACAAAGTACAAACTGACTTAACTTTGCCTAGATTCATAAAATCGTTAATTGGAAAACTCCCTAATTTACAAATTCTGACTAGTTCCTGAGAAGCCTGGCCTATATGATCAACTCCAGCCTGCAAGTACATTTCCCTAACTCCATCTTTCTCAAAACACTCTACAGCTACATTGGTATGTATCAATAATAATATTAACAGATTTAACTTTGATAAAAGTATATTTCTGATGTTCTTTGGTCAAGAGTGATAGACTGTGCGCATGAATGCAAAGTAGCTTCAGTTGTGTCTGACTCTTTGTAACCCCATGAACTGTAGCCCACCTGGCTCCTCTGTCCATGGGATTCTCCAGGCAAGAACTAGAATGGGTTGCCATTTCCTCCTCCAGGGGATCTTCCCAACCCACGGATTGAACCCATGTCTCTTATGCCTTCTGCGTTTGCAGGCAGGTTCTTTAACACTAGTGCCATCTGGGAAGCCCAGTGATAGACCATGTTTTATTAAATATCACACCTATTTTTAAAGTTTGTTTTCACAAATTTTCTTGAGCAGTAGACATATTCAGGCAAGAACTAGAATGGGTTGCCATTTCCTCCTCCAGGGGATCTTCCCAACCCACGGATTGAACCCATGTCTCTTATGCCTTCTGCGTTTGCAGGCAGGTTCTTTAACACTAGTGCCATCTGGGAAGCCCAGTGATAGACCATGTTTTATTAAATATCACACCTATTTTTAAAGTTTGTTTTCACAAATTTTCTTAAGCAGTAGACATATCAGTGTATTAAGAAATTTTTTCTAACACAAATTATATGCTATTTAAATTCTGCCTGGAAAAAGAGAAAAGAAATGAGCTGAAACATGGAATCAGTTCAAATAGACAACATCAGGAGAGGGAGAAAGCACAAGAAAATAAATACTATACAATCAATAAATGATTCAACAAATATCAGCACACAAGTCAGATGAATTGTATCCTTTTGAAAACTATTGTACTCCAATATATTTAGTCTTTTCTACATGCTTTAAATTCTCATAATTTTAAGTTTACACTCAGAATAAATATAAATACACAATTTAATTTTGTTTCTTATAATGTATGATGGGGCATATATTATCTGAGTTTTAATTATCTCATTTGTAGAGATATTATATCACATTTAACTTTGAAGAGCCAACCAAATGGTTCTCTTTTACATAATTAAAGACACTATAAAATTATATTTTATATCTGCATACTTCATTATATATAATCGTTCTGCATACATTATATACTGGTGACATTCACTTTACTGTGTATAATTGTATACACGAAATCATGTTTATTACACTTTCTGAGCAATTCAAACAATTTTTCTCATGAAGTTTTGATTATATACAGTATTTGCCTGATGTGCTGATTCTAGAAATGAATCATGAAGTAATTTTTTATTCCACTGCAATACCTACAACACAGATGGGTTGATATGAACACATCAAAAGAAAAAAAATGGTAAAACTGTCAGCATGCAGTCAGTTCTCCATTTTGTTGACCAAATCTGAATTTTTATTCCTGAAGCCTAAGACAAACATATTTAAATGATATAAACCATCAAAGAGTCATCTGTATAGCAAAGAAAATGACTATGTTAATGATAGCACACCAGAAGATGGCAGTCTCATTTCTTTAAGGAATAGGATGACGCTGAGACAAATGGTTGGGATAAAGATGACAGAGTGCGGAAGATGAAATTGTTCAGGTAACTGCTGGCTACTGCCTGTCGGCATAATTCTTTCCCCAGTTAGGCCAATGAACTCTTGCAGAAAGTGCCAGAAACTGAAAAGCCTAACTTTCAATGCTATGGAGTACACCACAAACGATTACATAAGGAGAGAAAGAAAGAGTTCACAATTCATTGGAAACTTTTTCACCACTGCCTTTTTCTCATCTTTCCTGGCACATTCCTCTTTCATGCTGTGTCAGCACACGTGAATGCTGAGATAAAACTGAGGGCATTCCTCTGCTGTTTTTTCTAGACTCACCAACTGAAAGAGAAAACAGACTTACTNAAAGAAAGAGTTCACAATTCGTTGGAAACTTTTTCACCACTGCCTTTTTCTCATCTTTCCTGGCACATTCCTCTTTCATGCTGTGTCAGCACACGTGAATGCTGAGATAAAACTGAGGGCATTCCTCTGCTGTTTTTTCTAGACTCACCAACTGAAAGAGAAAACAGACTTACTCTGGTCAGGCAAAAACTTAGAGGCCAATAATCTAGTCATATCCACATCCTTCAAAGAAGATATTCCAACCTGAAATACATCTAAATCCAAAATATATATGTATTGATTAACCTCCTTCTCAGCTCTGAGGAGTCAGGCATTAAGGCAGCAGATTGGGCCTTCATGCTGTGTGTCTTCAAAACCCTCTCATTGATTTTTGTGACTTTCAGATGCACCACCATGAGCTATAGGCTGAATACAAAGAAATCAAAAATTCTAAATTGAAGTTCTATAATAGTTACCCTGCTCTTTTATTTCCTGCCTTTTTGATAAGCTGCTTCTCTCCAACCTATGCATATAGAACAGAAACAATTTGGTTTGCCCTTGAAGAATCCCTCCCCTACCAAAAAAGAACACTGGCATTATTCACATTTTCCCAATATGGATTTATGTAATGCCTTTTTTTTTTTTTCAGTTCCAATTTGAAGGCTTGGAGAGTGGTGAAAGATATTATTAAGCACACCCATTTAATTTCCAAAGTTAATGAGTGGAGCTCAACAGATTGAGTGCATTGTATCAGAATAACT
Source organism: Oreotragus oreotragus (assembly GCA_006410675.1). Taxonomy (NCBI): domain Eukaryota; kingdom Metazoa; phylum Chordata; class Mammalia; order Artiodactyla; family Bovidae; genus Oreotragus; species Oreotragus oreotragus. The sequence goes on along the minus strand of SJYX01017666.1, from coordinate 21,097 downwards.
TTGATTTCTTTGGAATTGCTCTGAAACTCAGAGAGGGTATGATGACCAAATGGTGCTAAACTAATGATCTTTTCATATTAGGATCTGAAAAGACAGAAACAAATATTGTAGCATGCATAGCAATATTGTTTCAATTTGTAGATGACAAAATACATTTCATCTCAATTAGCAAGTAGACTTTGTTATGAATTGCTAGCCAGATTGCTAATAATTAAAGACTCAATGTGTCTTCAGTCATTACAATTGGGCAGTGATGAGAGGTTGTTAAAAGTATTTGAATTCCGTTTGCTCTATTTATTTGGGGAAAGGAAAAAAATCCTGATCTCCATAACGATGAATTAAGAAATAGTGCATATGATTATTCTGGATCTTCTGGAAAAGATATCATTTCACAGTGTTTGCAGTGATGATACCCCAGAACAGAAATGGTCCCCAGAGGACCCCAGGCAAGTTCAAACAAGTAACTTTCCCAAACAAGTAACTCCCTGGCCCTTGTTCCAAATTCCTGTCTTCCTCTTATTTTTAAAATAGGCTCACTTTTTTATTTTTATTTTTATTTTTTTTGGATGCTTTTTTTTTTTTACACGAACTCCCAAACTAGGCTCACTTTTTTAAAAGTTAGCAACTGAGAGCTTAATACATGTATGCTTTCCCATACTTATACTCTCACGTAACTCACCTACATGGCCAGTTTTAGTGTTTATTTTGATTTGAGCAAACTAACTGCATTATCATCTTGTGTTGAGGTTACGTTAGTCAAGCATTTCTTTCTCTTCCTGCAGTTTAGGTATGTGGGCATGATTTCATGCACGCAAATTATCACTAGCATCAATTTTTAAAACCCAAATCAGTTTAAGACATCCCTTTCCTATATATTTTATGCTGAAACCAATTGGTAATGATCTTCAGTATTTATTGATGACTTTTTCCCCCTAAGATTTTTAAATAATGAGCTTTTGCCCTTGCAGCAATTTGTTATTGCAAAGTCCATGTCATGCTGTGGCTTCTTCATATCTTCTGAACGGGCTCTTATTCACCATTATCACTGTAACAAAGAAAATGGACCCTCCTCCACACGTGGCCAACTATGCCAGGTGCTATACACAAAAAGTCAAAAAAAGTACTCTGGCCCATCAGGGCTTTGTTTTAGAGATGAATAGATCTCAAGTAGGATTATGATATGATCATTCCTGGCTGAAAAATCCAGACTGAATTTTCTGGCACATATGTTACTGTTTTATGCTGATCCAGAGCTCATTCTCCACAAAAACAAAACAAAAAAAAAGAAGAGATCAGCAAATGTTAGGGTATTTTTCATCAGACTTAGACAGCCATTGTATTTAATTTTCTTTCACATTATACAGACTGCATTTCCCATTTAATCCCAAACACAAAAAATTTGCCCAAGTGTGAGTCTAATTGACCAGTATGGCAGGACTGAATTTTATATACTCATACTGGTATTTAATATAGTTGGGTGAAGAAATGATTCAGATTATTTAAATCTATCAGAGTATTTAAATTATTTAAATCATTTAAATCTATGATAATCACAGTTCAATCCCTATGGAGTTTCACTTACAAGGTCAAAAGTCTATCTTATGTTCTATTTTATTTATTTCTCCAATCTCCTAGAATTGTAGAAACAAAAGTAATTTTTTTTTTCTTTTTTCTAACTGGCCTTGTGTGGTGCAATTTAGTCAGTTTGCTGTGGTCATTCATTCTCAACGTACTGCTTCTGCTGCTACTTAGGCGCTCAGTCGTGTCCAGCTCTTTGTGACCCTATGTACTGCAGCCCATCAGGCTCCTCTATTCATGGAATTTTCCAGACAAGAATGCTGGAGAGGGTTGCCATTTCCTACTCTTTGCTGTGGTCATTCATTCTCAACGTACTGCTTCTGCTGCTACTTAGGCGCTCAGTCGTGTCCAGCTCTTTGTGACCCTATGTACTGCAGCCCATCAGGCTCCTCTATTCATGGAATTTTCCAGACAAGAATGCTGGAGAGGGTTGCCATTTCCTACTCTAGGGAATCTTCCCAAACCAGGGGTCGAACCTGTGTCTCCCGCATCTCCTGTACCGCAGGCAGACTCTTTACCAATGAACCACTAAGGAAGCCAGATGAATATTTATTGAGCACCTATTTCATGCCAGGGACTATGCTACATGCTGGAGATAGATTAGTAATCAGAGCAGACAGTCCCTACTCCTGAGGAGCTTTCAGACACTTTAATAGACAAATTCTGGAAATAAACTCTAGCAGTTCCTTAATTTTCTGATCATTTCTTTATCTAGTAAGATATGATTACCCAATAAATTAATTATCACATATCTAATATTTCCTCAACTCTCACTAGAGTATTTTGATGGAAATATTAATGATCTCTGATACTTTCAGAGATCATTAATTCAGTAGCAAAAATGTTACAAACTGTGATCATGTCCTGAAGGTAGAATTCTAAATCTTACTTACTGAGCTTGGCTATTTTTTATTTTCTCTTAACTGAACAAATAAAAATGAGAAAATATCTTTGGCTTGGAAACTTTTTCACCTGGAGATCTCTTTTAAGAAATATCTTATGCATTTTAGTTAGGTAGTAAATGGCTTTACGAATGAATGCAATCCAAGAAAACAAAATTTGTGCGAGTTTCATTCACTTCTCTGTTTTCGGCACATAAAACTGAGTGCCTACTATGTGTTGGCAATAAAGAAGTCAATTTATTTATATTTATATCAGCAAACTAAAATGGACTGGAATGGATGAATTTAACTCAGATGACCATTATATCTACTAGTGTGGGCAGGAATCCCTTAGAAGAAATGGAGTAGCCATCATAGTCAACAAAAGAGTCCAAAATGCAGTTCTTGAATGTAGTCTCAAAAGCGACAGAATGATCTCTGTTTGTTTCCCAGGCAAACCGTTCAATATCATGGTAATCCAAGTCTATGCCCCGACCAGTAATACTGAAGAAGCTGAAGTTGAATGGTTCTATGAAGACCTACAAGATCTTCTAGAACTAACACCCAAAAAAGATGTCTTTTTCATTATAGGGGACTGGAATGCAAAAGTAGGAAGTCAAGAAACACCTGGGGTAACAGGCAAATTTGGCCTTGGAGTATAAAATGAAGCAGGGCAAAGGCTAGTAGAGTTTTGCCAAGAGAATGCACTGGTCATAGCAAACACCCTCTTCCAACAACACAAGAGAAGACTCTATGCATGGACATCACCACATGACCAACACCAAAATCAGACTGAATATATTCTTTGCAGCCAAAGATGGAGAAGCTCTAATCAGTCAGCAAAAACAAAACTGGGAGCGGACTGTGGCTCAGATCATGAAATCCTTATTTCCAAATTTAGGCTTAAACTGAAGAAAGTGGGGAAAACAACTAGACCATTCAGGTATGCCCTAAATCAAATCCCTTATGATTATACAGTGGAAGTAAGAAGTAGATTTAAGGGTCTAGATCTGCTAGACAGACTGCCTGATGAATTATGGATGGAGGTTTGTGACATCGTACAGGAGACAGGGATCAAGGCCATCCTCAAAAAGAAATGCAAAAAAATGCAAAATGGCTGTCTGAGGAGGCCTTACAAATAGCTGTGAAAAGAAGAGAAGTGAAAAGCAAAGGAGAAAAGGAAAGATATACCCACTTGAATGCAGAGTTCCAAAGAATAGCAAGGAAAGATAAGAAAGCCTTCCTCAGCGATCAATACAAAGAAATAGAGGAAAACAATAGAATGGGAAAGACTAGAGATCTCTTCAAGAAAATTAGAGATACCAAGGGAATATTTCATGCAAAGATGAGCTCAATAAAGGAGAGAAATGGTATGTGTGTAACAGAAGCAGAAGATATTAAGAAGAGGTGGCAAGAATACACAGAAGAACTGTACAAAAAAGATCTTCACAACCCGGATAATCACGATGGTGTGATCACTCACCTAGAGCCAGACATCCTGGAATGCACAGTCAAGTGGGCCTTAGAAAACATCACTACGAACAAAGCTAGTGGAGGTGATGGAATTCCAGTTGAGCTGTTTCAAATCCTGAAAGATGATGCTGTGAAAGAGCTGCACTCAATATGCCAGCAAATTTGGAAAACTCAGCAGTGGCCACAGGACTGGTGAAGGTCAGTTTTTATTTCAATCCCAAAGAAAGACAATGCCAAAGAATGCTCAAACTACTACACCATTGCACTCATCTCACATGCTAGTAAAGTAATGCTCAATATTCTCCAAGCCAGGCTTCAGCAATACGTGAAATGTGAACTTCCAGATGTTCAACCTGGTTTTAGAAAAGGCAGAGGAACCAGAGATCAAATTGCCAACATCTTCTGGATCATCAAAAAAGCAGGAGAGTTCCAGAAAACCATCTATTTCTGCTTTATTGACTATGCCAAAGCCTTTGAGTATCACAATAAACTATGGAAAATTTTTAAGAGATGGGAATACCAGACCACCTGACCTGCCTTTTGAGAAACCTATATGCAGATCAGGAAGCAGCAGTTAGAACTGGACATGAAACAACAGACTGGTTCCAAATAGGAAAAGAGTATGTCAAGGCTGTATACTGTCACCCTGCTTATTTAACTTCTATGCAGAGTACATCATGAGAAAGCCTGGGCTGGAAGAAGCACAAGCTGGAATCAAGATTTCTGGGAGAAATATCAATAACCTCAGATATGCAGATGACACCACCCTTATGGCAGAAAGTAAAGAAGAGCTAAACAGCCTCTTGATGAAAGTGAAAGTGTGAAAAAGTTGGCTTAAAGCTCAACATTCAGAAAACGAAGATCATGGCATCCGGTCCCATCACTTCATGGGAAACAGATGGGGAAACAGTGGCAGACTTTATTTTTCTTTGTTCCAAAATCACTGCAGACGGTGACTGCGGCCATGAAATTAAAATACGCTTACTCCTTGGAAAGAAAGTTATGACCAACCTAGACAGCATTTTCGGAGAAGGCAATGGCACCCCACTGCAGTACTCTTGCCTAGAAAATCCCATAGATGGAGGAGCCTGGTAGGCTGCAGTCCATGGGATCACTAGGAGTCNAAAGTTATGACCAACCTAGACAGCATTTTCGGAGAAGGCAATGGCACCCCACTGCAGTACTCTTGCCTAGAAAATCCCATAGATGGAGGAGCATGGTAGGCTGCAGTCCATGGGATCACTAGGAGTCAGACATGACTGAGCAACTTCCCTTTCACTTTTCACTTTCATGCATTGGAGAAGGAAATAGCAACCCACTCCAGTGTTCTTGCCTGGAGAATCCCAGGGATGGGGGAGCCTGGTGGGCTGCCGTCTATGGGGTCGCACAGAGTCAGACACAACTGAAGTGACTTTGCAGCAGACAACATATTAAAAAGCAGAGACAATACTTTGCCAACAAAGGTCCGTCTAGTCAAGGCTACGGTTTTTCCAGTAGTCATGTGAGAGTTGGACTATTAAGAAAGCTCAGTGCCGAATAATTGATGTTTTTGAACTGTGGTGTTGGAGAAGACTCTTGAGAGTCCCTTGGACTGCAAGGAGGTCCAACCAGTCCATTCTAAAGGAGATCAGTCCTGGGTGTTCACTGGAAGGACTGATGCTGAGGCTGAAACTCTAATACTTTGGCCACCTAATGGGAAGAGTTAACTCATTGAAAAAGACCCTGATGCTGGGAGGGATTGAGGGCAGGAGGAAAAGGGACGACATGAGATGGTTAGATGGCATGATCAACTCGATGGACATGAGTCTGGGTAAACTCAGGCAGTTGGTGATGGACAGGGAGGCCTGGTGTGCTGTGCTTGATGGGGTCGCAAAAAGTCGGACATGGCTGAGCGGCTGAACTGAAGTGGACTGAATGAATGAATGTGGCCTCAGTGATAGTACAAGGCTAATTCTTACCATTTAACCAGAAAAGAAAAAAATAAATCACATGAAAATCCTCGGTGAAGTAAAATTTTGTGATAGATTTAGTCTAGTAACTTTTATTGTAAATACTGGCTTATTTGGATTTATCTCAACCAGTTAATTTGAGGTCTCTATTCCATTTTTAGATTTCAAGCATTTCCCCCCTTTTATTGGTTTTGTGAAATCTGTTAGTGCTGTTTCTAAGATCTTTGGTGTACTACAGTTGCATTAAACTGTGTTTACATGGGGATTTTTTTTTTTTTTTAATGTATTCTGCTTAGGACTATCTGTGTTTCGTAGAATCATTTCTCTCTTCCATTCTGGAAAGTTCTGACTCATTATCTCATTGAATATTGCCTCTCCCTTTTTCCGTTTTCTCTCCCTGGATGCATGCTAAATGTATGTGAGATCTCCTTATTCTCTTCTCCATCTTTTAGTCTCCATCACAGTTATCTTTTTTCTAATTTTGCTGTTTCCTGATGGATTTTTGCTATGTCTAGCTTTTGGTTTGAAAATTGATTCTTCACTGTGTCTAATCTACTCTTCAACTTATTAAATGATTCATTGAAACAGTTGTATTTTTCATTTTTGAAACTGTATTTCAGTTCTTTCTAAACCTGTCTGCTTCATTCTAATAGTTTATTAATTTATCATGTTTTATTTCATTTCTTCTTTTTATAATATTTTGTACTACATCTTTAAAGAAAATAACATGAAACTTGATTTCTCATTATTTTAAGTTCTTAGAGGACCTAAATTTGCTTTGTAATACTTCCAATGACACTTGCTCTTGGTCTAGTGCAGAGATCATGGCCCTACAGAAATGATTCACTTTTGCATTAGTGTAATGTGTCCTGGGGACAATGCTAATATGCATTATCATCACAAGTACTCAAGAGGCAAACATCTTTTCACAACAGTGAATGAAGTGAGGCCAGACCTAGGGTAACAAATTCTCAGGGGTGACATTTTTTTTCTTCTATCTACCACAAATATAGATACTTTTTCTCATAGTCTATCTCTGCCGGCACATTTTTTTTTTTTTTCATAGCCCATCTTTTCACCAAGTGTTAGGATTCTGGTTTTATATGGAGTTAAAGTTAATTAATGTCCCATCTTACAGAGAACAAGTCTGTCTCCCACTCCAAGGGGAAGTTAAAGCCTGGTCACTAAATCCAGCAAGTGCCCCTAAGACAGTTCAGCTGCTTGATTTTCACCTTCCTCTCATGGGAGTTTTCCCTTTCTGTCTTTAAAACTCAACCAAGCAATCAAAGTGTCTTATTAAATTTTGCCTACCAACATTTGGAAGGTGGTAATGAGATACCCGGTCAGTTACATTGCTGAAAAGAAGTTTTACAAGGTATTTTAAACTCTCCTTTGTTATTTTACTTTTGGTCTTGACACACATTAATCAAAGCTACAATTTTCATCTGAGTTGAAGGCAAAGAAAAGATGATAGACGAACATTTCTCTGGTGCTGGGACATCTGTACTCCTGCCAGAAAAGATGTGAATTTCCAGTCTCCTTTCCTAATGGTACTGCTGCCTGTGTTGCAGGGTACGAAAGGAGTGAGGACTGCGCACGTATAGGTTAACACTGCAGATCAGTCCTTGTGAATGTTACTGAACCTTTACTTCTTCTCTTGTTAACATTTCTGTATTCCTTTCTGGTATCCCCTTGACTTGCAATTCTCTCTGAGTCAAGGACTTTTTCTTGAGAAAAAGAATCAGATCTCAACCGATCTGAGTAACATAGAAACAATCATTAGAGGACCATGTCCACAGACTAGGAGCACAGGCTCCCAAGTCAGTGAGAGAGAGAAAGTCTGTTCCTGTTCTCAAGCACCTGTTTTTTCCTCCAACCAATTTCCAGGTAAGAAGCGTGCTTTGTTTTTTAAAAGGAAGTTATGTGCTGTAAAGATAGGAATAGCAATGAAAAAGGAGAAAAAACAGTCCTTAAAAACATCTTCCAGAATGGAAGTCTCCCAGCATGTGGAAGTCATCCAGTGCTCCTGACAAGTTAAATCAGTGGCCTAATTATTTTTGCACAGGAAAGGTGACTCAGAAAGAATATGAAGAATGTCTTACAGAAATCTGCATATTTATCTCATTCTTAAACCTACTCTTTTCAACTCCTACTCTCATATTTATGGACAAAGGAAAGGGTGAAAAAAAAATTGTAAAGGCCATATGATGTGCAGGCTGATTAAAAGTGAAAGCCAGATCTGCTGACAATTGACAAAAGATCAGGCAGTCATTTATTTAATTGGACTCCAAGTGACAGGAAGGTGAGATAGTTATCGAAGAGATTACTCCTTTGTTCCAGCCTCACTGTTTAAGTCATTTCAAATGGAAAAAGGAACTTTTTCAATTTCTCTAGGACACTATCCTGAAGAGATTTTTCAATATTCATCCAGGTAATCAGGATCAAGAATACCATTTGCCTCCCTCACAGAAAGAAGGGATGACGGGCCACTGAAATGGAAGGACTGAGAATGTTGGATGTATTACCTCAGCTGCATGTCAGTGAGACACAGGGAAGTGAATACTCAGTCTATGCTGTTTGGTTCTTTGTTCAATGGCCTAAAAATATGGTTCAAAAGAGAAACACCCAACTTCCTCCCTATCTTCATTGACCTACAGAAGAATTTAATTTCTCCTTTACAACTGCTAGAATTCTGACCCAGGAGCATCAGGCTTTTGGTACAGAGAAACTAGATACTAGAAGCAAGCATACAAATATATTTTTCATCTTCTTAGCACTAGATTGATGAGAGAGGAAAGAATTAAAACTTGCTGAGTACCCAGTAAATGCCAAGTAATGTGCAAGGCACATTACATATTTTATTACATTATCACAATAACCTTATCATAAGAAGGAAATGGCCCAATACTTCATAGAGCTAAAAATAACTTTGAAAACACTATCATTCATGCCTCCAACACTTGTGGGTTCTATTTAAAGATAAAATATAAGACTTGACTCCAAATTAGAGAGATGTGATGGTCATTGTTGTAAAGCTCAAGTGCTGGTCACTCTCATCAAAAAACTGCTGCCTTCAAGAGAATGTTAGACATTTGCAAGGCAAACGGAATCCCTAGGAATTCTTAGCAGCCAAGGGGTACCTTTAAGGAAAGGGGGAGTAGTGACCCATACTATAATCCTTTCATTAGAGATGACATGGTAGCCTCCCATCATGCTTGATGAATTCATTTCCACAGTATAGGGCTGGAATACATAGGCTAGCTCAGAATGGAAGCAAAAAAATATCTGGAAAAGCACTGCTATCATCAAATTAACTTTTAGTTATTAGTAATACACAAATACAGGCCACTCTAGAAAGGTGGATGAGGACGCCATCATCAGGCCTTGGGACATAAAAGTGGCACTGTACAGGCTGAATGGAAGAGTCTGGAGCTTAGAAGCCTCCCATCCATTCACCAACTCTCCTGTTCCAGATGAACACAGCTCTAGGAAGTTGTGGGTCCCACAAGGTTAACCCAGGAGACCTATGTCACCAAGAGAGGGGGAATTACCAGATGGTGGCCACACTGAGGTGAAGGTAGGGAGAACTTCTTTCTCTTCTTCTTTATAAGTTGACTATTAGACCATCTGCAGAAGGAGAGGATCAGATGACCCTTGCCAGAGGTATGTATCTCTGTCACTGCATAGAATTTTATGTTTACGTCCATAAAGCAAGATCACCCATTGTGCAGAGGCATGAACTCTGAGCACGAATTGTCTAGATGATGGGAGAGCATCTTCTCCTTTTGATCTTAAAATATCTCTTCCTATGTAGAGTATTAATACAGGATTCCTGGAGGGCAGGGATAAGATCAGCAAGCTACTTTCAACAGAAAAATAGCAAGTGTGGTATAAGGATTTTTTAAGAGATAAAATTCTCAACAGGCTGAATCATAAAGAACACAGGCAACAGCCTTAGGGGGACAGCACGGGCCACAGCTCAGCAAGGATCAGAGCAGGAAGTTGACTGATCATTTCTGTCTTTTTTCCCAGAGTGCAGAAGTCTTTGCTGTAACTAGGAAGTAGCTTTACATAAAAGTCTGCCAATCTCCAAAGGATGCCGACACAACATATATAGTCAATTCATGTCCCAGTGCCTTCCTGAGGCCATCTTTGAATCAGATCCAGCCATGGCCACTGCCAAACTAGATTGTAAAGTCCTGTGATCTATCACTTAATAGGTCCCACCTTCTAACAGAGTAAGCAAGCATTTCTCAAACTGTACTCCATGGAGATAAAGATAAGTTATAGATATAGATATAGATATACTGAGAACCCCAAAGGAATCAGATCAAGTTTATTTAAGTCAATGATTGCCAAACTTATCCAACCATAAAACTCTTTAAAAAATAACAAATAAAGTCTCTTGGGACTTCACTGATCATATTTAATAAACAGTGGTCAAATGGGTAAGTGTATTATTTATAGCCTCTGGGATAACTGGAAATTCAGACTTATCTCATTGACTTTGAGTTTTATTCATTCATTTATTCATCAAAAATCTATTCAGCATAAACAACATGTCCACTTTATAAAAATTGCTACATAATACACAGGTAAACAAAACAGATACAGTTCCTGTCATTTGGGAATAAAAATCAGGCAATAAAAAGCATCAAATGATTACTAGCAGTATCAAATGCCATGATGAAAATAATCAGGATGCCTAAAGAAATACGGTCAGAGAAGGACTGGAATGGGGCCAGTCCTGAAGAATGAGACCGAGCCTACCATAAGAGAGCTGGGAGCAGAGGCATATGGCAAGACAACTAAAGCCAGATGAGCTTGAGTGAAATGCTACTTTATTTTCCATACTGAAATCATAAACTATATTTCTGTCTATTTTAGGAACTTCCATCAGTGAAAGCAATTTCGAAATTCAAGAAATTGTCTTCTTGTTATTCTGAAAGCAAAAGTTGGGATATTACATTTAAGTTTCTTACATCATCCTGTGTTTCTTTTTAAATTAATCATCAAGTTTATTTCTTGTTTCATATCGACCTACCTTGATGAAGTCTATGTTAATGGATAGTAAAGATCATGCCTATCTTATCACTTGCTGTATCATAAATATTCAAATATCATTTTTATATGGTTAATATAATTTATTTTTATGAATAAGTTTTTGATCCTCAGGAATCTGGGCAAACAATATAGTATCTACTAAAAATACTATCCTTTTGGTTGATGTAACCTTCATATTCAGGTAATTGCATTTATTTCACTTTGCTTTTATATATGAATCATTTATGTGTAATTGATTTGGGATACAATTTTTAAATTATTCAATTTCTAAAAATATTCTTTAAAACATGTAATAAAGCTCATGGGTATATTTTTTTAATTAGAAAAATATTTAAAGTGATTGATGTGCATCAACCATCTTCAGCAAAGGATTATCATAGCATATATATATTATGAGCTGTATTTTCTATAAGTAAGAATATATAAATTTTCAAAGAATGACAATGATTGAGTGAACATCATTTACATTTCAGAGTGAAAGGATGGATGACATAAAAATAACATTTATTTTAAAAAGCAGAGACATTGTTTTGCCAACAAAGGTCCATCCAGTCAAGGCTATGGTTTTTCCAGTAGTCATGTATGGATGTGAAAGTTGGACTATAAAGAAAGCTGAGCACTGAAGAAATGATGCTTTTGAACTGTGGTGTTGGAGAAGACTCTTGAGAGTCCCTTGGACTTCAAGGAGATCCAACCAGTCCATTCTGAAGGAGATCAGCCCTGGGAGTTCTTTGGAAGGAATGATGCTAAAGCTGAAACTCCAGTACTTTGGCCACCTCATGCGAAAAGTTGATTCATTGGAAAAGACTCTGATGTTGGGAAAGATTGAAGGCAGGAGGAGAAGGGGACAACAGAAGATGAGATGATTGGATGGCATCACTGACTTCATGTACATGAGTTTGAGTGAACTCCAGGAGTTGGTGATGAATAGGGAAGCCTGGTGTGCCTCAGTCCATGGGGTTGCAAAGAGTCAGACATGACTGAGCGACTGAACTGAACTGAAGAAATCCACATTGAGTTATTATGACATTTCTCAGCCAAGCAACTGAGTGAATAAAAAGAAAATGAATGAACACTTAGAAGGACAGATGTCTAATAATTGATAAGCCACACTTCCATATCAGAATTAAACTACATCAGCTGATTAAAAATGCTGTAATTTCAAAAAATCAAAAAAAAGTAAAGCAAATATATTTGGGACTTTCAAAATTGCCATGAAATAATGAGAAGTAATTCTGACAAATATCTTAGTTCTAGAACTTATTTTTTTGATGATGATGATGATGATATATGTGTATGTGCCTGCATGCAAATGTATGTATGTGTATCTGTGGTTTGTATATATATATGGAGAAGGCAATGGTAACCCACGCCAGTACTCTTGCCTGGAAAATCCCACGGGCAGAGCAGCCTGGTAGGCTGCAGTCCATGGGGTCGCGAAGAGTCAGACACGACTGAATGACTTCACGTTCATTTTTCACTTTCATGGATTGTAGAAGGAAATGGCAACCCACTCCAGTGTTCTTGCCTGGAGAATCCCAGGGACGGGGGGAGCCTGGTGGGCTGCCATCTATGGGGTCGCACAGAGTCGGACATGACTGAAGCGACTTAGCTGTAGCAGCATATTATGTATGGACATATACCAGTTCAGTTCAGTTCAGTTGCTCAGTCATGTCTGACTCATTGCAACCCCATGGACTGCAGCACGCCAGGCTTCCCTGTCCATCACCAACTCCCAAAGCCTACTCAAACTCATGTCCATCGAGTTGGTGATCTCATCCAACCATCTCATCCTCTGTCGTCCCCTTCTCCTCCCACCTTCAATCCTTTCCAGGATCAGGATCTTTTCAAATGAGTCAGTACTTTGCATAAGGTGGCCAAAGTATTGGAGTTTCAGCTTCAGCATTCGTCCTTCCAATGAATATTCAGGACTGATTTCTTTTAGGATGGACTGGATCTCCTTGCAGTCTAAGGGACTCTCAAGAGTCTTCTCCAACACCACAGTTCAAAAGCATCAATTCTTTGGTGCTCAGCTTTCTTTATAATCCAACTCTCACATCCATACATGACTACTGTAAAAACCATAGCCTTGACTGGATGGACCTTTGTTGGCAAAGTAATGTCTCTGCTTTTTAATATGCTGTCTAGGTTGGTCATAGTTTTTCTTCCAAAGAGCAAGCATCTTTTAATTTCATGGCTGCAGTCACCATCTGCAGTGATTTTGGAGCCCAAAAAAATAAAGTCTGTCACTGTTTCCATTGTTTCCCCATCTATTTGCCATGAAGTGATGGGACTGGATGCCATGATCTTAGTTTTTTTAATGTTAAGTTTTAAGCCAACTTTTTCACTCTCCTCTTTCACTTTCATCAAGAGGCTCTTTAGTTCTTCTCTTTCTGCCATAAGGGTGGTGTCATCTGCATATCTGATGTTATTGCTATTTCTCCTGGTAATCTTGATTCCATCTTGTGCTTCAGCCTGGTATTTTTCATGATGTACTCTGCAGGTTAAATAAGCAGGGTGACAATATACAGCCCTGACATACTCCTTTCCTGATTGGAACAGTCTGTTCCATGTCCAGTTCTAACTGTTGCTTCTTGACCTGCATACAGATTTCTCGGGAGGCAGGTCAGGTGATCTGGTATTCCTATCTCTTTAAGAATTTTCCACAGTTTGCTGTGATCCACACAGTCAAAGGCTTTGGCATATATAGGCTTCCCTGAAGGAAATGGCAACCGACTCCAGTGTTCTTGCCTGGAGAATCCCAGGGATGGGGGAGCCTGGTGGGCTGCCGTCTATGGGGTCGCACAGAGTCGGACACGACTGAAGCAACTTAGTAGCAGTAGTAGTAGTAGTATACATATATAGGCTCCCTTCATATCTCATTTGGTAAAGAATCTTCCTGTAAGGCAGGAGACCCAGGCTAGACTTCTGGGTTGGGAAGATCCACTGAAGAAGGAAATGGCAATCCACTCCAGGATTCTTGCCTGGAGGATCCCATGGACAGAGGAGCCTGTCAAGCTATATTGTCCATCAGGTCGCAGAGTTAGACACAAATGAAGTGAATTAGCACACACATACGCATGCATACATATATATAAATATATAAACTGTATATGTGTGTTTTCTGTGTATATATATATATACATATATATATGTAAAAGGATCCCTCAGTTGATATTGTGGAATTTCATGTGGCCAAACATATGGTCTGTATACACATTTGTCACCACTTTATCCCTTAATCTTATGAGATGAACAGTGTTAGTTAAAACTTAGATGTGTCTAATGCATTAAGATTAGATCTCAATTACAGGAGAAAAACTATTAAAAATTCCAACATTTGGAGGCTGAACAATGCGCTTCTGAATAACCAACAAATCACAGAAGAAATCAAAAAAGAAATCAAAATGTGCATAGAAATGAATGAAAATGAAAACACAACAACCCAAAACCTGTGGGACACTATAAAAGCAGTGCTAAGAGGAAAGTTCATAGCAATACAGGCATACCTCAGGAAACAAGAAAAAAGTCAAATAAATAACCTAACTCTACACCTAAAGCAACTAGAAAAGGAAGAAATGGAGAACCCCAGAGTTAGTAGAAGGAAAGAAATCTTAAAAATTAGGGCAGAAATAAATGCAAAAGAAACAAAAGAGACCATAGCAAAAATCAACAAAGCCAAAAGCTGGTTTTTTGAAAAGATAAATAAAATTGACAAACCATTAGCCAGACTCATCAAGAAACAAAGGGAGAAAAATCAAATCAATAAAATCAGAAATGAAAATGGAGAGATCACAACAGACAACACAGAAATACAAAGAATCATAAGAGACTACTATCAGCAATTATATGCCAATAAATTGGACAACGTGGAAGAAATGGACAAATTCTTAGAAAAATACAACTTTCCAAAACTGAACCAGGAAGAAATAGAAAATCTTAACAGACCCATCACAAGCACGGAAATTGAAACTGTAATCAGAAATCTTCCAGCAAACAAAAGCCCAGGTCCAGACGGCTTCACAGCTGAATTCTACCAAAAATTTCGAGAAGAGCTAACACCTATCCTACTCAAACTCTTCCAGAAAATTGCAGAGGAAGGTAAACTTCCAAACTCATTCTATGAGGCCACCATCACCCTAATACCAAAACCTGACAAAGATGCCACAAAAAAAGAAAACTACAGGCCAATATCACTGATGAACATAGATGCAAAAATCCTCAACAAAATTCTAGCAATCAGAATCCAACAACACATTAAAAAGATCATACACCATGACCAAGTAGGCTTTATCCCAGGAATGCAAGGATTCTTCAATATTCGCAAATCAATCAATGTAATTCACCACATTAACAAATTGAAAAATAAATGCCATATGATTATCTCAATAGATGCAGAGAAGGCCTTTGATAAAATTCAACATCCATTTATGATAAAAACTCTCCAGAAAGCAGGAATAGAAGGAACATACCTCAACATAATAAAAGCTATATATGACAAACCCACAGCAAACATTATCCTCAATGGTGAAAAATTGAAAGCATTTCCCCTAAAGTCAGGAACAAGACAAGGATG
>SJYX01017662.1:0-12783 GCA_006410675.1 Oreotragus oreotragus | reverse complement strand
TTGCTTTTTGCTGACTGTATAGAGCTTCTCCATCTTCAGCTGCAGAGAATACAATCAATCTGATTTTGGTGTTGACCATCTGGTGATGTCCATGTGTAAAGTGTTCTCTTGTGTTGTTGGGAAAGGGTGTTTGCTATGAGTACATTCTCTTGGCAAACTCTAGACAAGGCTGTGGCCCATGTGATCATTTTGCTTAGCATTTTGTGATTGGAGTTTTCATTTTGCCCTGCTTCATTCTGTACACCAAGGCCAAATTTGCCTGTTACTCCAGGTATCTCTTGACTTCCTACTTTTGTGTTCTAATCCCTTCTGACAAAAAGGATGTCTTTTTTTGTGTGTGTTAGTCCTAGAAATTCTTGTAGGACTTCATAGAAAACTATTGGTTTAAAAATATACTGAGCGTGGCCCTGCCCTCCAGAGCAAGACCGCGTTTTTCCCACAGCTGGTCTCTCCATCAGGATGGTTGCACAAGCCTCTTATCCTTATCTGACAAAAGGCAGACAGAAGGAAGAACTACAAACCCAAAGACTCCAGAATGAAAACTCCAATCACAGAATGCTAAGCAGAATGGTCACATGGACCACAGCCTTGTCTGACTCAGTGAAGCTCTGAGCCATGCCGTGTAGGGCCACCCAGGACGGACGGGTCATGGCGGAGAGTTCTGACAAAACAGGGTCCACTGGAGAAGGGATGGCAAGCCAGTCCAGTATTACTGCCTTGAGAACCCTGTGAACAGTATGAAAAGGCTAAAGGATAGGACACCGGAAGAAGAGCCCCCCAGGTTGGAATGCGCCCAATATGCTCCTGGGGAATAGCTTCGGAAAGAATGAAGAGGCTGGGCCAACATGGAGACAGCTCAGCTGTGGATGTGCCTGGCGGTGAAGCTGAAGTTCGATGCTGTGAAGAACAATGTTGCATAGGAACCTGGGATGCTAGGTCTACGAAGCAAGATAAATTGGATGTGGTCAAGCAGGAGATGCTAAGAGTGAACACTGACATTTTAGGAATCCCTGAACTAAAATGGGCGGGAATGGGTGGGTTTGATTCAGAATTTAATTCAGCCACCTGTGGGTGAGTCCAAGGCCCAGCTTTCTCCGAGATGGCTCCTCAACCACATCCTCATGGGAGGCTGTCCTCCTCGATGCCCTCCATCCTGCATCCCCTCTCTTGTCCCCAGCCTCCCTCTCCTCCCTGGAGGGGCCACGGTCTCAGCAGGGAGCTGCCTCGCTCCCCGAGGGGCTCGGGGCCCAAGTCAGGCCGTGTGCAGCCAGGTGGCTCCAGAGCTGGCTCTCTAGCCCCCGGTCTCCCCGGCTTCTTCCCTCTTCTTGGGTCCTGGGGTCACTGAGACAGAACAGTGTTGCTGTGCTTAGCTTCGTTCCAGGCTGGGCTCCAGGAAGGATCAGAGCTTGATGAGGCAAGAAGCTGAGACTGCCAACCGGTATTCAGAGGGCAGAGAGCCCTGGGTGGTGAGAGAGAGAGTGAGAGAGACTCCTGGGGGTGTGGCTCTATGTGCGGCCTGGGGAGCATGTTCAAGGATGTCTGGGGCACTTGCGTACACCGGTGTGTGCATGTCTACCGTGTCTGGGTGTGTGTGTGAGTCAGTCTTCAGACACCTGTATATGTCTGTGTACATGCTGTCTCTTATACACATCTAGATGTGTATAAGAGACAGCCCACCCCCTGCCTGCCGGGCTCACCCTCGGCCCCCTTGCCCCGCAGCCTCCCTGGGTCATAAAGCCACGTTCTCCCAGCATCTCCTGACTGCCGTCTCTTTGCTGCGCACTGTGGAGGAGTCCTCTGTGTTGGAGAATCCTGGAAGGCCTCGTTCTGGCTTTGTGGGCAGGGCGGGGGCACTTTGAGAAGAAACAGCTGGATTGGGCCTCCTGCTGGCGGGGCGGGAGCGGGTGGCACTGGGGGGTTTCACTGCAGTGGCCCTGGGGGCAACGGGGACCAGGCTGGGGTCCTGCTCCTGAAGTCCCCCCCAGGGTCTGGAGGAGGATGCCTCTGTAGAGGAGCCCTCTTCATTTGGATTCAATAATGCCCGCACTTTAGGGGCAGAGTGGCGGCTTTCCAAAATGCAGGGGTTGTGTCGGATTTGAGAACTTGGAGGAGCCATGAGGTCCTGCCTGGGGCCCCCACATGATGGGCGAGGAGAAAGGGTCTCTCGGGCGCCTGGCTCTTCCAGCCCTGGGCTGTTTCCTCCTCGGAGACTGGCCCCTGTTTCCCATTCTCCCACCCGCCTGCTGCTGTTCACGCGCTCAGTCGTGTCCAACTCTCTGTGACCCCGTGGACTGCAGCACGCCAGGCTTTCTGTCCTTTACCAACTCCCGGAGTCTACCCAAACCCATGTCCATTGAGTCGGTGATGCCGTCCAACCGTCTCATCCTCTGTCGTCCCCTTCTCCGCCCACCTTCCATCTTTCCCAGCATCAGGGTCTTTTCAAATGAGTCAGCTCTTCACATCAGGTGGCCAAAGTATTGGAGTTCCAGCTTCAGCATCAGTCCTTCCAATGAATATTCAAGACTGATCTCCTTTAGAATGGACTCGTTGGATCTGCTTTCAGTCCAATGGACTCTCAAGGGTCTTCTCCAGCACCACAGTTCAAAAGCATCAATTCTTCGGCACTCACCTTTCTTTATGGTCCAGCTCTCACATTTGTACATGGCTACAGGAAAAACCATAGCCTTGATTATACTGATCTTTGTCAGCAAAGTGACAAATTGGTTTTTATTATGCTGTCTAGGTTGGTCATAGCTTTTCTTCCAAGGAATAAGCGTGTTTTAATTTTGAGGCGGCAGTCACCATCTGCAGTGATTTTGGAGCCCAAGAAAAGAAAATCTGTCACTATTTCCACTTTTCTCCTTCTATTTTGCACAAAGTGATGGGACTGGATGCCATGATCTTAGTTTTCTGAATGTTGAGCTTTAAGCCAACTTTTCTCTCTCTCCTTTCTCTATCATTTTTCACTTTTATCAAGAGGCTCTTTAGTTCTTCAATTTTTGCCATATGAGTCGTGTCATCTGCATATCTGAGGTTATTGATACTTTTCCCGGCAATCTTTATTCCAGCTTGTGATTCATCCAGCCTGGCATTTCTCATGATGTAGTCTGCATATAAGTTAAATAAGCAGGGTGACAATATATAGCCTTGACATAATGCTTTTCCTATCTTGAACCAATCATTGTTCCATGTTCAGTTCTAACTGTTGCTTTCTGATCTGCATACAGATTTCTTAGGAGGCAGGTCAGGTGGTCCGGTATTCCCATCTCTTTAAGAATTTCTCAGTTTATTGTGACCCATGCAGTCAAAGGCTTTAGCAATAAAGCAGATGTTTTCCTGGAATTCCCTTGCTTTCTCTATGATCCAAGGATGTTGGCAATTAGATCTCTGGTTCCTCTGCCTTTTCTGAGTCCAGCTTATACATCTGGAAGTTCTCGGTTCACATACTGCTGAAGCTTAGCTCGAAGGATTTTGTGCGTCACCTGCCAGTATATGAAATGAGTGTGATTGTATGGTTTGAACATTTTTTGGCATTGCCTTCCTCTGGGACTGGAATGAAAACTGACAATTTCCAGTCCTGTGGCCACTGCTGAGTTTTTCAAATTTGCTGGTGTATTGAGTGAAGCACTTTAACAGCCTTATCTTTTAGAGTTTCATGTAGCTCAGCTGGAATTCTGTCACCGTCACTAACTTTATTCGCAGTGACGATTCCTAAGGCCCATTTGACTTCACGTTCCAGGATGTCTGGCTTTGGTGAGTGGCTCGAGATTTGTGATTATTCAGGCCATTAAGATCTTTCTGTATAGTTCTCTGTATTCTTGCCACCTCTTCTAAATTTGCTTCTGCTAGGTCCTTGCTGTTTCTGGCCTTTATTGTGCCCATCATTACATGAAATGATCCCTTGGTAGCTCCGATTTTCTTGAGGAGAACTCTAGTCTTTCCCATTCTGTTGATTTCCTCTGTTTCTTTGCATTGTTCATTTAAGAGGGCCTTCTCTCTCCTTGCTGTTCTCTGGAACTCTGCGTTCAGTTGGGGATATCTTTCCCTTTCTTGTTTCCCTCTTTCTTCTCTTCTTTTCGCAGCTATTTGTAAAGCCTCTTCAGGCAACCGCTTTGCTGTCGTGAACGTCTGTTTCTTTGTAATGGTTTTGGTCGCTGCCTCCTGTCCTCCTTCTGTTTACAATTCTTCAGGCGCTCTGTCTGCCAGATAGAATCCTTCGAATCTGTTTGTCACCTCCACTGTATAATCACAAGGGATTTGATTTAGGGTATACATGAATGGCCTAGTCGCTTTCCCTACTTTTCTCAATTTAAGTCTGAATTAAGCAATAAGGAGTTTGTGATCTGAGCCACAGTCAGTTCCTGGTCTTGCTTTTTGCTGACTGTATAGAGCTTCTCCATCTTCAGCTGCAGAGAATACAATCAATCTGATTTTGGTGTTGACCATCTGGTGATGTCCATGTGTAAAGTGTTCTCTTGTGTTGTTGGGAAAGGGTGTTTGCTATGAGTACATTCTCTTGGCAAACTCTAGACAAGGCTGTGGCCCATGTGATCATTTTGCTTAGCATTTTGTGATTGGAGTTTTCATTTTGCCCTGCTTCATTCTGTACACCAAGGCCAAATTTGCCTGTTACTCCAGGTATCTCTTGACTTCCTACTTTTGTGTTCTAATCCCTTCTGACAAAAAGGATGTCTTTTTTTGTGTGTGTTAGTCCTAGAAATTCTTGTAGGACTTCATAGAAAACTATTGGTTTAAAAATATACTGAGCGTGGCCCTGCCCTCCAGAGCAAGACCGCGTTTTTCCCACAGCTGGTCTCTCCATCAGGATGGTTGCACAAGCCTCTTATCCTTATCTGACAAAAGGCAGACAGAAGGAAGAACTACAAACCCAAAGACTCCAGAATGAAAACTCCAATCACAGAATGCTAAGCAGAATGGTCACATGGACCACAGCCTTGTCTGACTCAGTGAAGCTCTGAGCCATGCCGTGTAGGGCCACCCAGGACGGACGGGTCATGGCGGAGAGTTCTGACAAAACAGGGTCCACTGGAGAAGGGATGGCAAGCCAGTCCAGTATTACTGCCTTGAGAACCCTGTGAACAGTATGAAAAGGCTAAAGGATAGGACACCGGAAGAAGAGCCCCCCAGGTTGGAATGCGCCCAATATGCTCCTGGGGAATAGCTTCGGAAAGAATGAAGAGGCTGGGCCAACATGGAGACAGCTCAGCTGTGGATGTGCCTGGCGGTGAAGCTGAAGTTCGATGCTGTGAAGAACAATGTTGCATAGGAACCTGGGATGCTAGGTCTACGAAGCAAGATAAATTGGATGTGGTCAAGCAGGAGATGCTAAGAGTGAACACTGACATTTTAGGAATCCCTGAACTAAAATGGGCGGGAATGGGTGGGTTTGATTCAGAATTTAATTCAGCCACCTGTGGGTGAGTCCAAGGCCCAGCTTTCTCCGAGATGGCTCCTCAACCACATCCTCATGGGAGGCTGTCCTCCTCGATGCCCTCCATCCTGCATCCCCTCTCTTGTCCCCAGCCTCCCTCTCCTCCCTGGAGGGGCCACGGTCTCAGCAGGGAGCTGCCTCGCTCCCCGAGGGGCTCGGGGCCCAAGTCAGGCCGTGTGCAGCCAGGTGGCTCCAGAGCTGGCTCTCTAGCCCCCGGTCTCCCCGGCTTCTTCCCTCTTCTTGGGTCCTGGGGTCACTGAGACAGAACAGTGTTGCTGTGCTTAGCTTCGTTCCAGGCTGGGCTCCAGGAAGGATCAGAGCTTGATGAGGCAAGAAGCTGAGACTGCCAACCGGTATTCAGAGGGCAGAGAGCCCTGGGTGGTGAGAGAGAGAGTGAGAGAGACTCCTGGGGGTGTGGCTCTATGTGCGGCCTGGGGAGCATGTTCAAGGATGTCTGGGGCACTTGCGTACACCGGTGTGTGCATGTCTACCGTGTCTGGGTGTGTGTGTGAGTCAGTCTTCAGACACCTGTATATGTCTGTGTACATGCTGTCTCTTATACACATCTAGATGTGTATAAGAGACAGCCCACCCCCTGCCTGCCGGGCTCACCCTCGGCCCCCTTGCCCCGCAGCCTCCCTGGGTCATAAAGCCACGTTCTCCCAGCATCTCCTGACTGCCGTCTCTTTGCTGCGCACTGTGGAGGAGTCCTCTGTGTTGGAGAATCCTGGAAGGCCTCGTTCTGGCTTTGTGGGCAGGGCGGGGGCACTTTGAGAAGAAACAGCTGGATTGGGCCTCCTGCTGGCGGGGCGGGAGCGGGTGGCACTGGGGGGTTTCACTGCAGTGGCCCTGGGGGCAACGGGGACCAGGCTGGGGTCCTGCTCCTGAAGTCCCCCCCAGGGTCTGGAGGAGGATGCCTCTGTAGAGGAGCCCTCTTCATTTGGATTCAATAATGCCCGCACTTTAGGGGCAGAGTGGCGGCTTTCCAAAATGCAGGGGTTGTGTCGGATTTGAGAACTTGGAGGAGCCATGAGGTCCTGCCTGGGGCCCCCACATGATGGGCGAGGAGAAAGGGTCTCTCGGGCGCCTGGCTCTTCCAGCCCTGGGCTGTTTCCTCCTCGGAGACTGGCCCCTGTTTCCCATTCTCCCACCCGCCTGCTGCTGTTCACGCGCTCAGTCGTGTCCAACTCTCTGTGACCCCGTGGACTGCAGCACGCCAGGCTTTCTGTCCTTTACCAACTCCCGGAGTCTACCCAAACCCATGTCCATTGAGTCGGTGATGCCGTCCAACCGTCTCATCCTCTGTCGTCCCCTTCTCCGCCCACCTTCCATCTTTCCCAGCATCAGGGTCTTTTCAAATGAGTCAGCTCTTCACATCAGGTGGCCAAAGTATTGGAGTTCCAGCTTCAGCATCAGTCCTTCCAATGAATATTCAAGACTGATCTCCTTTAGAATGGACTCGTTGGATCTGCTTTCAGTCCAATGGACTCTCAAGGGTCTTCTCCAGCACCACAGTTCAAAAGCATCAATTCTTCGGCACTCACCTTTCTTTATGGTCCAGCTCTCACATTTGTACATGGCTACAGGAAAAACCATAGCCTTGATTATACTGATCTTTGTCAGCAAAGTGACAAATTGGTTTTTATTATGCTGTCTAGGTTGGTCATAGCTTTTCTTCCAAGGAATAAGCGTGTTTTAATTTTGAGGCGGCAGTCACCATCTGCAGTGATTTTGGAGCCCAAGAAAAGAAAATCTGTCACTATTTCCACTTTTCTCCTTCTATTTTGCACAAAGTGATGGGACTGGATGCCATGATCTTAGTTTTCTGAATGTTGAGCTTTAAGCCAACTTTTCTCTCTCTCCTTTCTCTATCATTTTTCACTTTTATCAAGAGGCTCTTTAGTTCTTCAATTTTTGCCATATGAGTCGTGTCATCTGCATATCTGAGGTTATTGATACTTTTCCCGGCAATCTTTATTCCAGCTTGTGATTCATCCAGCCTGGCATTTCTCATGATGTAGTCTGCATATAAGTTAAATAAGCAGGGTGACAATATATAGCCTTGACATAATGCTTTTCCTATCTTGAACCAATCATTGTTCCATGTTCAGTTCTAACTGTTGCTTTCTGATCTGCATACAGATTTCTTAGGAGGCAGGTCAGGTGGTCCGGTATTCCCATCTCTTTAAGAATTTCTCAGTTTATTGTGACCCATGCAGTCAAAGGCTTTAGCAATAAAGCAGATGTTTTCCTGGAATTCCCTTGCTTTCTCTATGATCCAAGGATGTTGGCAATTAGATCTCTGGTTCCTCTGCCTTTTCTGAGTCCAGCTTATACATCTGGAAGTTCTCGGTTCACATACTGCTGAAGCTTAGCTCGAAGGATTTTGTGCGTCACCTGCCAGTATATGAAATGAGTGTGATTGTATGGTTTGAACATTTTTTGGCATTGCCTTCCTCTGGGACTGGAATGAAAACTGACAATTTCCAGTCCTGTGGCCACTGCTGAGTTTTTCAAATTTGCTGGTGTATTGAGTGAAGCACTTTAACAGCCTTATCTTTTAGAGTTTCATGTAGCTCAGCTGGAATTCTGTCACCGTCACTAACTTTATTCGCAGTGACGATTCCTAAGGCCCATTTGACTTCACGTTCCAGGATGTCTGGCTTTGGTGAGTGGCTCGAGATTTGTGATTATTCAGGCCATTAAGATCTTTCTGTATAGTTCTCTGTATTCTTGCCACCTCTTCTAAATTTGCTTCTGCTAGGTCCTTGCTGTTTCTGGCCTTTATTGTGCCCATCATTACATGAAATGATCCCTTGGTAGCTCCGATTTTCTTGAGGAGAACTCTAGTCTTTCCCATTCTGTTGATTTCCTCTGTTTCTTTGCATTGTTCATTTAAGAGGGCCTTCTCTCTCCTTGCTGTTCTCTGGAACTCTGCGTTCAGTTGGGGATATCTTTCCCTTTCTTGTTTCCCTCTTTCTTCTCTTCTTTTCGCAGCTATTTGTAAAGCCTCTTCAGGCAACCGCTTTGCTGTCGTGAACGTCTGTTTCTTTGTAATGGTTTTGGTCGCTGCCTCCTGTCCTCCTTCTGTTTACAATTCTTCAGGCGCTCTGTCTGCCAGATAGAATCCTTCGAATCTGTTTGTCACCTCCACTGTATAATCACAAGGGATTTGATTTAGGGTATACATGAATGGCCTAGTCGCTTTCCCTACTTTTCTCAATTTAAGTCTGAATTAAGCAATAAGGAGTTTGTGATCTGAGCCACAGTCAGTTCCTGGTCTTGCTTTTTGCTGACTGTATAGAGCTTCTCCATCTTCAGCTGCAGAGAATACAATCAATCTGATTTTGGTGTTGACCATCTGGTGATGTCCATGTGTAAAGTGTTCTCTTGTGTTGTTGGGAAAGGGTGTTTGCTATGAGTACATTCTCTTGGCAAACTCTAGACAAGGCTGTGGCCCATGTGATCATTTTGCTTAGCATTTTGTGATTGGAGTTTTCATTTTGCCCTGCTTCATTCTGTACACCAAGGCCAAATTTGCCTGTTACTCCAGGTATCTCTTGACTTCCTACTTTTGTGTTCTAATCCCTTCTGACAAAAAGGATGTCTTTTTTTGTGTGTGTTAGTCCTAGAAATTCTTGTAGGACTTCATAGAAAACTATTGGTTTAAAAATATACTGAGCGTGGCCCTGCCCTCCAGAGCAAGACCGCGTTTTTCCCACAGCTGGTCTCTCCATCAGGATGGTTGCACAAGCCTCTTATCCTTATCTGACAAAAGGCAGACAGAAGGAAGAACTACAAACCCAAAGACTCCAGAATGAAAACTCCAATCACAGAATGCTAAGCAGAATGGTCACATGGACCACAGCCTTGTCTGACTCAGTGAAGCTCTGAGCCATGCCGTGTAGGGCCACCCAGGACGGACGGGTCATGGCGGAGAGTTCTGACAAAACAGGGTCCACTGGAGAAGGGATGGCAAGCCAGTCCAGTATTACTGCCTTGAGAACCCTGTGAACAGTATGAAAAGGCTAAAGGATAGGACACCGGAAGAAGAGCCCCCCAGGTTGGAATGCGCCCAATATGCTCCTGGGGAATAGCTTCGGAAAGAATGAAGAGGCTGGGCCAACATGGAGACAGCTCAGCTGTGGATGTGCCTGGCGGTGAAGCTGAAGTTCGATGCTGTGAAGAACAATGTTGCATAGGAACCTGGGATGCTAGGTCTACGAAGCAAGATAAATTGGATGTGGTCAAGCAGGAGATGCTAAGAGTGAACACTGACATTTTAGGAATCCCTGAACTAAAATGGGCGGGAATGGGTGGGTTTGATTCAGAATTTAATTCAGCCACCTGTGGGTGAGTCCAAGGCCCAGCTTTCTCCGAGATGGCTCCTCAACCACATCCTCATGGGAGGCTGTCCTCCTCGATGCCCTCCATCCTGCATCCCCTCTCTTGTCCCCAGCCTCCCTCTCCTCCCTGGAGGGGCCACGGTCTCAGCAGGGAGCTGCCTCGCTCCCCGAGGGGCTCGGGGCCCAAGTCAGGCCGTGTGCAGCCAGGTGGCTCCAGAGCTGGCTCTCTAGCCCCCGGTCTCCCCGGCTTCTTCCCTCTTCTTGGGTCCTGGGGTCACTGAGACAGAACAGTGTTGCTGTGCTTAGCTTCGTTCCAGGCTGGGCTCCAGGAAGGATCAGAGCTTGATGAGGCAAGAAGCTGAGACTGCCAACCGGTATTCAGAGGGCAGAGAGCCCTGGGTGGTGAGAGAGAGAGTGAGAGAGACTCCTGGGGGTGTGGCTCTATGTGCGGCCTGGGGAGCATGTTCAAGGATGTCTGGGGCACTTGCGTACACCGGTGTGTGCATGTCTACCGTGTCTGGGTGTGTGTGTGAGTCAGTCTTCAGACACCTGTATATGTCTGTGTACATGTGAATCTGCGCCTGTAAATCTGCATAAATCGGTGTGAGTTGGCCTGTATTTGTGTGGTGCGTGAGTCAGCGTGTATTTGTGTGGTGCGTGAGTCGGCGTGTATTTGTGTGGTGTGTGAGTCGGCGTGTATTTGTGTGCTATTTGTGTGGCGTGTGAGTTGGCCTGTATTTGTGTGTTGTGTGAGTCAGCGTGTATTTGTGTGTTGTGTGAGTCAGGTGTATTTGTGTGCTGTGTGAGTCGGCCTATATTTGTGTGCTGCGTGAGTCGGTGTGTATTTGTGTGGTGTGTGAGTCGGCGTGTATTTGTGTGCTATTTGTGTGGTGTGTGAGTTGGCCTGTATTTGTGTGTTGTGTGAGTCAGTGTGTATTTGTGTGCTGTGTGAGTCGGCCTGTATTTGTGTGGTGCGTGAGTCAGCCTGTATTTGTGTGGTGTGTGAGTCAGCCTGTATCTGTGTGTTGCTTGTGTGCATATTTTCCACGTCTCTATTTATGGAGACACTTGGATAACTGTGTACATCCCTGAGTGTGTGTATCTGTGTCACTCTGTGCCTTAGACACCTGATCTGTATCGCACACCTCCTTGCATACCATTGTGCCTTTGGCCAGCAAGGTTGGGAGTGTGTGTGCGCGACAGCGTGTGTCTGAACAGATCTGCGAATGGTTCTACTTGTGTGCGTATCTGTGTGTGTATCTGTCTGTACAGGCCTCGGATGAGATGTGGAGTCTTAGGACTGCGCGGTCTGGGGACTTCCCTGGTGGTCTGGAGGGTAAGACTATGCTCTCTAATTCGGGAAGCCTGGGTTTGATCCCTGCATGGGGAACTTGACCCCACACGCCTGCTGCAATTCAGAGCTCGCGTGCCGCGATGAAGACCCCATGAGCCGTGCCCAAGACCCCGGGCAGCCAAACGAGATGCAGGACACACATCTGTAGGAGAAGCCAGCTTTGCAGGCTGCGCTTGGCTTCTAAAGGTGCTGGGGGTGGCGGAGCAGACAGGACGGGAGACCCGCAGGGGACGCGGCAGGTGTGGAAGCCGCAGGGTTGAGACCCTCGGATGTGAGCAGGCCTCTGGAAAGAGGAGAACGGGCCTAGGCGTTGCCTTAACCGCACCGGGGCTGGGTCCTGGGGACTGCCTCCAGGTGAAGAGGCCTGTCCTCAGTGGAGGGGTCTGTCCATCTGCCTTGCATGGAGATTGGGTCAGGAGGCTCCTAATCACAGCGTCTCCAGCTCTCCAAGGGCAGGGAAGGGGAGCTGCCTTGGGGTCAGGCCACACCTGCATCCCTGCTTTGCAAACTGCAACAGCCTAGTTCTTTTTGTTTTTAGGATTGATTTACCTGTTCTGGCTGCGCTGGGCCTTCGGTGCCGGGCACGAGCTTTCTCTGGCTGCAGAGAACGGGGGCCAATCCTCACTGCGGTGCGTGGGCTGCTCCCTGTGGGGGCGCCTCCTGTTGCAGAGCAAAGGCTCCAGGCGCGCGGGCTGGACTTGCTCCACCGCATGTGGCATCTTCCTGGCGTGTCCCTGCGCTGGCAGGCAGATTCTTTATCTGCTGTGTCGCCAGGGAATCTTTATCAGCGAAGTCCTGATTCGTTGTCAGGGAAGTCCAACAAGCTAGTTCTTGAGACTGTCCTTCTAAAGCGCTGGGGCGGGGTGGCGGGGAGGGAAGGCTGAGCTCTGCACAGGTGGCTCTGGGAATGGTATTTCTGGGTCTTGCTGAATGACAGTGAAAGCGTTACTCGCCCAGTCATGTCCGACTCTGTGCGACCCCATGGACTATAGCTCACCAGGCCGCTCTCTCCATGGGAATTCTCAGGCAAGAATACTGGGGTGGGTCGCCATTCCCTTCTCCAAGGAATCTTCCCGACCCAGGGACTGAACCCAGATCTCCCACGTTACAGGGAGATGCGCTACTGTCTGAACCATCAAGGAAGCCAGATTCCCGCCTCTCAGCTTTCACTTATCTCCTTGACAGGGAATGGGCTCTAGCTAATCCCAGTGTCCCAATATCCTGCCAGCCAAGGTCAGAGAAGGAGGGAAGGGGGAGAAAGAGGTGGCAGGAGGGCTCAGATCCTTCCTGACTGGCTTGCTTGAGGTAGGCCAGGGGAGTAGATAAGATGTGCTTCAAGTATCCAGCCCTGTCTATTATTCACTCTCAAGTTCAACCATTATATACTCATTCCTTTGGCTGTTTAAGGCCTTTCACCTTTGAAATCCTTGACTAAAAAGCAAATATTCTTAGGAGAAGAAACCCCTGAGTGTGTTGTCTATTAATACCTCTGGAAGACTGATTGATAACTTGCCAAGAAAAAGGTTTTGTGAGAAGGAACACAAAGGGAAAAATGTGTGTAACCGTTTGCACACGTTAGGGGGAGGGGTTGTGGAGAAGAAGAGCTACTAAAAAGGAGCCAGCGTGTTCCT
>SJYX01017660.1:232030-252237 GCA_006410675.1 Oreotragus oreotragus | reverse complement strand
TGTGTGTGTGTGTGTGTGTGTGTGTGTGTGTGTAGGGCTTTCTGGGGCTAGTGGCAAAGAATCAGCTTGTCAGTGCAGGAGATGCAAGAGGTAGGCTTGATCCCTGGGTCAGGAAGATCCCCTGAAGTAGAACATGGCAACTCACTCCAGTATTCTTGCTTGGATAATCCCATGGACAGAAGAGCCCAGTGAGCTACAGTCCATGGGGTCGCAAAGAGTCAGACACTACTGAAGCAACTTAGCATGCACACATGCATATATATATATATATATATATATATATACATGCATATATATAATGGAATATTATTTAGCCATAAAAAAGAATACAATAATGTAATTTGTAGTAACATGGATAGGCCCAGAGATTATCATACTGAGTGAAATAAGTCAGAGAAAAATAGGTATCATGATATCACTTATATATGGAATCTAAAAAATAAACTGATACAAAGGAACTTACATACATAACAGAAATACAGATAGGAAACAAATTTATGGTTATTTAGGGACAAGGGAAGGAGGGAGTTTGAGATTAGCAGACACTACTGTATATAAAATTGATAAATAATGAGGCCCTACTCTATAGCATAGGGAACTATATTCAATATCTTGTAATAATCTATCTTGTATCTTATATCTATAATCTATAAAGGAAAAGAATCTAAAAAATAATATATATATTATTATTTCTTCCCTGGTGGCTCAGATGGTAAAGAATCTGCCTACAATGCAGGAGATCCAGGTTTGATCCCTGGACCAGAAAGAACCCCTAGAGAAGGGAGTGGCAACCCACTCCAGTATTCTTGCCTGGGAAATCCCATGGACAGAGGAGCCTGGCGGGCTACAGTCCATGGGGTTGCAAAAGAGTCAAAGAATCAGACACGACTGAGTGACTGAGCACACAATACATACATACACACACACACACACACCCTATATATGAAAGTCAAAGTCACTCAGTTGTGTCCAGCTCTTTGCAACCCCATAGACTATACAGTCCATGGAATTCCAGGCCAGAATACTGGAGTAGGTAGCCATTCCCTTCTCCATGAGACCTTCCCAACCCAGAGACTGAACCCAGGTCTCTGACATTACAGGTGGATTCTTTACCAGCTGAGCCACCAGGGAAGCCCTACATATATATGTGTGTTGCTGTACACCTGAAACTAACACAACATTATAAATCAACCATACTTCAATAAAAACATACATGGTGAGAGCAAGTGTACAGCCTGGAGGCATCCTCTCCACTGACGAGCAGTCCTGAGGGAGAGAGTGGCCTGGGAAAATGAAAAAAGGGCTTCATGTGGGGTTTTATTCTAGTTAGGAAATAGGGAGTCATTGAATGTTCTTGAGCTACAGTGATGAAATCAGAGGCATGCTTTAGCAAGAGGAGGAGCAGCTGGGGGAGCAACTCTGGAGCAGTAAGGAGACTGAGGATACTGCCTGGTGAGCCATGCTGAGGAAAGGAGGACGGTGGGTCGAGCCTGTGTGAACTGGTGGTCCAGTGGTTAGGACTCTCTGCTTCCACTGCAGGGGGCTTGGGTTCAGTCTCAGCTGGTGGAACTAAGGTCCCACTAACCTCACAGGGCAACCAAAAAAAAAAACAAAACATAAAACAAACAAAAAGCTTCCTCTGGAGAAGCAATTCCATTCTTCACATGGGCTTTGGACAAAGCCACAGTTCTGTGGCTGATGGGTCAAAAGAATCAGGTAAGGAACTGGGAACAGGACTCTCAGGTGAGTTTTTCTGGCTTAGAAATGGCAGCAAAGGCTCCCTTTCCTGATCTACTAAGGCCTCCTCAGTAAATCCAAGACTTTCTAATGTTCTGAATGAGTAACATTAAAAAAAAAAGTAGGATCCAACATGAGTTCAACTTCTGACTTTGTGAAAAAAAGATGCTAAACTACAAATATCATCATTCACAAAAGAGACTTTAACACTAAAAAAAGTGGGAAAGGCCATTTTAGAACAAAGGGAAGTTCTATAAAAATGGAAACTCAGTATACAGTTTCACTCTTCTTTCATTTAACTGTGAATGGGTAGAAATTTTGCCCCATGTGGGGTGGTGGTACTCAAGCCTGGTCTGCAGGGATCACTGGTTTAGGTGCCTTTCCAAAATGGTTCCCTGTGCAGTTTCAGCTGTAAGAATTAGCCTTGATGACCCCAAATTCAGCTGCCCAGCTCCTAAGAGCAAAAACACAAAGTTTGAGTTTTCTGGCGTGGGTGTGTCTAACATAGAAAGGCCAGGTAGAACCAGCCTCTTCTAGCCTTCTTAAAATGCAAGTGATAAGCCACAAACGATCCTAGAACAAATATTGATATCTTCACATTCAATAATTTCATATTTAGTCTAGTGGGTTAGTGATTTTTTTTCCTAAAAGGAAATTGCAGCCAGAGCTAATTGCTCAATCTGAAATGTATCTGGACATTGTTTAGATGTTGGAAAGGAAACGGTAACGTTGCAGTCTTTTGCAAAGAGGAGGGTGTTATTTTAGAAAAAAAATGCAAATGTAAATTAATAGAAAATGCAGCCCTGAATGGTTTTCAAAGCTTTGATGTACACAGTCAAAATAGCACTCCTATTCTGAGCTTTCCTTGACATTTTTCTTATTTTGAAATGCGAAAGGAAATCCATCGGCACAGGCTCAATCCATTCCCATCCATTGATTTGTTAGCCAATCAATGGCCATTGTAATCTGAAAAAAATAACACCACTTTCTATGAACCTTTCCAAGCAAGGCCGGGTTCAGCTAAGCTTAATAAAGAGAAAAACAGCAAGGACCATCTGGAAAACAGTCTTCCGGAGTCGCGAAAGATAGTGGCAGCCTTTGCCCAACCTGCTATAAATAAGTGTCTCAGGAAAAAAAACACCCGATTTTTAAATCTGTTTTTACTTAATACAGCTGCAATAGAGTTTATTTAGCTTTTCCCTATAGCAGGAGGACTGTGTGCGTTTTTATGACAAGGGTCTGAATGTTTTTCACAGCCATTTCCATTGCCATCATTTTGAGGAACAACATACCACTCGGACCCGTCTGTTGGCTTCAGCAGCACACAGCAGTGGCCCCAGTGGCCTCTGCACCACGAAACTGGCCTCCAAGCCCAGATTTCTGATCCCACTTCCTCTCCTAGTGTTGCAGCCATCACCCAAATCCTGGTCCCCGAGGGAGAGCCAACTCAGGATGACCAAGCGTCATGTGCTGCAAATCAATTATTTCTCTGCCTGGACCCAAGCACTCAGGGATGTCTTCCAAGAGTCAAACGACTCATCAAGGGAGGCAAGAACTCGCCAATGAAGGGCTGCTGCTGGCCTGGCCAACCCACCACGTGCTCACCTTTCTATCTTTCCTCACTGGCTAAGCTTCCTTCCGCACTCGACACTCAGAACTCCTTCGGACACTCTTTGGAAAAGGTCAGCCTTCAGCCAGCCTTGGATGCCTGCAAAGTGAAGTGGCACCCCGGTGATGTCTGCCCTGAGCACCTGGCCACACCCGTGAGTACTCCCTAAACACCCATCCCACCCCAAAGACGGTCAGGATGAGACTGGCCTCAGGACACTGTCCTATGTAATGAGCGATCCACCTCTCCTTTCTCTCTCTGTCCCCCAAGGGCTCATCCCATTTTCATGGATGGGCAGGAATGGTTTACCCCATGACATGTTCCCCGTGAAGGCATGATTACCCCTCTTGCAGCTTGTCCAGTGGCAGCATTCCATCTGTTGCTGCTGACCTTGGGCATGACCAGGACTGAGCTGGCTAGAGGAACCCTGCTGCCGTTCCTTTTCCCAAGCAGAACTGCTGCAGGGAAATAAATGTGTGTAAGAGGGGGGAAAAGGTGGGAGGGGTGGTGAAGTCCACCTGAATGTGAATATCCAGTAATTCTGAAACATGCTCTATCTGCTCACCATTGACTTTCTCTCTCAACAGAACGGGAAAACAGAGAAATTAGTGGCGGGTAAAGGGCTGCCACAATCTGCAGTGAGTCTGTTACAGTGTTATGAGCAGGGCTCTCCCAAGTACATTAAAGGGCTAAATTAACTGGCTCAGGCTTAAGATGCTACAGGGGAAATGACAGTGGGGAGAGGTGGGGGTGGAGGAAGATACCTGGTGGCTGAGAAGGCATGTCTGAAATCAGGCGCATATGAAAAAGAAACTGAGGAGAAATAAACCTGTTCTCTTCATGAAAAAACAGAAAAGGTGTTAGTTGTTACAATGTGTCCTCCAATTACCTATGACTTATTCAGTCACCTGATCAGAAAGAAAAATCTCTGTGCTTATACAATTTTACAGACCCTTGCATCCAACTTACAATTAAATCAGGCACATGACCCACTTCCAACCATTAATTAATCACTCCCATGAACTGTACATATAAGTTAGAGAGGGAAACTCTGTCTTGTATTATTTCAAATTGAATTATCCAAAAGCTAAAAATTACTTATTAAATCTTAGTCTAGACCAGTGGTTCTCAATCAGGGTCCATTTTGCCCCAGAGGGGACATTTGGCAAGATCTGGAGACATTTTTGGCTGTCACAACTAGGGGGGAGGGGTGACACGTTTGGCATCCAGTGGGTCGAGGCCAGGGATGCTGCTAAACACCCTCCAGTGCACAGGACAGCCCCCTACGACATTGAATGATCTGGCCTAAAATGTCAACAGGGCCAAGGTGGAGAAACTGTGCTCTAATTAGAGGCAAATACAGTTGGCTTTTAATATTCGTATCAATCAAAGAAGAAAAATCCCATTTTCCTTGAAATCTAAGGTTGGGAAACACATATGTTTACTAAGGACATACTGATTCCTTTCCAAATAAATGAAACAGGTTCCCAGTCTGAATCTAGAAACATTAAAGAAATACTGTGATGATGGTGGAGCTAGCAGGGTGCATGTGAAATGCGTGTTTCATCAGTCTAAATGGATGGAAATTAATATCTCATAAAATAAAATGATTATCTCGTTATGTTCCATACAAAACCAAAATCAATACACTGCATCTTACTTAACCTGCAATTAGTGTTTTTAAAAACTAAACCAAGGAAATGTCATTCTTCCCCATTTCTTGCTAGCTGGATACACATTTCTGAGCATGAGGCATTAAAAAGCAAACAAGCAGACAACCACCCCCCTCTTTTAAAGCAGATTTTTCCAGAGCATAAAAAGCTTCCTGAATCATTCCATTTTATTTATTACTGTAGATTCAATCATTCTTAGCGAACAAAACATGCAAACCATTCTGTTGGTTATGCCTGCCTGGCTTTCCAAATACCCTCAAAACTGGGATGATGAATCACATACTTTGGCCCCGCTGTGCCCATTCATAGTAAGCAAAGAATTCAACACAGCAAGATAGGACATTCTTCCCGGTGTGTGTGTGTGTGTGGTGGGGTGGGGGGGGGAAACAACAACAACAACAACAATGCCCACGCATGCCCAGTCCTGGCCACCAGCGAGGCCCAGTTTTGCTGCTGAGAAAGAACAGTTGCTCCAGTGCAGCTGGAGGAGCTTTTCCAGGGAACTGGTAATACCCTGGCTGTTAATGAATTATTTTTCGCCAGAATGTCGGATTCTTCCTGTGCTCCAGTAAACAGTCTGCTTCTGCCATGGGAAACAAAACCAGCTCCTTCCGAGGAGCTCGAGGAGGTCAGCCAAGGGTCCCCTGTGGGGGCAGCCCCCTCAGGAGCCAGAGGCACAGGAGCCTGACCTATAAATCACTGAAGCTCCGAGTCCATTATTCCAGCTCTTTCTGTCTCCTCGGGCCATGCCCAGGGCCAAGGGCACAGTGCCCGCGGTGAGCCTTCCCCCACCTCCCTGAACTGTCCCCTCCTCCCTGAACTGTCTCCTCCTCAGGGCTTCTCAGCTATGGCACCGCGTGTGTGTGAAACTGGCCTTCCTGGTGTTCATTTTGTCTCTCGCGCAGAAACTGCATTTATTCCCTTGCTCTTGTTTTCATCAAGCTGTCAGGAAATGACTATGTGCATCCCCCCTTTCCCTTCTCTTCTTTAAGACTGGCCCCAGCCCCAAATAACCCACACTCAGTGCAAGGGTGTCTCCTTGGGCCTCTACTCTCCAAACACATATCCCGAGGAAGGATATTATTAGAGCAGGTGTCGAGGAAATCAGTCACTCAGGAGGGAGACAGCTCTCTGATGGACAAGGACACCAGCCTGGGCTGAAGGAAAGGAAAGCAGCCCTGTCCACCCTTACCCCCGCCCTGCTCTCTCGTCTCCATTAAGTTTCAGAGCCCACATTCCTCACAGGAAGTGACTGAGCAAACATGCTCACAGGTGGGCTTAATGGGGACCCCCCCCCAAATGGCACCTTAGCTCCCCAAAACCAGAGTGGCCTGATACCAGGCTGTCGTGGCTCTTGAGTCAGCCCCAGGCCTCCCGCCTGCCATGGGGATGGAGGGTGTTCATGGCTCCCGAAACTCCTGGAGGTGCTATGAGGCTGAAGGCACAGGCTGGTGGGGCAGAGCTGCCGAACAGAAATACGTATGTAATTCTAAAGAACAGGTGACATTAATCTCAACACTCTAGCTTATTTAACCAATACGTTCCAAATATGATCATTTTAACATGTAATCAATATAAAAATTATTAATAATACTATTTTTTTTCACTAGGTCATAGAAATCCTGTGCATACGTTATCATCATAGCATATCCTATTTTGGAGTAGCCACCTTTCACCTGCTGAAAAGCCACGTGTGACTAGCAGTTACTATATGGCATGGTGTGGATATGAAATATCTCCTCATAGAGAGTTCTATTAGGCAGTGCTGTGCTGAAAGACCTAAAAAAGCTGTGGGAAGAATGACAGGTGAGAGCAGGGTGGGCGATAAGAATTATAGCTAGATGGGAACTGCAAGACTGGGATGTTCTAGGAGCCCATCCCTACCTCTAAGTGGAGATTAAAATGGGCTCTTAGGAAATGCCCTGGGGGCTGGCATGGCAAGGCCAGAGAGTATAATCATTACTTAAGGCATCTGCAGCTTGAGCAGCCTGCATCTTGGCTCTATGGATCTGTTTAAGGCAGGGGCTGGGACAGAAGATCAGCAAAGTCACGTATGTTCGTTCAATAACAATTCTGGGTTTGCAATCTAATTTGGTGAAGCAGATACAGAAACATGATCAAATTACGTGTGCCTGCCTCTGCGCGTGCATGCGTGTTCCTATGTGTGTTTTTGGCTGGAGAGCGAAGGAGGGTGTCATGTGCAAAATCCCGAAGTACTAACACGAGTCACCTCCTGAGCAGCTGCCATCAGAACACAGGAGAGTGGTAGCCTTGAGAGGCTCATCAGAAATGACGAGCCACAAAGGAGACGCCTTGAGCTGCAAAGAATGACATGATGGGCATCCGGGCAGACGGTCAGGTGGGAGGGAGAAGTGGTAATCAGAGGCATTCTCCAGAGACAAGCGCTGCCAACTCTACAGCAAGGATGTCACCCTGATCCCCAAATCAAGCTTAATTCAGAATCCCACGCAGGCTTTTGTGCAGGGGAGAGTGCAATTAGCCATCTTTCCCCCTCTTCGAGAGCCTCATTCTCTGAGGTCCCCCTCATATTCTCATCATGGAGGCAGGAGAGTCAGAAACACCTCATACAGGGATTCAAATCCTGGCTCTCCCAGTGGCTCCAGAATTTCTAGGGGCTTAAAGGCCACCATCTGGTTGGAAGGGGGCTAAAGGACTTTGCTTTGATGGCGCAGTTGCAGAGCAAGAACCCATCTTGTTTTTATTTAGAGTTTATTTATTGGAGACGTTTAAGAGTCAGAAATACTTTACCTACCCTCTGGTCCTACCATAGCCCTCAGGCTAACTACCCACTCTGTCTCATCCTCAGTTTCCTCATGGATAAGATGGGAATGTGACTGCTCATCTCACGCAGGCTCGTCCGCTTGGAACTCCTCACAGCTAGAACTGCAGCATCACACCAGGCCCTCCGAGACCCCAACCACACACAAATCTCTGGATTTCTCCCGGCTGGTCTCCCTTAATAATGACATAGCTCCCTCCCACCACCATTCACTCCATCAGTTCCATCATTCAGTCACTCAACTCTCGTTCATTAAGCGACAGTTGACTTTTGGGAATTCCAAGATGAAAAGGCACAGTCTTTCCATCTGAAATGGTTAGGGACTATCTGGGGTCTATCTCCTTAGCACATAAGCATGTACCCTGCTGGGGTGGCTGAGCTGCCTCACTGGTGCTCCCCCTCCCCCAGTTAGGTATTGCATTTGGTAGGGGCTGAGGACTCTAGTCTCAGGGAGAAATAAATAAGAGCCTTGAGGGAAGGATAGAGGAACACGTTGCCCCTTTAAGTCATAACCACTGAGGTCTGGAATCAGACACTCGACTGGAAATTTCTCCGAATCTGATTCCTTATCTGTAAAATAATGCCTCCATCACATCATGGTTTCCCATATGCACAGTGTCTGGCAGACAGAGGGCAACAGCAAATGTTCATTTCCTTCTCGACTTCTCTCCCTCCACTACCCCCTGCTTCCCCAAAACTAAGGCTAGAGAAGGAGCCAGAAGACAGACACTTGCTCTCTTCTCACTGTCCACTCAGAGCACACTATGTGTGGACGTCTCCGCATACAGAATACGTCCATTCTGGGTCACATGGCTTTGGGGAGACCAGTCCTATCTAGTTTTCGGGGTCATCATAGCCAGAGCTATATTGGTCGTCTGGTGTTATAGCACTCCCAGCAACACCTTGTCACACACCTTCCAGTCTTTTCTTTTTCTTTGCTTGCTTTCTTTCTTTTCTTTTCTTCTTCTTTTTTTTTTTTTTTCTTGCATTTCACGGGCCCTGTCTTCTGGCTAAAAGACTTTTCATTTATTTTACAGTTCTTGCCCAAATGCCCACCAACCAAGTTCTCATACTGGCAACTGGCATCACCTAGAAAGCTGTTTTCTCATTTGTTTCTGAGATGGGCAGACTTTCCTGGGCCAAACCTCACCTCTGGAGATCTGGGGCTTCTTTGCATGATAAAGGGCCTCCCTGGGTGGCTAAATGGTCCCATGGGCTAGTGCCAAAGCAGCCAGGACCCCCAAGATTCAGTCTGACTTGACTCCTGGTGCCCAGCCACCTTGCGGATGCCTCTGGCAGGCATCTGGCAGGATGAGACAGACGTGCCCGCTCACAGGCTACTGTGTTATAGGGGTG
This sequence comes from Oreotragus oreotragus, assembly GCA_006410675.1. Taxonomy (NCBI): domain Eukaryota; kingdom Metazoa; phylum Chordata; class Mammalia; order Artiodactyla; family Bovidae; genus Oreotragus; species Oreotragus oreotragus. The sequence goes on along the minus strand of SJYX01017660.1, from coordinate 243,062 downwards.
GGTCCAGTGGCTTCTCTGGGCTTCTAAGGGGCAGAGAAACTGGAATGTCCCCTGGCTTTCAGCCTTCCAGACACCCTGCCGCCTTCCAAAAGAAGCACAGTTCCCCGTGTTCCCCTTTGAGAAGAAAACGCCAAGGATAATCAGTGGGTAGGGGCTCCCACCCGCTAGCCTCCCCACTGTCCTCCCACTAGCCTCCCCACTGTACTGCCACCTCTTTCCTGTAACAAAGGCACATCATAACACATTTTCAAAGTTATCCGAAATCTCCTGGTCAATCAACAAACGATTCTGATGACTTGACAGGAGGAAGAGAGACATAGAAAACAGTCCCAGAAAGACTCACCGGGGAAAGCATGGAAAACCTTGCCCGACGCATGCAAGGCTAAGAATCGTTTTCTCCCTGCTGGCTGCTTTTCTCTCTGTTCTAAAGAGAAGCTTCCAAGAATCAGCTAAATAAAGGGATCACACCAGAGGATGAGAGATAATGCTAAACCAACAAAAACAAAGACCCAAAATGAAACAGAGCCAGCCATGAGAATCCGCGGTTATCAAAACTTTGTTTGGCCGTATCTATTTATCATCGCTGCACACCCGGGCTCTGCGGAATATCATTCTGTTGATGTCACTTACCCTCAGCAAAATATTTACACATCCTTAAAAACGCCAGATGAGGGGGGCCGCCCGCGCACTGCCGCGAGCGGCCCCTCAAGCCCGGTCGCAGAGTTCTAGGCAGCCCGTGAGGTGGGGGCACGGCGGTGGATGGCTTCAGCCGGCACAGGTAAAAGCGCCTGACACTCCCCCGGAACGCGGCCACCCAGGCGCTGCGCCCTGCCCTGCCCACCTCTCCCCTACCTGACTCTGCAAAAAGCAACCACATCGCCGATTACTGGTGTCAGCGCCTCCTCCTCCTCCCCTGCCCTTCTCATTGATTAAGTTCTCAAACCATTGTTAAAGCCGGGTTGCTTTTCCCCGGAAAACTGGGCTGAATTCATTAAGCTTCCCCCTTCACAAAAGGAATATTCATAAAAGTTTGGCAGGCAGATAGGGAAGCGGACTGCGTGCCTTGGGGTGGGTGACAATTCGCTCCTCCAAAGCCACCTTCTTCTTCCGTGCCTCATCCCTCTCTCCGTCCATCCGTCGTGCCCCAAACCTACTCCAGGGACTTCTGATAGGGAAACACAAAGCAGCAGCTGTTTGGCAACATTTCTACCCCTGGCCGGCAACTGTGGTGGGATGCCATTTCCCCACCCAGGCGGAGCTTATCCTGAACAATAGTCGGGCTTTAAACGGCAAACAAGCAAACACACAGAGCATAACCCCAACCCCGAAAAAGCCAACGGGGAGAGAGGCAAGAACTCCCTTCGCAGCAAAAGGCACCGCTGAAACGCCAAAATGCAGCGAGAAGGCTGCTCGGTGCCTAACATGGCAGAAAGCCCGAGCTGGTGCGGCCACCCCGGGTCTGGGCATTGGGGGGCACGAGGGCTCCCGGGGCGCCAATGCACACTCACCCAGCTCCGGGAGGATGCGGGGCTGGCCGAGCGTCACAAAGACGAGCCCAGTGCGATCTGGCAGAACCCAACTTTCCACCCGGCTCGCCAGGGCCGCCAGATACGTCAACAGAATCCATCTTTCGATGGGCCTGGAAGGCGCCGGGTTTTCCGGGCCGGGGCAGAGCGACAGAGCCGAAAGCGGCCCGGTGCGATGCCCGGGCGCGGAGTCCACCGCGCGCCGCCCTCTGCGCCCTGTGCCAGCGCCGGTGGCGGCCCGAAACCCACTTCGGGGCCCCCGCCCCGCCGCCCTGTGCCGCCTCCCCGGCCGGCCCCGGCCCCGCCGGCCAGTGCGCGGCGCTGGGAGCAGGAGCGGGGCCCGGGGACGCCGCGCGGGTGGCGGCCTCGCCTCGCGTCCCCGCCCCCGCCGGCCCTCCCCGCTGGCCCCGGCCTCCAGGCGCCGTCCTGCCCCCGGGAGCAGGCCCCTCCCCGGGCGCCGGGCCCCGCCAGGCGCGCCCAGCCCGGCGCGCCCCCTGCGTCCCGGTGGCAGGTCCGCGCGGGGAGGGCGCAGGGTGGGGGGGTACCCCGGCCCGCACGGGGGCGTCGCGGCCGCTACCTCGCAATCGCGGCCGCCGCCTCCAGGAAGCCGTGGGGTGGTCGCGGGTGCGGGGACTCTCCGGTCTGGCCTCGCCGCCGGCCGCCTGAAGGGGGTGCGCAGCGGTGGGAGCTGCCGTCGCCGCTGTCACCGAGCTGCTGTCGCCGCCGCCGCTGCCGGTCGTGCGTGAGCGTGTGTGCGCCTGTGTCCGGACGAGTGTGTGTCTGCGTGCGGCGCCCGGCCTTTACTATATACACCGAGGGGTGGGAGGAGGCGGGGAAGGGGAGGGCTTGGGGGAGGTGGCGGAGGAGGGGGAGCAGGAGGGGGGCGAAAGGGTACCCGAGGAGGCGGCTGCTGAGGACGGACAGGTGATCTCGCCCACGGGGAGGGCGTGGCTGTGGGAGGCGCGAGGTGGCGGGAGGAAGGGGTGCCAGGGCGCGGGGGCGACGCCGAGGAGGGCCAATGGAGCGGGACCCTGCTGTCTCCCAGCAGGCTGGGGACCATTTCAGACCCCAGGATGCTGGGAGAGAAGAGCCCAGCGGGGAGAGAGTGGCTGGTGGATGGAGGCGGCAGAGGTGCCGAGGGCCCAGCGACCATCTCCTAAAATGCCAATTATCCACCAGATGTGTATAAGAGACAGGCTTGGGGGAGGTGGCGGAGGAGGGGGAGCAGGAGGGGGGCGAAAGGGTACCCGAGGAGGCGGCTGCTGAGGACGGACAGGTGATCTCGCCCACGGGGAGGGCGTGGCTGTGGGAGGCGCGAGGTGGCGGGAGGAAGGGGTGCCAGGGCGCGGGGGCGACGCCGAGGAGGGCCAATGGAGCGGGACCCTGCTGTCTCCCAGCAGGCTGGGGACCATTTCAGACCCCAGGATGCTGGGAGAGAAGAGCCCAGCGGGGAGAGAGTGGCTGGTGGATGGAGGCGGCAGAGGTGCCGAGGGCCCAGCGACCATCTCCTAAAATGCCAATTGTGATACAGGTCGAAGATCTTTCTTGCAAGGTGGGAGATGATTGAAGACAAAATTAGCCCACGGACATAATCTCATTTCCGCATACTTGGCAGAGAGGTGATGCATCTGTTAATCTAACATTTATTAAGCACCCAGTGTTTGCCAGACACTGGGCTATGAACTGGCCTTACAGGGATGATGACTATGTGGTCGCCAACCAGTAAATAAATCATAGGTATCAGTAGTAGCATTGATCATTGTAAAACAAAGTAAAAAAAAAAAAACAACCCTAAATACTATAAATGTTTTAAGAGAGCAAAGGAAGCAAATACATTGGTTTAATTAATCCCTAAAGATGAAAATATTTTTTTTCTGGTAATCAAAACAGGATGCAGATATTTGAGAGAGAAAGGCAGAGCAGAAATTATTTGAATCAGAGCAGAGACTGCTGGTCTGAATCTGGATGTCCTTTGCGTGTTCAAACCTCCTTGAGTCTGGAAACTCACATAAGTAGTGGCCATGACTTGCCCTTTTGTAGAATTGGGGGTGACCAGAGTGTGCAGTACATATGGAGCAGCCTGCACGTTTATGAGTGTGGGAACTGGAACTTGGGTTTGAAAGGTTCAATTTTAACCTTGTCGTGTTGCAAGCATAATGTGGTAGAAACCAGGGCCACATTATACCTTTTGTGGGCACTTTGCCTTTGTGGACTATTTCCTCCATAGAAAAAATGGTAAAAATTACATTTTATGATTGCATTGGTATAAAGATGAATGAATTAATATTACATATTAAAACATTTTCTTTGACCTAAAACAGCACGTTTTCTTCTGATTTGAAAAGAAACTTGAAAATCTGATTTTTAAAACAGAGCTCCTGAAAGTATTTTGGGCCTCAGGCATCATGCCTGTAGCCCCTAAGTGAGAAGTCAGCCCTGGTGGTACCTTTCCTTGATATTGAATTTCTTCTTTTTTTTTTCTTTTTAAAAAAAAGAGTTAAACTTAGAAGTACCCAATCGACCTAAGGGCAGAAAGACACACAATGCAAGTTTAAGAACTGATAGAAACAAGTATCAACAGAAAGTACCAGTTCCTGCTTGTTGCGGTCAGGTTCTGGAGGTTTTAAATCAGCTTCAAGTCATTAATGATACCTGTGGAAGTATTTGTCTGTGAATTCGTCTTCAATCATTTCAGAAACCAAAGACTTCCTCTATAGATTTGAGAAGTGTTCTGAGTCGTGGATCAGGTATGTGAGGTCTCGGCTGCCAGGACCTAGTCTGAATACAACTAAAGACACAGCTGGGCAATTATAATTGGGCAAGTTCATGGATGAAAGAACCATAAAGGTTTTGTGTGTGTTGAGGGGGTATGTGTGTATAAGGTAGGGATTGATATCCTGGAAGGCAATTACTAGCCTATTTCTTTTGTTGGCCTCATCACAGCCCTGGGTTAATGTTTGATCCTCACTGGCAGTTGTGATTCATATTTGCTGCCCTTTGAGGTGCTTATGTTTTCAGGAAAGACTGTATTGATTCAGATTAATGCATAATAAACAGGCATCATGGCCCCCATTTCCAGAGAAATGTGCAGTGGCACCCTTCTGTACTTTCACTGCAGCTGCCCTTGCAGAGAGAAATGGAAAAGAAGAATCTATAAGGGAGGGTCTGCATTGGGGGGGGGGAGGAGAGGTTTGGGGATAGAAACAGGACATTAATATGAAAGAATTTCATTCATACAGAAAATGGAGGGAGGAAAGGACATGCCCAAACAGCAAGAAAGAACAAAAAAATCTTTCAGGGTCAATCAGGGTCAATCAATTGTTGAGATCTGTAATTCAAACATTTGGTGATTTTAAGTAAAGACTCAGGAAATTTCCCATTTTGGATCTGGGGTTCTTTGATCTATATCCTGCTTTTCTAATACATAATCAACTCATAATCCAGTTTTGTATACTTGCCAGATGAATAATTCATTCATTTGTGCAGTAAACATCTATGAAGCACCTGCTGTATGCTACTCACTGAGCTAAGGACTATGGTTAGAGATGGTCAACATATACTGCTTATCTCAAGGAGCTCATCGGCCAGTAAACAAACTATTAACAATATAACGTGACACTATGTGTACATGAGGAGTTATAAAATGGGCTAGGTGAACACCAGGGGAGTGGGCCTATCACTGTGCAGGAAGATGTAGCGAGTGGTATGGAGCAGGGAAGTCAGAAAAGATGGCATAGAGATGTTGCTAAGAGCAGAGCAGTGAGAGATGAATGGGAGTTTTTCGAAGAGAGGGTCATTACAAGTGAAGGGAACAGCAGGCACCAAAGCTCGGATGCAAAGCACGTTCTGGAGGCTTCAAATGCTCTGTGAGGCTGGAGAAGGGGCTGTGAAGAATAGCAGCAAGGAGGGGGGTGGAGGAAGCTACGGATTAGCTAGGCTCCACCCTGTAAAGGAGCTTTTTCCTCTAATCAGTGGGGAGCTACTGAAGGACTTTGAGTAAGGGAGTGAAGATTTGGATTAAGGAATGATCACTCTGGTGTTGGGTGGGAAGGGCTGGTTGCAGGGGATGGGGTGGGGGGGAATAGGCAGCAGGGAGACCAGGTGAGAGTGACTGTGGCATGACCAAAGTTTGAGTTAAGGCAGTGCCAGCAGACATGAAGGATCAGAACTTGAGTCAAGTGATTCTGGGGATATAGAGAAGGCAATAGCAACCCACTCCAGTACTCTTGCCTGGAAAAATCCCATGGATGGAGGAGCCTGTGGGCTGCAGTCCATGGGGTCACTAGGAGTTGAAGATCTGTAATTCAAACATTTGGTGATTTTAAGTAAAGACTCAGGAAATTTCCCATTTTGGATCTGGGGTTCTTTGATCTATATCCTGCTTTTCTAATACATAATCAACTCATAATCCAGTTTTGTATACTTGCCAGATGAATAATTCATTCATTTGTGCAGTAAACATCTATGAAGCACCTGCTGTATGCTACTCACTGAGCTAAGGACTATGGTTAGAGATGGTCAACATATACTGCTTATCTCAAGGAGCTCATCGGCCAGTAAACAAACTATTAACAATATAACGTGACACTATGTGTACATGAGGAGTTATAAAATGGGCTAGGTGAACACCAGGGGAGTGGGCCTATCACTGTGCAGGAAGATGTAGCGAGTGGTATGGAGCAGGGAAGTCAGAAAAGATGGCATAGAGATGTTGCTAAGAGCAGAGCAGTGAGAGATGAATGGGAGTTTTTCGAAGAGAGGGTCATTACAAGTGAAGGGAACAGCAGGCACCAAAGCTCGGATGCAAAGCACGTTCTGGAGGCTTCAAATGCTCTGTGAGGCTGGAGAAGGGGCTGTGAAGAATAGCAGCAAGGAGGGGGGTGGAGGAAGCTACGGATTAGCTAGGCTCCACCCTGTAAAGGAGCTTTTTCCTCTAATCAGTGGGGAGCTACTGAAGGACTTTGAGTAAGGGAGTGAAGATTTGGATTAAGGAATGATCACTCTGGTGTTGGGTGGGAAGGGCTGGTTGCAGGGGATGGGGTGGGGGGGAATAGGCAGCAGGGAGACCAGGTGAGAGTGACTGTGGCATGACCAAAGTTTGAGTTAAGGCAGTGCCAGCAGACATGAAGGATCAGAACTTGAGTCAAGTGATTCTGGGGATATAGAGAAGGCAATAGCAACCCACTCCAGTACTCTTGCCTGGAAAAATCCCATGGATGGAGGAGCCTGTGGGCTGCAGTCCATGGGGTCACTAGGAGTTGGACACGACTGAGCTACTTCACTTTCACTTTTCACTTTCACACATTGGAGAAGGAAATGGCAACCCACTCCAGTGTTCTTGCCTGGAGAATCCCAGGGACGGGGGAGCCTGGTGGGCTGCTGCCTCTGAGGTCGCATAGAGTCAGACACGACTGAAGCAACTCGGCAGCAGCAGCAGCAGGATCAACAGGACTGAGTGATGGAGTAATCAGGAGGAGCTGGAATAACTTGTGCCTGACTTTCTAAATTGGGTGACACAGTGAGTGGGGGTGTGATCACTGTGATAGAGGTCCTGAGGAAGAGAAGCAGATTCGGAGCTGGAGATGATGAACACTCGAGGGTCCCCCAGAAGCAGATCCTGAATGTGAAGGTGAAGGAGACACTGATAGGAGAGTAGGGAAGGGAAAGAGAGAGGCGGCAGCTAATAGTGGGGGTGCCAATTACCACCACGGGCAACTGGAGCTGAATCCTGCAAGCAAACTCTTGGACATGATGCAAAGCACTCATTTCAAAATTGTCCCATTCAAGAAGGGAGGAAGCTGATTAAGGGCTCAGGGGGCGCTGATTATCTGGCCATTTTAACCTGCCACCCGGCGTGAGCAGAAAGCCCTTCCCAGGTACTGGGAGAAGATATTGGCAGCTGGATGTGTGTGGACCACGTTGAACTGGTGGCATCCCAGAGATGGGGGTGGAGCACTCTCAGTGTGCACTCCAAGGAGCTCTGGTTAGGACATTTTGAGTTAGAAGTGCCTCTTGGGTAACCACATAGAGAAGTCCAAGAGGCATTTGCAAGAACGGGTCTGGACTTCAAACTCTAAGCAGCAGACCTAGATTGGGGAGTGTTTGGGCCCTGGGTGTTGGTCGAATCAGTGGGTGCTGGTGAGCTCCACAGAAGACACATGTGACTTGAGGTTAAGGCTAAGTCCATCACCCTGGGCTGTGCCAACATGATTTGATCTAATCTGCATAAACACTGTTGTGGATTTCTGTAGGAGCTGCTGGAATCCTGAAGTTGTTGATGCCAGTTTAATGCTCATTGGTATTGAATGTCACTGGGGGAAAGGGTCCACTGCTTGCAAGAAATTCTTAAGGGGTCTATATTTTACTGAAGTTGAATAATGTATTTAAAACTGAAACTCTAAAAAATTTTTGTGGTCAAGACTATTTACTGGATGATTAAGTGACTGAATGAGGCAAGCATTTGAAAACATAATCACAATGCAAAAGGGATAAATACTGGAAAAAAATGCAAGCAGTAATTAAATCACAGAGGTTTGAAATCCAACCCAGGCTCCGGGAAAGAGGATGGAGAGCATTCAGAGAGACAGTCCAGCTGCAATGACATTTTGACCTAAGGAACATCCGGAACCACAGGGGAAGGGAAAGGTTTTGACTGTTTTGATAGGACAGAGACTTTGTGGTCAGCATGGGGGCTTCAGTATTCTTCATTCAGAGATCTGTTATGAAATTTCCTATGTCCTGATTTTATCCAAAGACCATAATAGAGTCCAGTGAAATTTTTGATAATTTTGGCAAAGAGCGAATCAAAGGATTTGTGAGTTGGTCCTTCAGTTAGGCAATCGACAAACACATCTCCAACAGCTATTACTTTACAGTAATAAGCTACATGCTTCCCTGGTGGCTCACATGGTAAAGAATCTGCCCGCAGTGTTGGAGACCTGGGTTCGATCCCTGGATCGGGAAGATCCCCTGGAGAAGGGAATGGGAGCCCACTCCAGTATTCCTGGCTGGAGAATCCCTTGGACAGAGGAGCCTGTATGGACCCCATACAATCTGTGCAAAGAGTCGTACATTACTGAGTGACCAACACATACACAACACATGGAGCAATGAGGTACTGAACAATGAAAGCCCAAAGTCTCTCCTAGTCCAGTTGTAGCTCTGTCTAGTCTCAGTCAGGAGGGCATTTGCTTTCAGAGGATTTGCAGAAATTGTCAAGGGTAAGAAGTAGGCTTGTCATAAAGGGCTGCTCCATTCTGCGTTCGCCATTCCTCTTTCCTAACAGAGCCCTAATGCTGTTCATGTAACCATCCCTCTCCTTTGAAATCATGTACCTTAGAATTTGATCCTGACTTTAGGATGGGTCTGTTTGATCTGAGGATAATTGCTTCCCTCCTGCTATAACCTGGACCAAATAGGTGAGAGGAGAGATTTGCTGGGAGGAATACCTCCCTCTCCCAATGGACGTAAAGACAGTGTAACCACAGTTGCATCTGGCAGCAAGAATACGATGCAGCTGACCATGTAATTGACCATCTAAACTTGGACACTACTAAGGATGAAAGGGGTTGCTATTACTAATTATGTCAGGGCAAAAGGCATAAACTGAGTTTTCCCAACAAACCACAATGGATGATCACAGCAATGCTAGGAGGGAGCTGATGCTCAAGAAACACAACGAAAAACAGAGAAAGAATCTGAAACTATTACAATGTTATTGAACTGCTAGAACAACCACCTGAAATTGCACTTCCTATTATGTAAATCATTACCCTGCTGTATAGGTTAAGTTTCTTTGAATCTGGTCTTCTCTGCTTGCAATTGAAAGCATCTTAAAACATACATGCAGGATTACGGAATTGTTTTTGATTGGTTTTAGTCCCAGGTAAGGGGTAAGGGCTGTTCTGAAATCAAGAAACCTAACAAAAATAAGTGGAGGGAAGAAGTAGGTCAGTAATTGATATTTTAATCTGACTGAGGACAAGTGCAGAAAATAGTCTAAACTAGAACATGGATTGGGGGCAGGAGGAGAAGGGGACGACAGAGGATGAGATGGCTGGATGGCATCACTGACTCGATGGACGTGAGTCTGAGTGGACTCTGGGAGTTGGTGATAGACAGGGAGGCCTGGCGTGCTGCAATTCATGGGGTCGCAGAGTCGGACACAAATGAGTGACTGAACTGAACTGAACTGAGAACATGTTGAAGTGCATGGTTCACTGTGCAAATCGTGGTTTTCATGCTAGCAGCACCTTGGAGGCACTCCCCTGCCTCTGACAGAGGATGAGACTCCTGCAACGAGTGTCAGGAGAGATTGTTTCTATCTCCTGTCCTCTCTCTACTCTGTCTGAGTGGCTTTGAGCCAGCAAGGTTCTCTCTCTGGCCTCAGATACCTTGTAACAGCAGTAGCTGGCATCCCCCTCACATCTTGTCTCGTTGACTTAATTGCAGTATCAAGGGAGGACCCATGGCTTATGTCTCCTGCTGAACCTACGTTAGTTAGGAGGACTTCATAAGTAACTGTTAAGGACATGAAAAAGAAGATATGGTACATATATACAATGGAATATTCAGTTCAGTTCACTTCAGTTCACTGGTTCAGTCGTGTCCGAATCTTTGTGACCCCATGAACTGCAGCACGCTAGGCCTCCCTGTCCATCACCAACTCCCGGAGTTCATCCAAACAAATGTCCATTGAGTCGGTGAGGCCATCCAGCCATCTCATCCTCTGTCGTCCCCTTCTCCTCCTGTCCCCAATCCCTCTTAGCATCAGAGTCTTTTCCAATGAGTCAACTCTTTGCATCAAGTGGCCAAAGTTTTGGAGTTTCAGCTTTAGCATCACTCCTTCCAAAGAACACCCAGGACTGATCTCCTTTAGAATGGACTGGTTGGATCTCCTTGCAGTCCAAGGGACTCTCAAGAGTCTTCTCCAACACCACAGTTCAAAAGCATCAATTCTTCGCCACTCAGGTTTCTTAGTAGTCCAACTCTCACATCCATACATGACCACAGGAAAAACCATAGCCTTAATTGGAGATACCAAGGGAACACTTCATGCAAAGATGGGCTTCATAAAGGACAGAAATGGTATGGACCTAACAGAAGCAGAAGATATTAAGAAGAGGTGGCAAGAATACACAGAAGAACTGTACAGAAAAGATCTTCACGACCCAGATAATCATGAGGATGTGATCACTAATCTAGAGCCAGACATCTTGGAATGTGAAGTCAAGTGGGCCTTAGAAAGCATCACTACAAACAAAGCTAGTGGAGGTGATGGAATTCCAGTTGAGCTGTTTCAAATCCTGGAAGATGATGCTATGAAAGTGCTGCACTCAATATGCCAGCAAATTTGGAAAACTCAGCAGTGGCCACAGGACTGGAAAAGGTCAGTTTTCATTCCAATTCCAAAGAAAGGCAATGCCAAAGAATGCTCAAACTACCACACAGTTGCACTCATCTCACACGCTAGTAAAGTAATGCTCAAAATTCTCCAAGCCAGGCTT
>SJYX01017660.1:195998-231848 GCA_006410675.1 Oreotragus oreotragus | reverse complement strand
TGTCCTAGAGAATTCCATGGATTGTACAGTCCATGGGGTCGCAAAGAGACAAGAAGGACTGAGTAACTTTCACTTTCATGCTTCACTGACTACTTAAAAGCTTTGATTGTGTGGATCACAACAAACTGTGGAAAATTCTTCAAGATATGGAAATACCAGACCACCTGACCTTCCTCCTGAGAAATCTGTATGCAGGTCAAGAAGCAACAGTTAGAACTGGACATAGAACAATGACTGGTTCCAAATTCCAAAAGGAGTACATCAAGGCTGTATACTGTCACCCTGCTTATTTAACTTATATGCAGAGTACATCATGTGAAACACTGGACTGGAAGAAACACAAGCTGGAATCAAGATTGCTGGGAGAAATATCAATAACCTCAGATACACAGATGACACCACCCTTATGACAGAAAGCAAGGAAGAACTAAAGAGCCTCTTGATGAAAGTGAAAGAGGAAAGTGAAAAAGTTGCCTTAAAACTCAACATTCAGAAAACTAAGATCATGGCATCTGGTCCTATCACTTCATGGCAAATCGATGGGGAAACAATGGAAACAGTGAGAAACTTTATTTTTGGGGGCTCCAAAATCACTGCAAATGGTGATTGCAGCCATGAAATTAAAAGACTCTTGCTTCTTGGAAGAAAAGCTATGACCAAACTAGACAGCATATTAAAAAGCAGACATTACTTTGCTAACAAAGGTCCATCTAGTCAAAGCTATGGTTTTTCCAGTAGTCATGTATGGATGTGAGAGTTGAACTGTAAAGAAAAATGAGCACCAAAGAACTGATGCTTTTGAACTCTGGTGCTGGAGAAGACTCTTGAGAGTCCCTTGGGCTGCAAGGAGATCCAACCAGTCAGTGCTAAAGGATGTCAGTCCTAAATATTCATTGAAAGGACTGAAGCTGAAGCTAAAACTTCAATACTTTGGCCACCTGATGCAAAGAGCTGACTCACTGAAAAAGACCCTGATGCTGGGAAAGATTGAAGACAGGAGGAGAAGGGGACTACAGAGGATGAGATGGTTGGATGGCATCACTGACTCGACAGACATGAGTGTGAGCAAGCTCCGGGAGTTGGTGAAGGACAGGGAAGCCTGGCATGCTGCAGTTCATGGGATCGAAAAGAGCTGGACACAACTGAGCGACTGAGCTGAACTGAACTGAACTCTAAATGCTAAATATGGCTGAAATAAGTTCTAGTTTCTCTTGGGTTAGAACTGGAACACTCAAGGGGAAAAACAAAATATCTTCTTAAATACCCAAGTCTCTGATGTCTCCTGTATTAGCATGCAGTTTCTTTACCACTAGCGCCACCTGGAAAGCCCACATTTCAGATATAGATAACAACAAAGTACTGAAACAAGAGGGAAAGGGGGCAGGGCTCTACCTTTAAAGAATGACATAGACCAAGGACACAACATAAACTGATTAGAACCAAATAGGTCCAAGATGATGGAAGAGTCGGAAGAGTCGACTTCCACTAGACCTTGAGCCTGATCATTCACTCATTATACTACACCAGCAAACTAAATGACACACCCACAGGCACCATGACCTTTCTAAGGTCAAAAGTGAGCAGTAGCCCACTTCCTGATAATCCCCATCCTTTTCCTAAAATCTGGCTTCCCAGCTGGTGTTAGTGGTAAGGAACCCGCCTATCAACGCAGGAGACATAATAAGAGACACCCGTTAGATCCCTGGGTTGGGAAGATCCCCTGGAAAAGGAACTGGCAGCACACTTCAGTATTCTTGCCTGGAGTATCCCATGGATAGAGGAACCTGGTGGGCTACAGTCCATAATGTTGTAAAGAGTCGGACATGACTGAAGCGACTTAGCACGCACACGCATCATCCCTGAAATAGCTGGAATACTCCTCCCACTCATTCAGTTCAGTTCAGTTCAGTTGCTCAGTCATGTCCGACTCTTTGCGACCCCATGAATTGCAGCACGCCAGGCCTCCCTGTCCATCACCATCTCCCGGAGTTCACTCAGACTCACGTCCATCAAGTCCATGATGCCATCCAGCCATCTCATCCTCGGTCGTCCCCTTCTCCTCCTGCCCCCAATCCCTCCCAGCATCAGAGTCTTTTCCAATGAGTCAACTCTTCGCATGAGGTGGCCAAAGTACTGGAGTTTCAGCTTTAGCATCATTCCTTCCAAAGAAATCCCAGGGTTGATCTCCTTCAGAATGGACTGGTTGGATCTCCTTGCAGTCCAAGGGACTCTCAAGAGTCTTCTCCAACACCACAGTTCAAAAGCATCAATTCTTCGGCGCTCAGCTTTCTTCACAGTCCAACTTTCACATCCATACATGACCACAGGAAAAACCATAGCCTTGACTAGGCGGACCTTAGTCGGCAAAGTAATGTCTCTGCTTTTGAATATACTATCCAGGTTGGTCATAACTTTTCTTCCAAGGAGTAAGCGTCTTTTAATTTCATGGCTGCAGTCACCATCTGCAGTGATTTTGGAGCCCAAAAAAATAAAGTCTGACACTGTTTCCACTGTTTCCCCATCTATTTCCCATGAAGTGATGGGACCGGATGCCATGATCTTCGTTTTCTGAATGTTGAGCTTTAAGCCAACTTTTTCGCTCTCCTCCTTCACTTTCATCAAGAGGCTTTTTAGCTCCTCCTCACTTTCTGCCATAAGGGTGGTGTCATCAGCATATCTGAGGTTATTGATATTTCTCCCGGCAATCTTGATTCCAGCTTGTGTTTCTTCCAGTCCAGCGTTTCTCATGATGTACTCTGCATATAAGTTAAATAAGCAGGGAGACAATATACAGCCTTGACGTACTCCTTTTCCTATTTGGAACCAGTCTGTTGTTCCATGTCCAGTTCTAACTGTTGCTTCCTGACCTGCATACAGATTTCTCAAGAGGCAGGTTAGGTGGTCTGGTATTCCCATCTCTTTCAGAATTTTCCACAGTTTATTGTGATCCACACAGTCAAAGGCTTTGGCATAGTCAATAAAGCAGAAATAGATGTTTTTCTGGAACTCTCTTGCTTTTTCCATGATCCAGCGGATGTTGGCAATTTGATCTCTGGTTCCTCTGCCTGTTCTAAAACCAGCTTGAACATCAGGGAGTTCACGGTTCACATATTGCTGAAGCCTGGCTTGGAGAATTTTGAGCATTACTTTACTAGCGTGTGAGATGAGTGCAATTGTGCGGTAGTTTGAGCATTCTTTGGCATTGCCTTTCTTTGGAATTGGAATGAAAACTGACCTTTTCCAGTCCTGTGGCCACTGCTGAGTTTTCCAAATTTGCTGGCATATTGAGTGCAGCACTTTCACAGCATCATCTTCCAGGATTTGAAACAGCTCAACTGGAATTCCATCACCTCCACTAGCTTTGTTCTTAGTGATGCTTTCTAAGGCCCACTTGACTTCACATTCCAAGATGTCTGGCTCTAGATTAGTGATCACATCCTCATGATTATCTGGGTCGTGAAGATCTTTTCTGTACAGTTCTTCTGTGTATTCTTGCCACCTCTTCTTAATATCTTCTGCTTCTGTTAGGTCCATACCATTTCTATCCTTTATCGAGCCCATCTTTGCATGAAATGTTCCCTTGGTATCTCCAATTCTCTTGAAGAGATCTCTAGTCTTTCCCATTCTGTTGTTTTCCTCTATCTCTTTGCATTGATTGCTGAAGAAGGCTTTCTTATCTCTTCTTGCTATTCTTTGGAACTCTGCATTCAGATGCTTATATCTTTCCTTTTCTCCTTTGCTTTTCGCTTCTCTTCTTTTCACAGCTATTTGTAAGGCCTCCTCAGATAGCCATTTTGCATTTTTGCATTTCTTTTCCACGGGGATGGTCTTGATCCCTGTCTCCTGTACAACGTCATGAACTTCCATCCATAGTTCATCAGGCACTCTATCAGATCTAGTCCCTTAAATCTATTTCTCACTTCCACTGTATAATCATAAGGGATTTGATTTAGGTCATACCTGAATGGTCCAGTGGTTTTCCCTACTTTCTTCAATTTAAGTCTAAATTTGGAAATAAGGAGTTCATGATGTGAGCCACAGTCAGCTCCCGGTGTTGTTTTTGCTGACTGTATAGGGCTTCTCCATCTTTGGCTGCAAAGAATATAATCAATCTGATTTTGGTGTTGACCATCTGGTGATGTCCTTGTGTAGAGTCTTCTCTTGTGTTGTTGGAAGAGGGTGTTTGCTATGACCAGTGCATTCTCTTGGCATTACTCAGCCACAAAAAAAATGAAATAATACCATTTGCAACAACATGGATGGACTTAGATATATCATACTGAGTGAAGTAAATCAGACAGAGAAAGACAAATGTCATATGATATCATTTATATGTGCATGTAAAATGATACAAATGAACTTATTTACAAAACAGAAACAGACTCATAGACATAGAAAACAAACTTAGGGTTATCAAAGGGGAAAAGTTGGGGAGGGAAAAATTATGAGTTTGTGATTAACAGATACACACTCCTAAGTATAAAATAAACAACAAGGGCTGACTGTATAGCACAGGGAACTGTAACAACCTACAACAGAAAAGAATCTGAAAATGAATATATATAATTTTGGTGGCTCAGGGGTAAAGAATCTGCCTGCCAATGCAGGAGACATGGGTTCAATCCTGGTTCGAGAAGATCCTCTGGAGAAAGGAATGGCAACCCACTCCACTATTCTTGCCTGGAAAAACCCATGTACAGAGGACCCTGGTGGGCTAGAGTCCATGGGGTCAGAAAGTCAGGCACAACTTGGCAACTGAACAACATGAACAATATATATTATATGTATAACTGAATCACTTTGCTGTACACCTGAAACATTGTAACTAAGTACACTTCAATAAGAATATATTAAAAATAAAATTTAAAAGTAATGGATAAATTCATGAGTATCTCACCTCAATGAGTGCTTTGGTCTTATTACTAAGGAGCATCAATATTCTTCATCTCTACAAGTATTATAACCATCAAATGCAGTTTTCTTTTCCATGTGGAAGGAGGTTGTGGACAGAGTAGATTTGGGGTTGAAGCCATATGATCATCACCTGAGGCTTTTGGGGTTTGTCCAATCAACAGAGAGCCCTGTACAAGCCATGTGATCATCACCTGAGGCTTCTGGGGCTTGTTCACTCAATGAAGAGTCCTGTATAAGCCAAGTGAGAAGCCAGGTTGCATGAGACAGAGGGGCATGCATATTCATCATCAAGAAAGGACCAGAAACAAAAATTATAGTCACAGGCATGAAACAATAAGGCAGTGGATTTCGGGTAAGTGGAAAACAGACCCAGATTTGGTTTTGGAGAGGTGACAGTTTGCTGGATGGGATTAACAATACCAACATGAGTGTGATTGAAATACTGCCACATAAAGGACCAAGGATAGGCTAGTTCAGAGATGGCCACACACCACCCAGCCTTTGAATGGGGGAAATGATGCTCAGAGAACTACACACACACACACACACACACACATGCACGCGCGCACACACACACACACACACCTTTACACCTGCCAACTCCTCTGTTCTTTCCAGGGGTCTGATTCACCTTTTCTTCTCCTAAAAATCCATTCAGAAATCAGCGAGCCTGATCTCCCAGTGACAAAGGAAAAACTGACAAAGTTGCCCTGGAGTAAGGAGCAATGACAATTAGAATATTATCCAAAACAATCCTAAAAAATAACTGCTGAGACACTCCAAGTCAGGAGTGTTCATGTTAAAGCGGACAGCGAGCAGTGGCCCCTTAACATCTCCAATCACTAAAAACCATGGTCCCCGGTGCCTGGCCCTGTGGTCAGGACAAGAGTCTATCTCTGCAGTTGGCCCTTGGAAGAAGAGCTGCTGAGGGCTTTCTCAGCCATTAAACCCATCGGCTTCTAAGAGGGATTAATGATTTCTCCCATAGATACATCCTATCTGACCTAGCTAGCACGCAGCCTATAAACAAACAAGAACACAGACATCAATTTCACAAATGGCTTATGCCACAAAATGCACTGCACTCCTGCAGCTTCAGTGTGTAGGGCCTGTCAGGTGTGTCTGATTCAAGAGTGGCAGCTCTCTCCAACACAATTGACAAGGTTTCTGTTGCTATAAGTTCAAAGGTAAAATGACTTGCAAGATCCTTCATTTTTGAAGAGGACATCAATGTATAATACAGGAGGGACTCCAGTCATTTCATTTTTCTTCAGTTGGGAGGATTTCTCAAATCACGGTTTTATGAAGAGAACAATTTTCTAGGAGGGAAAGAGAGCAAGAGTAAAATCTCTCTGGCTGGGATGGCTTGCAGTTTTCATTGCTGCCCTTTGCATTTGTGGTCTCTCTGCCAGGTCAACATCCAAGAGCTCTTGCAAGATTACTCTCCATCAGTCCCTGCCCACCTTGGCCCCTCTAGGTGACTCTCTGGTATCTTCACCCTTGGATTATCCCTGCCTAATTTCTGGGCCACACCACCACTGTGTGGGTCTGAGCTTGAAAATGGCTTCTCCCACTGTCCCTGAGGCATCACTCAGCCCCATTCACCAGCTTGTCCTCTCCATGACCCTTCCTCACACTGGCCCCAGTCCTAGGATCAGGCTTCAGGGTCTGTGACTCTGCAGAGCTCTCATGCCTTCCATTGGAAATGTAGCCCCACCACCAAACCCCACTCATCAGCATCCCCATCAGTCTCTGTATGTATAACATAGAGTTGATTTCTCATTTACAGACATCTTGCCTTAAAGAGACTGTACCCAAACTTGACAAGAGAATCTTCATAAATTGCAGACTACCACCATCCTGGATTATCTCTTTCACTCCTATTAGATGGGTCCTCATTACGAGATTTATAGGGTTGTTTTTGATTTTTTGAAGAATAAACATTTTATCTGCAAGTAGAGGTGACCTTTTAAAAATGTTGCTTTAGAAAATATTCACATTTGATATAGAAATACTGTAAACTACACATAATTCTTTAAAAATGATTTTCATTGTAACATTCATTAAAAATTAAATGTAAGTGTAAAAGGCTATGCTATCTTCAGTATAAACATTCAATCATACCCACTCTCAAATATCCATATATTCTCTCCAACTTTTCTCTTTATAGCACTTACTCAAGTGAGATAATATTACATATAATTGTAGTCCTGCTTTTGTCTCTTAATATCTTCAACTAAGATTTCCCATAGCATTCTAGTAATGTTACATAATCAAAATAAACATTTTCAATGGTTCAATAAACAATTTTATTAACTGGATTCATCACCATATACTTAAGATTTTGCTCTACTGTTGGAAATGTAGGCTATTTCCAAATCCTGCTGTTATAAAGAATCTACAGTTAGCATCTTTGTGTATACCAATGTTTCCTATTAATAATTATTTCTCAGAATAAATACACAACTGGAATATTTCTGGAGCAGACACAGAAACATTTACATGTTGCCAAACTGATTTTAAAAAGGATGCTCCACTTACAACTCCAAATACGAGCTCTTAGAGTACTTGCCTTATGAGTATTTACTAGTATAGACCAAAATATTTGCCTTATTTTGTTTAAAATTATACTTCACTGATTACTAGGGAGATGGGCCATTTTTATTTGTGTGCTTTCCACTCGTATACCTAAGAGAATTGTGAGTCTACTGTTTTTACTCACATTAATTAAACAATAAAATTTACATCTTATTTGTCTGGATGTGTCTTTTATTTAGTACAACATAAATGTATATCATTATAGCAAAAAAAAAATAAATCCCAGAAGTGATAGTTCATATAGTAGTTCTATTTTTAATTTTTTGAGGAAACTCCATACTGTTTTCCATAATGACTGCACCAATTTACATTCCACCAACAGTGTCAGTTCAGTTCAGTTCAGTCGCTCAGTCGTGTCCGACTCTTTGCGACCCCATGAATCGCAGCACGCCAGGCCTCCCTGTCCATCACCATCTCCCGAAGTTCACTCAGACTCACGTTCATCGAGTCCGTGATGCAATCCAGCCATCTCATCCTCGGTCGTCCCCTTCTCCTCCTGCCCCCAATCCCTCCCAGCATCAAAGTCTTTTCCAATGAGTCAACTCTTCGCATGAGGTGGCCAAAGTACTGGTAGGAAATGGCAACCCACTGCAGTATACTTGCCTGGGAAATCCCATGGACAGAGGAGCTTGGTGTGCTACAAGTCATGGGGTTGCAAAGAGCTGGGCATGGCTGAGTGGCTGAGTATGGACGCAACAGTGTGTGTGTGTGCGGGGGGGGGTGGGGTTCCCTTTTCTCCACATCCTTGCCTATATCTGTTAACTACTGTTTTTTGTTTTTTTTTTTTAAATAATAGCTGTCTTTCTTAACAGATGTAAGGCGATATCTCATTGTGGTTTTGATTTGCATTTCTCCGATGATTAGTGACGTTGAACATCTTTTCTGATATGTGTTGGCTATCTCTATGTCTTTCTTGGGAAAATGTTTATTGACATTCTTTGCCCATTTTGAAATCAGTTTATTTGTGACTTTTTTGCCATTGAGTTGCGTGAGTTCCTTACATATTTTGGATATTAATGTCTCATATTATATATCTCAGATATAACATTTGGAAATATTAACTCCCATTCCATGAGTTGCCTTTTCTTTGTGTAGCTTGTTTCCTTTGCTTTCTAGAAGCTTTTTAGTTTGATGTACTCCTGCTTGTTTATTTTTGCTTTTGTTGCTTTTGCTTTTGATGTTATAAAAAAAAAAAAATCATTGCCAGGACCACTGTCAAGGAGCTTTTTCCCTGTGTTTCAGTTAATATCATACACAACATTGAAAAGCTAAAAGCTTTTCCTCTAAGATGAGGAACAACACAAGGCTGTCCACTCTCACTACATCTGGTCAACATAGTACTGGAAGTTCTAGTTACAGAAAATATACAAGAAAACGAAATAAAAGGCATCCAAATCCAAAAGGAAAAAAATTAAAATTGTCTCTGTTTACAGGCAACATGACCTTATAAATAGGAAACCCTAAAGACTATACCAAAAAACTGTTTATTAATAAACAAGTTCAATGAAGTTGCAAAATACAAAATTAATGTACAAAAATCAGTTGTGTTTCTATACAGTAACAACACATTACCTGAAGAAGAATTTAAGAGAACAATCCCATTTACAACAGTGTCAAAAAGAAGAACATGTATATATATATGTTTGTGTTCTGTTTTGTTTTGTTTTGTTTTGCCAGGGATCAAACCCAAACCCTCATCAGTGAAAGTGTGGAGTCTTAATCACTGGACCACCAGGGAATTCCTAAGAACAAGTTTAACCAAGCAGGTAAATTATCTATACGTGCGAAACTACAAGACAATGATGAAGAGAAACTAAAAAAGATAGGAATAAATGGAAAGATATCTCATGTTATTAGATGGGAAGAATTGATATTGTTAAATATTTTCCATACTACCAAAAGTGATATACAGATTCAGTGCAATATCTATCAAAATTCTAATGGCATTTTCCACAGAAATAGAATAAACAATCCTGAAATTTGTATGGAACCACAAAAGACCCCAAATAGCCAAAGCAATCTTGAGAAAGAACAAAGCTGAGGGTTTGTGTCATGAATGACTGCTAAATTTTGTCAAATGCATTTTCTGCACCAATTATTGAGTATTTGGGTTTTCTTCTTTATTCTGTTGATATGATAGATTTCATAGATTTATTTTTTTAAAGACATTTTTCTAGAGCAGTTTTAGATTCACAACAGAATTGAGAGGAAGGTACAAAGATTTCCCATATACCTCCTTGCCTCACACATGCATAGCCTCTCCCGTGATCAGCATCACTCAACAAGAGTGGTACATTTGTTACCATTGAAGAATCTACATGATATATCATAATCACCCAACGCCTGTGCTTTACCTCAGATTTTACTCTTTGTGTTATGCATTCTATGATTTTTGACAAATGTATAATGACATGTACCCATCATTAGAGTATTCTCATTGCCCCAAATCTTCTGTACTCCACATATTTATTCCTTCTCTGATCCCCAACTCTTGGTAACTGCTGATTTTTTTTTTTTACTGTCTTCTAAGCTTTTGCTTTTTCCAAAATGGCATATAATTGGAATCATACAATATTTAGCCTTTTCAGATTGGATTCTTTCACTTAGTAATAAGCATTTAAGTTTCCTCCATGTCTTTTCACAGCCTGTATAGCTCACTTCTTTTTAATGCTGAATAATCCATTGTTTGGATGTACCACAATTTATCTGTTTAGCTACTGAAGTGCATCTTGGTTGCTTCAGAGTTTTGGCAGTTATGAACAAAACTACTATAAATATCCATGTGCAGGTTTTTGTGTAGAAATGAGTTTTCAGCTCTTTTCAGTTCAGTTCAGTCACTCAGTCATGTCTGACTCTTTGCGACCCCATGAACCACAACACACCAGGCCTCCCTATCCATCACCAACTCCCAGAGTCCACCCAAACCCATGTCCATTGAGTCAGTGATGCCATCCAACCATCTCATCTTCTGTCGTCCCCTTCCCCTCCTGCTTTCAATCTTTCCCAGCATCAGGGTCTTTTCCAATGAGTCAGCTCTTTGCATCAGGTGGTCAAAGTATTGGAGTTTCAGCTCCAACATCAGTCCTTTCAATGAACACCCAGGATTGATTTCCTTTGGATGGACTGATTGGACCTCCTTGCAGTCCAAGGGACTCTCAAGAGTCTTCTCCAACACCACAGTTCAAAAGCATCAATTCTTCAGCGCTCAGCCTTCATCACAGTGCAACTCTCACATCCATACATTACCACTGGAAAAACCATAGCCTTGACTAGACAGACTTTTGTTGACAAAGTGATGTCTCTGCTTTTTAATATGCCATCTAGGTTGGTCATAACTTTCCTTCCAAGGAATAAGTGTCTTTTAATTTCATGGCTGCAGTCAGTCACCATCTGCAGTGATTTTGAAGCCCAGACAAATAAAGTCAGCCACTGTTTCCACTATTTTCATTCCATCCCAAAGAAAGGCAATACCAAAGAATGCTCAAACTACTGCACAATTGCACTCATCTCACACGCTAGTAAAGTAATGCTCAAAATTCTCCAAGCCTGGCTTCAGCTCTTTTGGGTAAATGTAAGGGAGTGGCACTGCTGGGTCCTATGGTAAGAGTATGTTTAATTTTGTAAGAAACCACCAAATTGTCTTTCAAAGTAGCTGTACCATGTTGCATTCAACATTGAACCACCAACAGGGTATGACAGTTTCTGTTGCTCCAAACCTCACTAGCATTTGGTGTTGTTAGTGTTCCAGATTTTGGGCTTTCTAATAGGTGTATAGTGGTTCTCATTGTTGTTTTATGTTTCCCTTATGACATACCATGTGGAGCAGCTTTTAACATGCTTATTTGCCATCTATATATCTTCTTTGGTAAAGTGTCTCTTAAGGTCTTTGGTCAATTTTTTGATAGTGTTGCTTTCTTTAAATTTGAAGACATTTAATTAGGTTGTTTTCTTAAAATTGGTAGACTTTTAAGGGTTCTGTGTATATTTTGGATAACTGTCCTCTATCAGATACGTCTTTCATAGATCTTTTCTCCCATGCTGTGGCTTATCTTCTAATTCTCTTGATACTGTCATTTGCGAAGTAGAACTAAGGAAGCTTACCAAATATTTACTGATGGTTGATTATGTTGTTCAGATCTTCCATATCTTCTCTGATAATAATTCTTCAGTCACTGAGAGGGAGATGTTTAAGTTCTTTTCTATAACTGTGAAGGCTATCAAAACAGTCAATCTTAATGGAAATTGATACAGCCACTATGGAAGACAGTATGGAGTTCCTTAAAAAAAAAAAAAAAAAAAGGAATGAAACTACCATATGACCCAGCAATCCCACTACTAGGCATATACCTTGAGGAAACCAAAATTGAAAAAGACACATGTATCCCAATGTTCATTGCAGCACTATTTACAACAGCTAGGACATGGAAGCAACCTAGATGTCCATCGACAAATGAATGGATAAAGAAGCTGTCATATATATATATACAATGGAATATTACTCAGCCATAAAAAAGAATGCATTTGGATCAGTTTTCATGAGATGGATGAACCTAGAGCCTACTACATGGAGTGAAGTTAGTTAGAAAAACAAATATTGTATATTAACACATATATATGAAATCTAGAAGGATGGTACTGATGATAAAGGTCCATATAATCAAAGCTATGGTTTTTCCAGTAGTCATGTATGGATGTGAGAGTTGGACCATAAAGAAGGCTGAGCACCAAATAACTGATACTTTCAAACTGTGGTGCTGGATAAGACTCTTGAGACTCCCTTGGACAGCAAGGAGATCAAACCAGTAATACTAAAGAAAATCAATCCTGAATATTCATTGGAAGGGCTGATGCTAAAGCTGAAGCTCTGATACTTTGGCTACCTGATGTGAAGAATAGACTCATAAGAAAAGACCCTGATGCTAGGAAAGATTGAAGGGAGGAGGAGAAGGGGGTGACAGAGGATGAGATGGTTGGATGGCATCAGATGTGACTGAGTGACTGAACAACGACATAATTGTGAACTGGTCTATTTCCACTTTCAGCTCTATTGGTTTTTGCTTCACTCATTCTAAGTCTCTGTTGTTTGGCATATGCTTTGTGGTTTTAGTTGCTAACTCATGTCCAACTCTTTGCGACCCCATGGACTGTAGTCCACTAGGCTCCTCTGTCCACAAGATTTCCCAGGCAAGAATACTGGAGTGGGTTGCCATTTCCTTCTCCAGTGGATGTTCCCAACCCAGGGACTGAACCTATGTCTCTTGCATTGGCAGGTAGATTCTTTACCACTGAGATACCAGGGAAGCCAGTATCATAGTCTACCATATCAACATTTTGCCACTTCAGGTAAACTGTGGAAATCTTCCATTTCAGTGCTTTCAAATATCGTTGTCTTGAGTATCAGAGTGTGTTATAAATTTTGTTTCAATTGTAAAATGTAACATAAAATTCATGAGAAGACAGTCTATTGTTTTCATCCATATGTCTGTTCTTTCTGTTTTTCGGGAAGTAATGAAGATGAGAGCAGAAATAAAAGAAATAAAGACTAGAAAAAATACAAAAATCAATAAAACTGAATTTTTTAAAGATAAAGTTTAAAAAAACTTTAGCTAGACTAAGAAAAGAAGAGAAGATTCAAATAAATAAAATTATAAATGAAAGAGGAGAATTTACAACTGATATCATAGAAATACAAAGGATCATAAGGGACTACTAAGAAAAAATATGTGCCAATTAATTGGACAACCTAGAAAAAAATGGATAAATTTCTGGAAATATACAACCTAACAAGACTGGATCGTGAATTGAACTGATCTGAACAGATCAATAATGATTAAGGTGTTTGAATCAGTAATAAAAAAAAAACAATTTCTCAATAAAGAAAATGCCAGAACCAGATGGCTTCACTAGTCAATTCTATCAACCATTTGAAGAAGAATATTGCCAATACTTCTCAAACTCTTTCAAAAAGTTGAGGAGGAAGGAACACTCCCAAACTCATTTTATAATGCCAGCATTACTCTGATATCAAAGCCAGACAAGTACACTACAAGAAAAGAAAATCACAGGCCAATATTTCTGATGAATACAGATGCAAAAGTTCTCAACAAAATACTAGCAACTGAATTCAACATCATACTAAAAGGATCATACACGATGATCAAGTAGATTTCATCCCTGGGATGCAAGGTAGCTGAACACACACAAATCAATAAACGTGATATATACCACATTAACAGAATGAAAGGAAAACCCATATCTTCTCAATTTATATAGAAAAAGCATCTGACAAAATTCAACATGTTTTCATGATAAAAACTCTCAACAAGTTAGGTATAGAAAGAATGTATCTCAATATGACAAAGACTGTGTATTTGACAAGCCCATAGCTAACATTATACTCAAGGATGAAAAGGGGAACACAATTCCTGTAAGATCAGGAATAAGAAAGAATGCCCACTCTCCCTACTTCTGTTCAACATAGTACTAGAAATCTTAGCCATGGAAACTAGGCAAGAAAGATAAATAAAAGGCATCTACATTAGAAGAAAGAAGTATAATCGCCCCTGTTTGCAGATCCCATGATCCTATATAAAGAAAATCCCAGACTCCACCAAATCACGGTTAGAATTAATAAGAAACATTCAGTACAGTTTCAGGACACAAAATTAACTTTCTTTCTTCATGCTTCAAGATTCCTTCTTTTATAATCTCCTTTCTGCTTGAAGAATATTCTTTTGCCACTATTTAAGAGTAAGGTCTGGCAGCTATAAATTCTCTTAATATTTTTCATCTTTCAATGTCTTGATTCCCCTTCTCACCTAAAGGGTATTCTGGGTTGGCAGTTCTTTCCTTTCAGAACTTGAAATATACTGTACCACTTCCTTCTGTCCTCTGTGGTTTCAGGTGAGAAATCCAGTCATTCAAAGTGGTGTCACCTGATAGATAATCATTTCTCTCTGCTTTAAAGATTTTCTCTTTGCTTTTAGTTGTCAGAGGTTTAACTATGATGTGTGAATATGAATTTATTTGAGTTTATCTTGTTTGGGGTTTGCTCAGACTTTTGTATCTTTGCATTTTCTTTTGCCAAAATTGGAGTGTTTGACATTATTATTTCTAATATTCTTTCAGCCCCACTCTTTTTCTCCTCTTCTTCTGAGACTCCAGAATGACATGAATGTTGGATCTTATTGTTTCACAGGTCCCCAGGAATCTGTTCATTTTTCCAATCTATTTCCTGTCTTTTTCAGATTGGGTAATTTTTTTTTAAATTTTACTTTACAATACTGTATTGGTTTTGCCATACATTGACATGAATCCGCCATGGGTGTACATGAGTTCCCTATCCTGAACCCCCCTCCCACATTTCTCCCCGTAATTTTTAAAATTTTCCTGAAGTTCACTGAATTTATGTGCTGGCATATTTACTGTTGAGTCCATCAAGCAAGTTTTAAATTTTTGGTACACTTTTCAGTTAGAAGATTTCCATTTAGTTCTTTTACATAACTTTTATTTCTTTGCCGAGATTTTCTATTTTTTCATCTGCTTCAAGAGAATTTGTTATTGCTTGTTGAAATTTTGTTGTTATTGTTATGGTTAGTTTAAAGTCCTTGTCAGATAATTTCAACATCATGTTGTGATTTTCCTTGCTCTTGACATAATGGGTGATTTCTTTTCTTTTTTTAGGGGGGCATACCATACAGCACGCAGGATTTTAGTTCCCCAACCAGAGATCAAACCCATGCAGTCTGCACTGGACCACCAGGGAATTCCTTGAAGAGTGATTTTCAGTAGGATCCTGGTCATTTACTATTATGTTGTGAGACTCTAAGCCCTATTTAAATCTTTTATTTTAGCAGGTAGTCACCTGTCTAGGTGTAGCATGCAGGTCCTGACCTGCATGGAGTGTGGTTTGAACGAGCACTTACTTTTCAGAGCCTTTGCAATAATTTTTGGTGTGCTTAGTTTATCTGATGCTGCTGGGGCTCCCAGTGGTCCCTGAGGGTGTTGTCTGAAAGGGCCAAAGAGGTTGCTCCAGGCAGGGTCATCTGATGTCTCTATATGGAGGAAGGGAGTTGAGAACCCATAGGGATGAAGAGTGATTCTTAGACCTGGAAGCTGGTTGTGTGTGGCAGAATTTCTCTTGGAGAAGGCAATGGCACCCCACTCCAGTACTCTTGCCTGGAAAATCCCATGGATGGAGGAGCCTGGTAGGCTGCAGTCCATGGGGTCGCTAAGAGTTGGACACGACTGAGCGACTTCACTTTCACTTTTCACTTTCATGCATTGGAGAAGGAAATGGCAACCCACTCCAGTGTTCTTGCCTGGAGAATCCCAGGGGCAGGGGAGCCTGGTGGGCTACCGTCTACGGGGTCACACAGAGTCGGACACGACTGAAGTGACTTAGCAGCAGCAGCAGTGCCAACCTGTGTCACTAGGTGTCTCTTGGCAAGAGAGAGGTGTCTCAGGTCTGGCAAAAAGAGGTTCCTTTAGCTGCTTCTTTTTAGAAGGACTCCTGATCCATCCCACTTGCCATTGCTGGCAGGTTCACCTTGTGTTGTCAGCGGTTCTGTTTCATCTGGGTGGAAGAATGAGCCTACCTGGGCTAGCCTGTGTTACTAGGCTGGGGATTATGGATATACTAGGCCTGGGGTGCTTTCTTCTGTTGAGGGGAGGTACTAATGTAAGACATCCTGTTGCTGTGTTGTTCCTCCTGGGATCCCAAAACAGTTCCTCTTTGCACAGTTCAGAGTTCTCCTTTAGTTACCTCTTAAGTTCTTTCCAGGGTTTATATAATACTTGTACTTAGTAGGGGAAATCAGGGAGAAATGGGTCTGAGCCATCTTGCTTAGGCCAGAATTTCTTTTTAATTGTTTTTTTTTTAAACCAAAGAATAATTGAAGAAAATGATCACTGTGATTATTATATGATTGATACTAAAAATAATTTTGGCACAGAAATAAAGGGCATTTTAAAAAGTGATCTGGTCCAGGTGTCAAATATACTAGCTTTGCCATTGAGAGTGAACAAAGTAAAAGGAGAGATTAGAAAGATTTTGAAGAAGGTCCTTGAAGCAAAAGGTAGAAAGAGTGTTAAGAAGCTGAGAGAAGTTATTATTATGTTTGTTTTACGATGGGATTAGAAACCAGAGGAGCTGAAGCATTAGGTTGCTTGCCCAAAATTGCTCTGGCATTTGGCTGTAGGATGGTTGCAGAATTCAGGATTATGACATTCCAAGACCATGGTAACACACACTGTTTCCCGGGGTGCTGCTTTCAAACGGCAAACACAACCTTTGCTAGAAGACACACTGCAACAGTCAAGCACCTTTTACCTATCTGGCAAATGCACAAAAAGTTTCAATAGACTCAAATGGTTACTAAATTTGACTAGTATTAAATGTCTTTTATTAACTGTCTTTTAATCATCTAGCTTGGAGGGGGTTTAATTAATGTTCATGAATTCATTTCAAGACAATAATTACCAACGGAGTGCTTATTCCTAGAAGGAGAGCGTTAAATTATAATTGGCATTTGGATAAGTTTGTGAAACTGTATCTTATCTTTCTTTAAGCTTCTGAATTCTTGAATTACTTTTACAATGTCACATTTCTGAGCTTCATTTGCCCATTGTCACTTCCATATAAACTAAATCTTTGTTCCCAACGGTACCCAAGATTTCAGATAAAAGCTGACCATGTCATAATTGACTGTTTCATTAGGTTTTTTCATTAGATCTCTCTACATATTGATATCTATGTGTGTGTTGTGTGCTTAGCTGCTCAGTCGTGTCTGACTCTTTGCAACCTCATGGTTTGTAGCCTGCCAGGCTCCTCTGTCCATGGGGATTCTCCAGGGAGGAATACTGGAGTGGGTCACCATGCCCTTCTCCAGAGGATCTTCCCAACTCAGGAATCGAGCCTAGGCCTCCTGCATTGTAGGTGGATTCTTTACCATCTGAGCTACCAGGGTATCCCAATGGTATCTATATTTCTATCTTTTTCAGGGTCAATTTTTAGAAATCTAATGAAAGACTCAAACACACACACATATAATTTAGATTTTTTTCCCAGAGAGAAATTCTTTTTAAAACAAACTCAGAATAAAAGACCTTCTTCCCCCACAAATCCTCTAGGAAAACTACCTCCAAACAAAACCAAACTGCAGATAGCATCCCGGATGAAATTTAAATCTTCACTACCCAATACAACAAGTTTATGAATTTTGACAAGTATGATTGGGCAGTGACTATCTGTTATATTCAGCTATGGGAAACTATTCACTGGAAACAGATTAAGGTATCATTGGAAAATCTCTTAACTTTCAAGACATTGGAATGTCATCTCACCCACCCCAAGTTTCTTCCAGCACATTAAATATCTCCCCAGCATCCCCCTAAAGTGAACCAAGTTCTAAAAATGTTCACCATGCAGTTAGCTGACAGCTCTATATAAGGTGCAATTGATTTGGGGGGTCTTAACTTCCTCCTGCATGTTTTATAGTATTTGTGGTAAGTTACATACGCTTTGGTAATTTGCGACATTACCTCAGAGCTGAGCTCTTAAATCATGACTCTATGAGGAAGTGAGAAGGCAAGGATCTGGGTAAGAATGATCAAGTTTATAAATTACAAATGCAAAATTCATCCAATAGTATAAATTACTACTCAACCTGGAAGAATCTAAGGGTCAGAGCCACAAAATATCACTCATGTGATGTACGATGTATGATGAATTTGAGCAAACTCTGGGTGATAGTGGAGGACAGGGGAGCCTGGCGTGCTGCAATCCATGGGGTCACAAAGACTCAGACATGACTTAGTGACTGAACAACATGGTGCACAAGTGATTCACCAAGAGGAGTGATGCTCATTCATAGGACAAGTTCTAGTATCTATAATTCTGCAACTCAGGGCAGCAGGAAGCAAGTCTGCCCTTGCAAAATGGCTTAAAAGAAGCAATAATATTATTAATTCTCATCTTCATTTGTTCTTAAGTATCATATCAACTGATGCTTCAGAATTTTCTCCTGCACCAAGTACAGCCTTCATGTGAAGTGAACAGGTAAAAAGTTACCATTATTTTCTCTGTTGTGTGGCTGGCTCTGCAGTACCAAAGCAAAGTGGATAAATGATTATTTGATGCTAAATAATCACTTACTTATTTGATAGTAAAAGAACCTAAATTATTATTGTCAACCAAATGTCTCCTGGGAGACATGAATGAGGTCTGCTGCTGCTGCTGCTAACTCACTTCAGTCGTCTCTGACTCTGTGTGACCCCATAGACACCAGCCCACCAGGCTCTGCCATCTCTGGGATTCTCCAGGCAAGAACACTGGAGTGGGATGTCATTGCCTTCTCCGTGAATGAGGTCAGATGAATCCAAATTTCCTGGCTCTTAACCCCACCTGCTAATTCTGAGTTACTAGTGCTGAGGTCTGAATATTTGTGTCCCCCTCAAAATATGGAGAAGGCAATGGCACCCCACTCCAGTACTCTTGCCTGGAAAATCCCACGGGCGGAGGAGCCTGGTAGGCTGCAGTCCATGTGGTCGCGAAGAGTCGGACACGACTGAGCAACTTCACTTTCCCTTTTCACTTTCATGCATTGGAGAAGGAAATGGCAACCCACCCCAGTGTTCTTGCCTGGAGAATCCCAGGGACGGGGGAGCCTGGTGGGCTGTTGTCTATGGGGTCGCACAAAGTTGGACACGACTGACGTAACTTAGCAGCAGCAGCAGCAAAATGTGTATATTGAAATCCTAACCCCTAAACTGATGTTATTAAGAGCTGGATCCTTCGGGTGGTGATTAGGCCATGAACATGGAGCCTTCATGACTGGGACTACTACTTCATAAAAGACACCCCAGAGAGGTCCCTGATCCCTTCCACTATGAGAGGACACAGCAAGTAGTCAGCAATCTGCAACCTTGAAGTGGATCTCTGCTAGAACCTGGTCATGTTGGCACCCTGATACTGGATTTCTCAGCCAGTGAGAAATAAATTTTTATTTTTCATAAGCCATCCAGTGCATGATATTTTTGTATAGCAGCTCAAACAAACAGCTTTCTGGAAAAGCCCCTCCCAACCAAGTATTCCTGCATGTCCCTGGGGGATTCCGCAGGGAGCTCATGAACCAGTATAGCAGCTGCCAGCCCCATATATCCTCTATGGTCAAATTTTGCTCCTTTCCTGCCATGGCTTCCCTTTGTCAGTTTCTCTTGCCGAAAAGTAGAATGATGGTTTCTACTGCTGCTGCTAGTGAGTATTCCAACTTCCCCACCAAGTGTGCTCTCTGTCATGCTCTCAAAATGGTCCATGTGTGGTATGGGATCTCCCTGACCCAGGGATCAAACTCTTTGTCACCTGAGCCCCCAAATAAAAATGCTTGTATTCAGTCTCATCAGTGTGCCCCATAAAATGGCTCTTTCCATGTTGGATCTCAATAATACCTTTCTCCACTGAAGCTCAAAACTGTTCTGTCAAACTGGGCAAGAACAAAAATCTTGCCTTCTACTCTGTTGTCCTCATTTCTAATTTCTTCACCCTCCACCTCCATACTTCATTCATCTATCTAATGCCTCTTCCTTCAGATACAGAACTCAAGGACTCATGGACATCAGTTCAGAAAAATATTGTCCACCCCACCATATCTCCTGTGTGCCAGGTGGTGATTCCCTGTGAGACAGTGTCTTCTTCACTGGTCTCAGCCCTTGGCTTTGGCTGTTTAGACGTGGCCTTAGAGTCTCTAGAGCACTGGTCTCCAAAATGGGGTGATCACATCGCGTACAAAATATTGTTATGGATACAGGTGCCTGGATCAAAAGAGTTTTAGAACTCACTCCTCTAAGTAGGGTTGGAATCTCAGAATGGTTTATGAGCCACAAATCCTGTTGAAATACCTGAAGCCACAGTAGAGTCACAGAACAAAAATCATACACTTCCCCCCCACTTTTTTTTGTTGTTGTTCCAAAATGTCTTACAAAGGACTCTCTCCCTCTGTTCTCACAAAACTCCTGAAACTTGCTTGGTTAACTTCCCTTTGGGCATCATGACATTTAAGAGCAGGTTGTCTTATAGATGAAAACATCAGAATGCAGGATTCATGGTGGCCAGGAAGAGAAGAAAATGATATAAGAAGATAATATTGCAAAGGGGGGCCCTCACTTTACCTCTTGAGAGAGGGTTAGCTACCTCTCTTGATGTTCATCCATGAGGCCCTCGATGTTGAGAAAGGTCACTTCCCCATGGAGTAGGGTGGGATTGATGAGAGCCACAGGGTCCTAGGAGTTGATCAGATATGCTATTTACTGATCTTTTGTCTAAGTAGCCAGAACTGGGCCAACAAACTTTCCTAAATCAAGAGTTTTCTGGGATTTGCTTTCATCATTGATAGTTTACACACCAATGGTCTACATCAATCACTTACAGTGTCTCCAGAATATTAAGCCTCAAGAAATGCTAGAAGAGTCAAGGCCTGAGGCATTTTCCCCTAGCATTCTGTTTATGCCAGAAGAACCAAAGGACACGTTTTAGAAAGATATGTTTTCCTTGTAGACTTCAAAGCTAAAAAGCTCCTACCAAAACATATGAACTCTGCTTGGCCATCTAACCACAGTCAATCAATAACTGCTGACTGAGTGTCTGGATTAGGACCTGTGCTATATTAGAAAGGAAGGGAGGGAGGGAGAGTACAAGAGCGGGATGGAGGAAGGTAGGGATGAAAATCATCTCTGGTTTCCTTAAAAGGTAGTTAACCTAGACCAAGTGGCACATGGTGATTGCCAAACAAAGTGGACAAATATGGGGACATCTCAAGAACTCGGATCAAAGCTATGGTGATCAGGGGACCATCCAGGAAGAGTTGAGATCTGAAATAAAATCGTGTTCTCAAACTTGAATGTACACCATAACCATCAGACTGTTAAGTCAGATTGTAGGTCCCCACCCACAAAGACTCGCATTCAGTAGATCTGTGGTGGGAACTGAGCACCTGCGTTTCTATCAAGTTCCCAAGTGATGCTGATGCACTGCCTAGAGACCACACTTGGAGAACTGCTCCTCTAAAGGATTTTAGCTATGTGAGAGGAGAGGGCTGTCAAGGGTTGAGAGGAGGAAGTGTTAAAAGGAATGAGGTTGGGAAAGCAGAAGACATGTTGAGGAGGATTCTGGAGTGAAGAGACTGTACCAAAAGACTGGGAGCAAAGAATGCAAAGGTCTGTCTAAAGATTTTAGGCAACTGGGAGTAAATGAATGTGTTTGAGTGGCGACAGGATGTGATTTTTTGACTATTTAATCTGATTGCAGGATATTCCGTGGTGCGGAGCAGGGGAAAGGAAGAGGTGAACACAGAAAGTACATGTAAGAGCTTGTGAATTTATTTAAGTGGTTTAAAAGTCTATTTTATATGGTGTTCTTTCCAAACAGAGGTGAGGGAAGAAGTGTTTCTCAGGGAATTAAATGTTGGTGAGATGCTTGGGCCAGCATTCCTCTTGGAAAAGAAGACAGAGGCAAACAAATGGAATTTGAGCTTTGGTCTTCCATTATTCAAGTTTTCCTAAAGAGTGACAGCATGGAAATATTCAAGTCTGCTCAGAGAATCTGTGCCAATTTGATGGGAGAATCTGCAGATTTTCAAGCAGTAAGTTGATCTGTGGTAGCCTTCGACCCAAGAGTGAGGAATTTTCTGTTTATAGTCTTGACTCAAAAAATATCCAAATTTTCCCCACCCTGGGAGTGTATCACGAAGGTGGAATTTTCAGTGCTTAAAAATGGTTTATAATGGGATCACATTGAATTTTCTTTTTTTTTCCTCTGTGAAGATAAATGCAATGTGTGTGACACTGATACTACATTAAGCAAGAGAATTGTGCTCTGAGGAGACACACACACACACACACACACACACACACACANCATGGTTTGGTATACCAACTCACACTGGCTCATGGGAGCTGAGTGTTCAATTTACAGGAATTGAAAAAGCCATTGTTTAAAATTAAATTGAATAAACATGCAAGCCCATACATTATATTAAAAACAAAGGTACTAGAAAAAGGCACTAAACACTCAACACTCATCATTCACTACTCATTTGATCATATTTTGTATGATCTATGCTCCTGAGGGTTTTTCAATGTCTCGTGTCTGTACGATGCAAACAGTATTTTTGTAATGCTGTGCAGCCTGCTCTGTGTTTCTCTCTAGCTCCTTATCACCTGGGTAGCTTGAAATCAGCTATGGTGGGAGGATTTACACCATGGAAATTGGCAAATGCTATAAATCAGGTTTTTAATTTTTACCAAGAGCTGGTTGTTCAATATTTGCCAGCATTCCACCAGAGAGAAGGGAAGGGCAGATAAGGCTATCTTTCCCATCCTCTCTTCCAACTACAAATATTGAACATTTTTGCACACCAAGCCACCTGCAAAAGCCTCTATGCTTCTTCAAAAATCTGAGCACTTATACATGCTTTAAAGGAAAGACTTACAAACAGAACTCTTTAGGGATTAGTAGATTAAGAATGAGCAGGATTTGGTAGGGCTACTAAAAGTGATAAGAGCTGATACTAAAGATAAAGGCTCAAGTCACAATACTGCTCACTTCTGCTGCCTGGAAAATTTCAAGGTGCTTCCCAGGAAAAGGACGGACTTGAATTCCTGTCCCTCCTTAAGCACTGAGCTCAGGCAAGGATGCTTTTCCTCAGCTCTAAGAACAGGGTCATCAAGGCAGAACTACTGGAGAATGGCCGTTTACCTGGTGGGAGAGACGGTGAAGTGTCTGTCTGCAATGCAGGAGACCTGGGTTTGATTCCTGGGTTGGGAAGATCCCCTGTAGAAGGAAATGGCAGCCCACGCCAGTACTCTTGCCTGGAAAATCCCATGGACGGATGGAGGAACCTGGTAGGCTACAGTCCATGAGGTCAAAAAGAGTCGGACACGACTGAGCGACTTCACTTTCACTTTACAGGAGAACAAGATGAGGTCATCGATGCAAGAAACATCTAGCGCAGTGCCTGGCATAGAGTAGGTATTCAATACATAATTTGTGGGGCCCGGTGCAAAATGAAAATATGGGCCATCTTGTTTGAAAAGTGGGAGCAAAGGTACTCAAGCAGAAAACCTTTTCCTTTCTTCCTCAGTCTCTCTCTCGACTTAACATGACACTTTTACCTGCTATTAGTATCATTCTGGAGAAGGCAACGGCACCCCACTCCAGTACTCTTGCCTGGAAAATCCCATGGATGGAGGAGCCTGGTAGGCTGTGATGGGATCGCGAAGAGTCAGACACGACTGAGTGACTTCACTTTCCCTTTTCACTTTCATGCATTGGAGAAGGCAATGGCAACCCACTCCAGTGTTCTTGCCTGGAGAATCCCAGGGACGGGGGAGCCTGGTGGGCTGCCATCTATGGGGTCACACAGAGTCAGACACGACTGAAGCGACTTAGCAGTAGCTTAGCAGTAGTATCATTCTATGTAAAGAAAAAAGTTAAAGGTTTAAATTATTGGCATGCATTTTCCTGTTCACACTTGGGTCTGATGGCTGTCGAGTTACCCCTCCCAACAGCTTCCATGTGGCCCCACTGCCCAGAGATGGGGGTGAGCTCTGAGGAAGTCCAGCCTGGCTTCCCATGGGTTTATCTCCTCCATCTGAAGCAGCTGGATGACCCTCAAGGATGTTTAAACCTCTGCACCAGGACACACCACATACCGAGATTGACAGTGGGCAACAGGCATGTCCCCACCAAGAGGCAGCCTGTTAGGCTGCCTGGATATGCTGTGGCAATGCCAACCCCAGGGCTAGACAGCTGCCACCACAGTCTGCCCTGAAGCTCCACCACTCTGCCCATGGGCCCCACTGGGAGTGAAGGAAGACAGCAGAAACCAGTCCCCGCCCCCCCATCTCCCTGGCAGAGAGAGCTGGGAGCTCGTGGGACAGGGACTGGTGGGGAAGCCAGGTGAGACCTGGGGCACCAAAGGACTCAGGAGCAGGTGTCTAAGAGACTGTCTCAGGGGAGTGGAGGAGCAGGACTGTGTGTGAGCCAAAGCTCCAACCCCTGGCATGCATTCCTCTAGACTCTATATTCACAAAGGTAAAATTACCAAGAATTTCAAGACTGACAAGAGAGCTCTAAATCAAGCACAGGGCCTTTCTGAGCATGGGGCCTGGGCGCCTGCATGGGTTGCAAGCCCTGATGCCAGTCCTATGTAGGTGCCTCCTCAAGGACTCACCCCAGCCTTTCTCTCATTGATTTCCCCTTCTGTACAGGAGAATGGGTACCAGCTTACAAACCCTCTGTAAGTGCTTCTGAATCTCCAAACCACACACCTCCCTCATCTCTACACCCAGTGCCACTTACTGCCCTAATGACTGATCTACTCTGCTTTTCACCCGAATCCCTAGAATGGGTTGTTTACACTTGCCATCTGCACTTGCCTCTTTTTTTTTTTTTTGGCTGCTCCCATTCCCTCTCCCTCCCTGATGGAGCAGCCCGCTGAGCACGCCTGCAGGGCTGCCTCTGGAGCTGTTGCCATCTCTTTCTAAGGCTGAGACTGGCAGCTGAATCAATCTCTCTGGAACCTGTCCCCCCAAGGCCTCTCTTCTTGGAGAACCCCTCGGCCACAGCAAAGACTCAAAGGAAGACTCAAGCTGCCTTCCCTTAGAGTGGTTGGTTTATTTTCCTCTCGCCTTTATTTCCCATCAAAGAGAATACCCGTGCAGACGCAGCATGAGAATGTCGAAACTCTGAATTCAGAACATTCTCAAGTTACCACTGCTGCAAGATGTTTATCTAGAGACAATAGTTTGAGTTCCACATTTTTCTATTACTATTTTCTACTTTAAACATACCCTCAAATTCAAATTAGGGCCAAGACAGTGTTAGTGGTAGTTATGAAACACCTGGCTTTTGGGACAGTTAAATAGCTATCCTCTAATTGTGGCACCAGCTGAAGTCTCTAAAAACTAAAAATGTGTCTTTTCTTTAAGAGTTTTCTTTTTGAGATCACAGCATCATCGTGTTCTTGAGAAAGGAGCTGGTTGGCACATTTGCTGCATATATCAGCAGCTGGTCTCACTTTCAGGAAGTCCAGGGGGAAGGCCCATTTGATTTGAAATTCTTCTGAGCATCAGCCATATGTAGTGCATCACAGCTCTGTTCACACTAGACTTTCATGTGGGGGAAAAAATTAAAACTATCCTATTATTTTTCTGTATTTTACCTAATCATCCTCATGTTCCTTCCTTCTTAGTAGCAGAGCAAGCTCAACTTTTAATTGATCATGTCTGCATCTCCCCCAGTTTTAAAACTTCCTTTCTAGCTTAAAAAAATTCCTTTTCTGGGCTAATCACCCTCACATATATAAAGAGCTCTTAAAGATCAAGAAGAAACAGACAAAAAGCAAAATTTTAAAAAATGGACAAGTATAGAGAGTCCAGACAAAAATATGAACAAATGATTCTTAAAAGTTAGAAAATATGCTCAATGTCACACATGATAACTTAAAACTACATGTTTCACATCCATGCACTGGGCAAAAATCCCAAAGCTTGACAAAACACTCTGCTGGCAATGCTGTAGAGAAACAGGCACTCTTTTACATGGCAAGTGAAAGTGAAAAACGGTATAGCCAGTTTGGAGGGGAATTTGGCAATATGTGACAAAATTACATTCACTCTCTTTACTACTGGAAATAGAGTCACTAGGATCTTTAAATCAAATTAGATTAAAGAGTCAGTTCCAGAAACCCCAGAACCAAGTCAGAAAATTCATCCTTTAAATTTTATCCCTCTAATACTACTTTTGGTACCAAAATCTGTATTAGCCAGGGTTATCCAGAGAAACAGAAGCGATAGGAAAGATAAACAGATCAGTAAGAGGTTGACTGTAGAAATTGGTTCCATGTTATGGAGGCCAGGAAGCCCTACAACCTGCCATGAGTGAGCTGGAGACACAGGAAAGCTGGTGGTGGAATTCAGTCCAAGTCTGAAGGTCTGAGAACCAGAGAGGCTCCATGGTGTAAATCCTGGTCAGTCCAAAAGCGAGAACAGGAGCACCAATATCTGAGGGCAGGAGAAGACGGAGGTCCCACCTTGAGCAGAGAGAGCAAATCTGCCCTCTTCCCTTTTTGTTCTATTCAGGCCCTCAAGGCATTGGATGATGCCCAGCCACAATGGTGAGATGGATCTTTTTTCCTCAGCTGACTGATTCAAAGGCTAATTTCTTCCAGAAACATCCTGATGTACACACCCAGAAATAATATTTTACCAGCTATCTGGGCACCCCCTAGCTCAGTGAAGTTGACACAAAGTTAACCACCACAAAGACTAATGACAGGGGCGGATTATAACACACATTATGCTACTTACTTTCAAATGTTTCAGCAAGAAGAGGAGGGGAGAGGAAGTTGGGATGGGGGAGAATAATGTTAGAATAATGGAATAATGAAGAAATGTTAGGGAACTCTTGGTGAAGAGTTTATAGGTGGTAATTGTATTTTTCTTTCAGCTTTTCTTAATGTTTAACAATTTTAGAAATAAAACTTGGGGGGAAGATTTGAGAAAAGTCCCTCCACTCAGCATCCTCAAGGGATGGGGGCTGTGGGCGGGAGTCAGAGACCAGCCATGTCCTCATGACACTCTTTAGGACCTTATAGGCCTCAAGAGCAATGGCATCCCTGTCCTTCTGCCCCTGTTCACTCTGTTGTCTCTGCTGCTGGAAAAACTGGGACTCAGCCAGTCAGGGCCCCGCATCCTCTCTCCCGGCTCTTACATGAGCAGTGTATACCCTGAAGGCTAGCTAGGGCCTCAGAGGGCCCCCTGTCTGGGGCTCACCTTGCAGCCCTCAGCCTTGGAGTTACTGTGCCCTGGTGGTAGGCTCACCAACCAGCATCAAGGCTACTGTTAGCTTCCCTGTACAGGACCCTTCTGGATGACTTCCCTGCTATCCCAGAGTCAAGCCAGCCGGGAAAAGTCCATGCGCCACTTCTACCCACATTTCATGGGCCAATACTAGGTCATATGGCCCCCAAGCTAACTGCATGGTAGGCTGGGAAATGGAAGATTCCTGCATGCCAAACAAGATGGTCTGCTGAGTACTTCAGAGAAGGCAATGGCACCCCACTCCAGTACTCTTGCCTGGAAAATCCCATGGATGGAGGAGCCTGATAGGCTGCAGTCCATGAGGTTGCAAAGAGTCAGACACGACTGAGTGACTTCACTTTCACTTTTCACTTTCATGCATTGGAGAAGGAAATGGCAACCCACTCCAGTGTTCTTGCCTGGAGAATCCCGGGGACGGAGGAGCCTGGTGGGCTGCTGTCTATGGGGTCGCACAGAGTTGGACATGACTGAAGCGACTTAGCAGCAGCAGCAGCAGCAGCTGAGTACTTAGAGTGTGGCTGTGGCAAAATTACCTAGAGAGACTAAGCAAGACCAGAACCCACTGAGGGCTTAGACCAACCCTGTTGGATCTGAGAAGGGCTGGTACAGCGTAGCTTGACAGATGTGGGAAAGGGATGGGGAGGAAAGCCAGAGGGCTCCCAACAATTCAGAGCATGGTGGGAATGCCCCAGGCACGCTGCTTATGGTTCCCAGGCAAGTCAGCTGGTTGAAAGCCAGAGAGTTTGGTGGACCCAAGTCTCTCAATGCTGTCAAAATACAACTTGATTTATTACAGTGGGACTTAGATAGACTATTTCAGGGACCCACCTAATGTCTAGATCGGGCCTTCTCAATCTCGGCGGTACTGACATTTACAGCCTGCTCCTTCTCTGTTGTAGGGGGCCTGTCCTGTGCACTGTAGGGTGTTCCATGCCATCCCTGGTCTCGACCCACTAGATGCCAGTAGTACCATCTCCCCTGTTGTCAACATCAAAAATGTCTCAAGACATTGCCAAGTGTCCCCTGAGGGGGGATATCACCATAATTCTAGAACCAGTGTTCTCAAATTTCAGTAGATGTCAGAATCATACATCTGGGAAGCCTTTCCAAGAGGCTTCCCGGGCTTCACTTGTAGGGGAGTGGGGATGCTTTGGAAATGCTGGAAAGGGTATGCCCCCTAAGTGAGATACAGAGCAAGAGGTCTTGCCCTTACATTAAGTTCTAAGTTGGATTTAATCTCATTTTATTTTAAACTGGATAAAATGGGATTTACAAAAATATCTCAGGGCTATCTACCATCTGGAGGTTCTCAATGGGGCCAGTACTTCTTGCCCACAAGAAGCCCAGGGGAAATTTGGAGATGTTTGAGGATGATTCTTATTGTCAAAGATGGAATCTGTTGCTGTCATCTAGTGGGCAAAGGATCAAGGATGTCAAACGTTCTGCAGCACACAGGATAGTCTGGAACACCAAACTTTTGCCCCACCCAAGATGCCATTAGAACTGCTGTTCAGAAACCACAAGAAGTCCAAGCAATTTTCAAGCTGTTTACATGATCTCATGAAAATCCTTTTTGTGCAGGATAGTTGTAAATCTAGAGATTACTGGGTTCGCTTAGGATATAAGCTTCCAGAAGGCTTAAATTGCTAGTAGACTTCTGAAAATCATGCTGTGAACAGATGCTGATGCAAAAACTGGAGTCAGTTTTTCATGCCCAAGGACAGGCCAGATTTTTGGGGAGCGGGGCTGAAGCTTTATATAATTTGGTGAGGGAAGATGGTTTAAAAAGCATACCAAATAGCAAATGCAAAATTAGGTACAAACATAAATATATGTTTGGAAAGAGAACAAAACTTGCAACAAATTATAAACTTAAAAAAGTAATAATATACTAAACAAAAATCAATAAAAATAAGAGTATTTTGTATTAATTCAGTTCAGTTCAGTTCAGTCGCTCAGTCGTGTCTGACTCTTTGCGACCCCATGAATTTCAGCACGCCAGGCCTCCCTGTTCATCACCATCTCCCGGAGTTCACTTAGACTCACGTCCATCGAGTCCATGATGCCATCCAGCCATCTCATCCTTGGTCGACCCTTCTCCTGCCCCCAATCCCTCCCAGCATTAATTAAGGCTATGTTTTTTTCTAGTGGTCATGTATGGATGTGAGAGTTGGACTGTCAAGAAACCTGAACGCTGAAGAATTGATGCTTTTGAACTGTGGTGTTGGAGAAGACTCTTGAGAGTGCCTTGGACTGCAAGGAGATCCAACCAGTCCATTCTGAAGGAGATCAGCCCTGGGATTTCTTTGGAAGGAATTATGCTAAAGCTGAAACTCCAATGCTTTGGCCACCTCATGTGAAGAGTTGACTCACTGGAAAAGACCCTGATGCTGGGAGGGATTGGGCGCAGGAGGAGAAGGGGATGACAGAGATGAGAGGAGACGAGATGGCTGGATGACATCAGTGACTCGATAGACATGAGTTTGAGTGAACTCCGGGAGTTGGTGATGGACAGGGAGGCCTGGCGTGCTGCGATTCATGGAGTCGCAAAGAGTTGGACACGACTGAGCGACTGAACTGAACTTCTTGAAAAATATCTATAATATTTTTTCCTCACATCTTGTGCTGGATCCTCTTTGATTACATATTCATGTGACAACTTTATATTATTTTCTATAGAAATAATAGAAATAATTCAGTATTACTTTCATCATGGCCAATTGAAATATGTCTTTTTGTTACTGATATCTGGGATGTACATAACATGCAACTCATTACATGTTTATTCCTTAGAGTATTGCTACAAGCTTGTGCAAATATGCACAGGAATTCTATTTCTATTTCTTCCAATTAATAAAAGAAAAAAGACACATCATGTGCTTACAATTGCAAATGTTGCATTTATTAAGTCTCTTCATTTCCTAATGAATTACAATCCCCTGGGTGACTTAAAACAACAGAAATTTGGCCAGAAGTCCAAAATCAGGTGTCAGCATGACTGTGCTCCCTCCCAAGTTGGTAGGGGAGAATCCTTCCTTGCCTCCTCCAGCTCCCCACGGCTCCTGGTGTTTCTTGGCCTGTGGCAGTATCACTCCAACCTCTGCTTTTGTCTTCACATGGCCTTCTTCTCTGTGTGTCTCTGAGTCTCTCTCCTTTTCTTTTAAGGACACCAACCATTGGCCATAGGGCCCACTTTAATCCAGTATGACCTCATCTTAATCCCACTGCAAGAACTCTATTTCCAAATAAGGTCACATTTTGAGTTTCCTGGTAGACATGAGATCAGGGGGACACTATTCACCCCAGCACATCCAGTATATCACTGTCAGAAGAACTCCTATTTTGTTTAGGTGTCAATGAGAATGGAATCCTCCACTTGTGTCTGTTGATGGGAAGACTCTTCTACAGCATCAAGCTATCAAAGTTTCCAAACCTTCTTTCTTGTCCACTACTCACATATCTCTGGTACTAGGTGCTGTAGGTACAACTGATATGTCTATGCGGCCAGGAGTTATATGCATTTTGAGTCTTCATGTCACAGCACTGCATGTGTTGGCACAGTGGGTAGCAGAAGGATTCCAGATTCAATCTTATGGAATGGCTAGCAATAAACTAAACACCCAAGTCACTGTGAACCCACATAAATACCTCCCACTAAGAGTACACTTAGTGGTAGGAAAGGAGTCTGTCAAGGCTGTATATTGCCACCCTGCTTATGTAACTTATACGCAGAGTACATCATGCAAAACGGTGGTCTGGTTGAAGCACAAGTGGGAATCAAGATTGCCGAGAGAAATATCAACAACCTTAGATACCCAGAAGAAACCACCCTTATGGCAGAAAGCAAAGAACTAAAGCGCCTCTAGATGAAAGTGAAAGAGGAGAGTGAAAAAGTTGGCTTAAAACTCAACATTAGGAAAACTAAGATCATGGCATCTGGTCTGGTTCCATCACTTCATGGCAAAAAGATGGGGAAACAATGGAAACAGTGGGAGACTATTTTGGGGGGCTCCAAAATCACTGCAGATGGTGATTGCAGCCATGAAATTAAAAGACGCTTGCTCTTTTATGACCAATCTAGACAGCATATTAAAAAGCAAAGACATTACTTTACCAACAAAGGTCCATCTAGTCAAAGCTATGGTTTCTCCAGTGGTCATGTATGGATGTGAGAGTTGGACTATAAAGAAAGCTGAGTGCCAAAGAATTGATGCTTTTGAACTGTGGTGTTGGAGAAGACTCTTGAGAGTCACTTGGACTGCAAGGAGATCCAACTGGTCCATCCTAAAGGAAATCAGTCCTGAATATTCATTGGAAGAACTGATGCTTAAGCTGAAACGCCAATACTTTGGCCACCTGATTAGAAAAGACTCATTAGAAAAGACCCTTACGATGGGAAAGATTGAAGGCAGGAGGAGATGGGGACAACAGAGGATGTAATGGTTGGATGGCATCACTGAGTCAATGGACAGGAGTTTGATTAAGCTCTGGGAGTTGGTGATGGACAGGGAAGGCTGGTGTGCTGCAGTCCATGGGGTTGCAAAGAGTTGGACACTACTGAGCAACTGAACTGAACTGAAGAGTACACTGAGTGTAATCCCAACTCAAATTACCTTCAGGCTGATTTCAAAAATGTAGATGGCCACTTCAAGACAAACAGACTTGAAGGGAAATATGAGGGGAAGTAAGAACTTGAGTTGTTGCTGTTTAGTCATTGTCATGTCCGACTCCATGACCCCAGGGACTGCAGCCAGGCTCCTCTATACTTCACTATCTCCTGGAATTTGCTTAGAATCAAGTCCATTGAGTCAGTGATGCTATGTAACCATCTCATCCTCTGCCACCCCCTTCTCCTCTTGGCCTCAATCTTTCCCAGCATTGGAGTCTTTTCCAATGCATTGGTTCTTTGCATCAGGTGGCCAAAGTATTGGAGCTTCAGTTTCAGTATCAGTCCTTCCAATAAATATTCAGGGTTGGTTTCCTTTAGGATGGACTGGTTTGATCTCCTTGCTGTCCAAGGGCNAGTCTTTTCCAATGCATTGGTTCTTTGCATCAGGTGGCCAAAGTATTGGAGCTTCAGTTTCAGTATCAGTCCTTCCAATAAATATTCAGGGTTGGTTTCCTTTAGGATGGACTGGTTTGATCTCCTTGCTGTCCAAGGGCCTCTCAAGAGTCTTTTCCAGGACCACAATTTGAAAGCATCAATTTTTTGGCACTCAGCCTTCTTTATGGCCCAGCTCTCACATGGATACATGACTACTGTAAAAACCATAGCTTTGACTATGGACTTTTGGCGCCAAAGTG
This sequence comes from Oreotragus oreotragus, assembly GCA_006410675.1. Taxonomy (NCBI): domain Eukaryota; kingdom Metazoa; phylum Chordata; class Mammalia; order Artiodactyla; family Bovidae; genus Oreotragus; species Oreotragus oreotragus. The sequence continues at coordinate 199,154 of SJYX01017660.1, read as the reverse complement.
ATGTCTCTGCTCTTTAATACACTGCCCAGGTTTGTCATAGCTTTTCTTCCAAGGAGCAAGCATTTTTTAAGTTCATGGCTGCAGTCACCTCCTACAGTGATTTTGGAGCCCAAGAAAAAATAAAATGTGTCACTGTTTCCACTCTTTCCACTTCTATTTGCCACAAAGTGATGGGATCAGGAGCCATGATCTTAGTTTTTTTAATGTTGCATTTCAAGCCAGCTTTTTCACTCTTCTCTTTTACCCTCATCAAGAGGCTCTTTAGTTCCTCTTTGCTTTTTACCATTAGAATGGTATCATCTGCAAATCTGAAGTTGTTGCTATTTCTCCCAGCAATCTTGATTCCAGCTTGTATTTCATCCAGCCTGACATTTCACGTGATGTACTCTGCATGAAATGAAGTGAAGTGAAAGTCACTCAGTCATGTCTGACTCTTTGCGACCACATGAGCTGTACAGTCCATGTAATTCTCCAGGCCAGAATGCTGGAGTGGGTAGCCTATCCCTTCTCCAGTGGATCTTCCCAATCCAGGAATCAAACTCAGGAGTCTCCTGCATTGCAGGTGGATTCTTTACCAACTGAGCTATCAGGGAAGCCTCCATACTCTGCACATAAGTTAAATAAGCAGGGTGACAATATATAGCCTTGTTGTACTGCTTTCCCAATTTTGAACCAGACAGTAGTTCCATGTCCAGTTCTAACAACCAGACACATCCATAACTGAGCATCATTTTCACCTTGGCCCAGACTCTTCATTCTTACTGGAGCTATTATTAATTGCCCTCAGCTCTTCACCAGTAGCACATTGGATACCTTCCAACTTGGGAGGGTGATGGTAGCTCATCTGCAGGTGTCATATCCTTTTGTTTTTTATACTGTTCATGGAGTTCTCTAGGCAAGAATACTGAGGTAGTTTGCCATTTCCTCCTTCAGCGGGCCATGTCTTGTCAGAACTCTTCACTATGTCCCATCCATCTTGGGTGACCCTGTGTGGCATGGCTAATATATTCATTAAATTATGCAGGCCCCTTCACCATGGCAAGGCTGTGATCCATGAAGGGGAGAACCTGAGACTGAGGACTTAACCAACTGTGATCAGAACATCTTATTTTTGCAAATCTTGCAAAAATACATGCCATCTGAACACATTGCTAGGGTGTGCAGGTGAGGGGTCTTGAAACTTAAATTTTGTTAGTTCATTACCAGTTAGTTTTATTGGTAGGGCTGTGAAACCGTTAAACAGGGAAAGGTCATGTACTGTGTATCTGGATTTCAGCAAAGGAGTTAGCCAAGATCTACATCATTTCTTTATAAACAAATTACAGCTAACTGGATGGAAGTGAACAATCACATCTCAAGAGGGTTACTGGTGGATGAATGGGCACTTGGAAGAATACCTCATCTACTCTATTCCAGCCATACCAGCCCTCTTTGCTTTACTTCCCATCTTCTGTGCCAGATACACTGCCTTAGGGCCTTGGCATTTGCTGTCCCTTCTGGCTAAAATATTCTTCTCTCCTCCTCCCAGATCTGCATGCTGACTTCCTCAGTTCTTTGAGGGAAATGTTACTACGGCAGACATTAGCTGCTCACCAAAATTCATACTCCCCTTCCACAGTGTAGAAAGTGGTATAGTTTCTGTTGCATCTAGGTAAGGATATGCACTAAGGTGACCAACTCATCCAAGTATGCCTGGAATTTGATTCCTCAGTTCTTTGAGGGAAATGTTACTATGGCAGACATTAGCTGCTCACCAAAATTCATACTCCCCTTCCACAGTGTAGAAAGTGGTATAGTTTCTGTTGCATCTAGGTAAGGATATGCACTAAGGTGACCAACTCATCCAAGTATGCCTGGAATTTGAGTACTGAAAGCCCCATATTGCAGGAATACTTTCAATAACGATCAAACTGATACAGCTGGTCACCCTACAAGTGGTTAAGTTTGGGCCAAGTGAATGCCAGTGAAAATGGTTACACCATTTCCAGGCCTGACCCACAGACCACAGAAACCTCTTCAACAACACTCCATTCTTTCTCTTTTCCCATCTACTGAGTTGAGGGTAATGCCCAGGGCAACATAGTACTGAAAGCCCCATATTGCAGGAATACTTTCAATAACGATCAAACTGATACAGCTGGTCACCCTACATGTGGTTAAGTTTGGGCCAAGTGAATGCCAGTGAAAATGATTACACCATTTCCAGGCCTGACCCACAGACCACAGAAACCTCTTCAACAACACTCCATTCTTTCTTTTCCCATCTACTGAGTTGAGGGTAATGCCCAGGGCAACAGTGGAAGCTCTGTATTGTGGATGGTAGATCCTTTGTTAGCCTGTGACCCTGAATGACCACATTGAACAGATTCCATCTGATTCCACAGTCTCTCCCTAAACCCCTTGACTGGAGCAAGAAATATATTATTGTCTTTCACCACTGAGATTTGAGGGCTTATGTGTTATATCATGGAGAAGGAAATGGCAACCCACTCCAGTGTTCTTGCCTGGAGAATCCCAGAGACGGGGAGCCTCGTGGGCTGCCGTCTCTGGGGTCACACAGAGTCGGACACAACTGAAGCGACTTAGCAGCAGTGTTACATCAGCTAGCATTATGTTAACTAATACAGTTTCTCTCTCTCAGTAAGAGCTTCCCAGATTATTGTATTTTAAATTATAACTACTTCCCCTCCATGTCTTCACTCCTACTTCCTATTTTCCATTGTTGCTTAATTCTTCCCCATAAACTTATTACATTCTGATAGCATATTTAGGTTTCATGAAGACAGAAAGTGTGTTTGTTGTGTTCAGTTCCGTCAGTTCAGTTCAGTCACTCAGTCGTGTCTGACTCTTTGCGACCCCATGAATCGCAACACGCCAGGCCTCCCTATCCATCACCATCTCCCGGAGTTCACTCAGACTCACGTCCATCGAGTCCGCGATGCCATCCAGCCATCTCATCCTCGGTCGTCCCCTTCTCCTCCTGCCCCCAATCCCTCCCAGCATCAGAGTCTTTTCCAGTGAGTCAACTCTTCACATGAGGTGGCCAAAGTACTGGAGTTTCAGCTTTAGCATCATTCCTTCCAAAGAAATCCCAGGGCTGATCTCCTTCAGAATGGACTGGTTGGATCTCCTTGCAGTCCAAGGGACTCTCAAGAG
>SJYX01017660.1:129076-185505 GCA_006410675.1 Oreotragus oreotragus | reverse complement strand
AAGAGGTGGCAAGAATACACAGAAGAACTGTACAGAAAAGGTCTTCACGACCCAGATACTCATGAGGGTGTGTGTGGGGGTGCATCCAACTAAATATCACCAGTCCCACTCAAAACTGTCAGGGTCATCAAAAACAAGCGACATCCAAGAAACCAGCACAGCCGAGAGGAAACCAGAGAGATGTGGTAACTACATGTTATCCTGATAGCCAGAGATAGGGCATCAAGCAAAAGCAAAGGAAATCTGAAGGCACCTATTCAGCGTATGGTCTTTGGTTCATAATGATGTATTGATATCCGTTCATTAATTGAAACAAATGTATCTGTGCCCAGTTGCTTCAGTCATGTCAGACTCTGCAACCCCATGGACCATAGCTTGCCAAGCTCCTCTGTCCATGGGATTTTCCAGGCCAGAATACTGGAGTGGGTTGCCATGCCCTCCTCCAGGGGATTTTCCCAACCCAGGGATTGGACCCTGCATCTTCTGTGTTGAAGATGGAGTCTTTACGCCTGAGCCATGTGGGTAGCCCAGTTGTAACAGTGGTACCACACTAAAGTGTAGGTAACAGAGGAGACCAGGTGCAGGAGGTGGGTGTATGGGAAACCTTTGTACCATCTGCTCAACTTTTCCGTGAATCTAAAACTATTCTAAACAATAGAGTACAGTCGATTCTTACTATTTGTGATAGCTGTGTTTTACAACATCTCCACGGGCACTGAATAGGTGCATATTGAACCATCAGCCCCAGCTGAGAGCCTCTGGTCACATTTTTGGATCAATATATAACCTTGTCTTACGTGTGTTTCTGTCTAAAGACACTTCATTTAACATACAGTTGAGTCATGAATAGTAAATACTTGGGACAAACAGCACTCTAACTCATTTCTGAACAAAGTTCGTTTAATACATGTATTTTCTCCACAGCCAACTTGCACTTAGAAGCACTTGCCAGCATTTCACCACTATGTTTGGGGGGCATTTTCAACAGTGAAATCACTCACAAAAGGCACAAAAATTTGGCATGAAACAGATCATAAAAAGGACACTTGTTTGTAGTATGAGAGTTACTACAAGAAGGCAGAGCTTCCTCTCTTGTTCCACCTCAGCCCGGTACGTGTACTTTGGACAACTCAACTGTTTTATCCTGTACACATTGCCATGCTCATCATGAATAGCCACAAAAGTATCACAAGTATTCACTTGGAGGTCACAAATTTTAGTGAGTAGGTGATTTCACAAATATAGAATCCATGAATAATCAGGATCAACTGTATATTAATTTTTTTAAGTTTATGAATATGTTCCCCAATAGCGTAAGTTACCTCCATAACCCACTACAGATTGCTCATTTCTGAATTTGTCTAACTTGCAAAAATTTATTTATCTGTTTATCTATCTAGTTATTTTTTAGTCTATACCTGTGTTGTAAGTAACCACGTGTGGCTATTGGTATTTTAAATGTGGCTAGCCTCCACTGAGGTGTGCTGTAAGGATTCACACCAGATTTTGAGGACTTAATACAAAAATAATGTAAATGATCTCATTACTAATTTGAATATTGATTACATATAAAATAATAATGTTTAATATAATTAGTTAAATAAAATACACTATTAGCTTCACCTGTTTATTTTTACTTTTATAATGTGACCACTAGAAAATTTAAAATTACACATGTGACATGCATTTTATTGTACTGGACAGCACCAACCTGTATCATCTCCTGGGAAAATGAATTCTATCATAATATTTTAACGCAAGGAATGACGTAGGACTATGGAATCATTTTATCCCTAGAAGGACTTCTCCTTTTAGGACACTAAGGCTCAGACAGGTGAAGTGCCTTATTCAACTCACACAGCCATTTGCTAGCAGAACAAGACTCAGACACTTACCTGTTCTCCAGCCCAGTCTCTTTCCCTTTTACCTTCTCCCCTGTATGTCTCCACCCTGCAAAAAATAAAGCCAGTAGCCTATATAATCCTATAAGAGAAAAGCAGTGTTATATATTCCTAAATTGAAAGAGAACATTTAATAAAATCTCGCTAGATTTCTATAAGTAGGACTACCAGACTTAGCAAATAAAAATATAGGATGCCCTGTTAAAATCTGCATTTCATGGAAAAGAATCTGAAAATGAATGGGTATATGCATAATAGAATCACTTTGTTATACACCTGAAACTAACACAACATTGTAAATCAACTATATTCCAATATTACATGAAATTAAATTTTAAAATGAAATGAATAATTAATTGTTAAGCATTTTTATTGTATGTCTTTTTTAAATTTATTTTTAATCAGAGGATAATTGTTTTACAATGTTGTATTGGCTTCTGCCGTACAATGTGAATCAGCCATAAGTATACATATGCCCCTCCCTCTTAAACTTCCCTCCCACCTCCCGGTAAAACATTACCATTCCAAAAAAANAAGCATTTTTATTGTATGTCTTTTTTAAATTTATTTTTAATCAGAGGATAATTGTTTTACAATGTTGTATTGGCTTCTGCCGTACAATGTGAATCAGCCATAAGTATACATATGCCCCTCCCTCTTAAACTTCCCTCCCACCTCCCGGTAAAACATTACCATTCCAAAAAAATGAGAAATAACATTTAATTATAAGCATGTCCCAAATATTTCATGGGACATGCTTATTATTAAACATTATTCCTTGTTTATCTGAAAAGCAAATATAACTGAGCACCTGTGTTTTCAGTATAAGTGTGTCCCATGAAATATTTGGGGACATATTTACACACAAGAAAAGTGTTTGCTGTTAATCTGAAATGCACATTTAACCGGTGTCTTATATTTAATCTGGCAACCCTACTGTAAAGCCTTTGAGAAGAGAACCTTTTCACTCATTTCTCCTAGGCACTCAGGCATTAATCTTTCTGTGTTCCTCCAAGGAAGAGCCCAACCTAGTGAGTCATTCAGTGGCTCCATAATAAACAAGGGAATCTCCAGCCTTGCCCTCCCATCTGCAGGCTGTCTTGGCTGTCAACGTTATCGTTCTTAACAGCCGACTTACTGGGGAATCAAGCTGCAGATCTCAACTGTCCGTCCCAACCTTTATAATAAATTTGAGTTGGGCAAGATGCCAGCTTTAAAAAAAAATGCACAGAACCAACTCTTGTAACTATGGAAATAAAAGGGTAGGAAAAACCCAAGGAAACAGACAAGTTATCCTTTTCTTTACAGAAGCTCTTCTAAATGTAATAGGCGACAATTGGTACAAACACCCCAGCCATTTCCTGGACATGTATACATATCAAAGAGAGCACACGGCAAGAGTCCATTGGATTTTGCATTTTATGATTTTGCTTTCCTTCATTACTAGTATTTTGTGGCATACTAAAGAGGGGATGACGGAAGAAGTCCATACAAGGTGCAGGCACAAAGCGGGTACAGGTAATAGGGGGATCATTGTCTGGAGAGAATTTAAAAACAATAATAAAACTGACTAAAAGTTGTTCTGCTTTTTATTACCCTGTGCTGACAACTCTAAACAATGTCGTTAATAAAATACTCCTCCCACTGCAACTCCCCTTCCCCCTAGAACCTTGGCAGTTCTGATATTAAGCAAGTCCATCAACCATTTTTAAAAACCCTGTTTTATGGAGTTGCTTTTTTGTTGCTTGTAGGACAATCCGTAGGAGGTGGAAAGGAGAGAAGAGCTAGATGCGGATGCTTAAGCCATCAGAAGAGCAAGAGTCTTAACAAACAGAGATGTCCCTCTCATGCACATATCAGACTATGTCTTAAGATTTCCAAAGACCAAGAGGCAATATTATAGTAAAAGGAGCACTGGAGAAGAAGCCAGAACACCTGGGTTAAAATGTGGCTGCCTATCTGAATTCAAAAGGTATGGCCTCTCTGAGCCTCAGTTTCCCTCCTGTCAAGTAGAAGCTCTGACCTCATCTGTGTACTGTATTTGCTTGTCTTGTGAATCTAAGAGATAAAACATACAAAAGTGCTTTGCAAACTTCAAGGTCCCTTGCCCATGTAAATTGCTGTATTTATTGTAACAGAGACCAAAATAGCAGCAGCTTAAACAAGATAGAAGATCTGGCTCTCTATAAACGTCCAAGCTTGTAGGCAGTCGATGGAGGTAGGATAACTGTGTTTCCCAAGGTCATCTAAGGATCCAGGTTCCTTCTCTGTTACTGTTCTGTTATACCCAACACTGTCTTTCTTATCTTTTAGACTGAAAGTGAACTGCTACCCGACACAAATTCATTCCTATCCACGAGAAGAGACTCAATGGAGGATGAGCAGTTTCCTTTAAGAGCATATGACTCAGATGTTACACACATCACTTCTTTTCTTATTTTTCAAAACTGAATCACATGGTCTCACACTGCTGCCACAGAGGCTGAGAAATATACTCTCTGGCTGGGCAGCTAGTGTTCTGATGAAATCTGAAGTTTCTATTGCTAAAAGCTGACAATGGAGATGGTGGCTCATAGGCAGTTTGACAACAGTTATTGTCCTTATTTTTCAGGCTAGTGGATAAAGAATTGTTTGTTGTTCTATTGCTCTGAAGAATCAGAAAAAGATGAAAAGTCCCATCTTGCCACTGTAGCTGATGAGGTTTACATACATATCAATGTTTCAAAGCAAATGATCCTGGTTTAAATGAGGAATGAATTCTTAGAGCAGTAGATTTCAAAGCACTTTCAGCTGGGGCTTGTGTGACTGTTCTCCCAAGAGACCTCTTCAGTGTGACTTTCAATGTGAATCTAGACACATTATATGAATATAGCCCTGTGCCCCTTGAGGACCAAGCCCAAATCCCAGGGGAAACATGAAATGTAGACCACCTTGCCACTCTATGGACCCGATTCAGCAAGCTCATCCTGAGAAAGTGGGACATCATCTGGTTAGTACCCTACCATCCTCAAGCCCTTGTGTCACTGCCTCCATAATTAAACCCAGACCATTAGCTCTAACCCACTGCACCCACATCAATTATGCCAGTTTGGATAACAGCCACAAGAACCCTCCTTTCCTGCTTTCTGCCTTTCTGGAAATAATCCTGGTCATATCACATCGGTATAGTTAGAACTGCCTTGGCTTTTATAAGATGTCAAATTAGCAAGGCTGCTGTGCCATGATGGAACAGAAGCTTTGTTCTTCCATACACCGATTAAAAGGTAATTTAACCTCCTCCAAAGGTGGTCTAGCCAATCCCCAGCAGTATTGACATTGTGTTAATGAGAAATTGCTCTCCAGAGTGATAAATTAGCCTTCTGAGACTAGTATGCAAACCCATCTTCACTGGATGGCCCAGCCTTAAAGAGCACACTTGGTAGTTTCGTCATCCTCTGCTCCCTTCAATTACATGTGTAGGAGCTCATACAGCATATCTGAAATCCTGGAGCTGTGCAGGTTAAAATACACACTGGCAGTCTCCTCAGTTACGCCAAGTGTCCCAGTTTACTGCTTTCCTCGTGTGCTAGGCTACATTGACTGTAGCTCAGCAGCAATAGGGTTGCTTAACCCACCTTGTTTCTTAGAGAGGTAAGAAACTCAGTTTACATTGAGAAAAAAAGAGAACCAAGCCAAAAGGTCTCTCAGAATGTGGGAGGAGCCTTAGCATTCACTGAATTTAATGCTTTTGTTTTGCATCTGAGGAAACTGAGGCCCAGGGAGATGAAATGGCCACAGTTGGGGGATGCTCAAGCAGCGGAGGTGGACTAGGACCCATTCTCTCTGACAATGGGATCACTGTTTTTTACCATCCTTCACACATCCTACCAGACTGATGGCCACCTATACACCAGTTGTCATATCATCTGGAGATCCCCCATTCCACCACCTTGGTGGGTTTTGTCCCAGGTAAAGAAAGCACTCACCTTGCTTGAGGATGTGAACCTGATTTCTTCCTATGTAGCAGACACAAATCTCCAGGCACAAACTCAGGTAAGCAAGAAACATTTCATATCTTTATTTTCTAATAAAGAGACCAGCCCAGTCCTGCCAAGCAGGAAATACAATCCCAGACATTCTTGAGTGCTCTCCCTGACTCTGCTGGGGTGTCAAGGTTCTGGGTCTCAGGAAGTACTAAGACATCAGCGTGCACTTCTGAATCTCAGGGAGATAGAGAGGTGTCATCAAGATGTCACAGAATCAGCCCACAGGGCCCCTTCAGTTCCCCAGACTGCAGCTTCTTGACTGTGCTGGGGACTGGGGGGTCGCTGGTTGGCCGGGAGCCTAAGCCTTGGTCCTCTCTCCCTCAGCTCTATTGTCTAAAATCAGCCTCCTCCCTGGCACTGTCAGGATGAAAACTATAGGGACCTGAGCTTGCCAGGTTTTCAGATATCTTTCCTGTTCCAAGTTACAGGAATATTCTCTCTTGCCTCAGACTCTAGGATACCATTACAAGTCCCTAGAGGGACCCAGGCTTTTAGAAACAAGTGCCAGGAAGGAAAATGGAAGTAAGTTCTACTCTAGTCCAGCCCCCAAACTTTATCAAGACAAGAAAGAAGAGTGGGGAAAGAAATGGAAAAATGCAGGGAAGGGAAATACAAATTATTTTCCTCAAAAATTATACTGCACAAAATGAGTTTCATGAAAGGAAAAACAACCCGAATTCCAGTTCAGGTTTTCTGGGAGAAAGAACGCTAGGGGAAAGTGTCCAAGCTTCATCTTGAAAGGAGCACAGAAACCATGGGATCATATCTCCACAGTGGGAGAGGCTCCTATGTGCCCTAAAAATGCACAGTGAGTACACCAACTCTTGGGCCTTCCTCACTCCTTGATCGTTCCTTAACTCCCGCCACCTGGCTACAGATGCCCCTGGTCTCCATAACAACTCGGCAAAGGTCCCCAGCATCCGGTTGTCTAGACCAGTGGCCAACTCTTTGTCTTCATCCTCTTTGACCTTCTCCTCCTCCCTGAAACTCTTTTCTCTGAGGGATGGTTGGTGACATTGGATCTTACTGGTTCAGCCTCTGCCTTTTAGACCACGTTCTCCTTTATTCCTTTACGGGTTTTTCTCCCTTTCCTTTCCATGAATCAAAGGCATTCTCTAGGGAGCTGATCTCAGCCACTTCTATCTCGACTTGATCTTTCTCCTTGATTAATACACTCCTACAACTTCTGTTGTCTTTAAATCTACATCTCCAGCCCCACTCGATTTCCTGAAGTCTAGACCCAGACTCCCACCAGCCTTTTGATTGTTTCCTGCTGGGTGTGCCACCAGTACCTCAAATCTGTCATGTTCGAAATCAACTCATCTTTCTTCCCTAAGCCAGCTTCTTTTTGTGACATCCTTGTTCCATTGACACATCACCGGTCTTCCAAACTTTGGATCCATCTGTGACTCCTTCTCTCCATTGTCCTTACATCCAATACTATTTTAATCTAAATGGATTTTAGCTCTACACATGGAATACTTCAAGTATTACATAACAAGTACAGAATAACGTGGAACTCTCCATCAGGACACCATCTTTCTATTAATGCTATATAACCTTAAATTAACCATGGCTATCATTTTGGCTTTTGTCCTTCCATAATTTCTTCTACACAAATAAGTATTTTTACTTAAAAGGGATCATCTTGTTTGGAACCTGTTTTCTCACTTATTATATCATAAACACTTTCCTATTCCATTAAATGTTCTTTTATACAGCAATTCTCAAATTCTAAGTGTGTATCAGAATTATCTGAGAGCATTTGTTAAAAATATATTTCCCTGTCTTCCCCCAAAGATACTTATCTAGTATTCTGGGGAGGATCTAGGAATCTGCATGTTTAACCAGTATCCCAGAAAACTCCAAAGCATAAGGTTTTTGGATCCCAGCTGGAGAAATAATGTTGGTAAAGTACAATTTTTAAGAATTGCCTCATTTTATTTTGCTTATATTTAACAATAATTTAGTTACTAATCCCCACTAACATGTATTTAGACTGTTCTCCATTTTTAAAAATATTAGCATGAGTTCCACACTGACTTTATCTCCAGGCTTTCTCTTTACAATTCCCTCTACCCACCCACAGACACATACACACCATGGCCAGGAAGCAAGCTGCCATTGCCTTGGTTGTGTGCACATATAATTTTTCTTTAGGTAAATTCCTAGAAGTAGAATTTCTGGGTCCAAAAGATATGCAGTATCAAAAGCTATACATATATGGTAATATATGCAATTGGAGCAGGCAATGGCACCCCACTCCAGTACTCTTGCCTGGAAAATCCCATGGACGGAGGAACCTGGTGGGCTGCAGTCCATGGGGTCACTGAGAATTGGACGCGACTCAGTGACTTCACTTTCACTTTTCACTTTCATGCATTGGAGAAGGAAATGGCAACCCGCTCCGGTGTTCTTGCCTGGAGAATCCCAGGGACGGGGGAGCCTGGTGGGCTGCCATCTATGGGGTCACACAGAGTCGGACATGACTGAAGTGACTTAGCAATATATGCAATTATATTATTCATTATATAATTATATAATAATATCTTAACATTATAGTAATATAATTGTAATACAATAAATAACTCAAAATTAATGTTTTAATTACATGATATATGTGATAATGTATCAATTTATATATGTTCAAATGGGGTTTTATTTGGACCATCATACAAGACCTACATTTATCAGTGTTAATTTCATTTGGTTATATCTTATCCATTGCTTCAGGGGCCCTGATATTTTCATGTCCTTACACTCCTCTAAAAGTATTTGTCATTCCTCTAATCTCCTGCATATCTGATGTGTAGCTTGTCTACTTTCATCCAAATTATGAGTGAGAAATAGTGAATGGGATAAGACTGAGAAATGTCTTACTGCTCTATCAGAAGCCTATATGTACCTAGCACTCTTGCTCACTCTTTAAACATTAAAAACCTAATTTTAATAGCAATCAGCTTATGATTCTCCATGTTGTCTTTAAGGTTGTAAGGATAAAACTTACCACATGTGTGCTGAAGTTCACATCCACTGCCATCTATCTCTTGGTTTTGATCTGTCAACCAAAGGAAAAAAATAGGTGTATTGGTTTTCTGTATTTATTTTATGCAGCTTAACACAGATTCATAATTCATGCTGTATGCTAAGTCGCTTCGGTCATGTCTGACTCTTGGCAACCCCATGGACTGTAGCCTGCTAGGCTCCTCCATCCATGGCATTCTCCAGGCAAGAATACTGGAGTGGGTTGCCATGCCCTTCTCCAGGGGATCTTCTCTTGATCTTTCTCCTTGATTAATACACTCCTACAACTTCTGTTGTCTTTAAATCTACATCTCCAGCCCCACTCGATTTCCTGAAGTCTAGACCCAGACTCCCACCAGCCTTTTGATTGTTTCCTGCTGGGTGTGCCACCAGTACCTCAAATCTGTCATGTTCGAAATCAACTCATCTTTCTTCCCTAAGCCAGCTTCTTTTTGTGACATCCTTGTTCCATTGACACATCACCGGTCTTCCAAACTTTGGATCCATCTGTGACTCCTTCTCTCCATTGTCCTTACATCCAATACTATTTTAATCTAAATGGATTTTAGCTCTACACATGGAATACTTCAAGTATTACATAACAAGTACAGAATAACGTGGAACTCTCCATCAGGACACCATCTTTCTATTAATGCTATATAACCTTAAATTAACCATGGCTATCATTTTGGCTTTTGTCCTTCCATAATTTCTTCTACACAAATAAGTATTTTTACTTAAAAGGGATCATCTTGTTTGGAACCTGTTTTCTCACTTATTATATCATAAACACTTTCCTATTCCATTAAATGTTCTTTTATACAGCAATTCTCAAATTCTAAGTGTGTATCAGAATTATCTGAGAGCATTTGTTAAAAATATATTTCCCTGTCTTCCCCCAAAGATACTTATCTAGTATTCTGGGGAGGATCTAGGAATCTGCATGTTTAACCAGTATCCCAGAAAACTCCAAAGCATAAGGTTTTTGGATCCCAGCTGGAGAAATAATGTTGGTAAAGTACAATTTTTAAGAATTGCCTCATTTTATTTTGCTTATATTTAACAATAATTTAGTTACTAATCCCCACTAACATGTATTTAGACTGTTCTCCATTTTAAAAAATATTAGCATGAGTTCCACACTGACTTTATCTCCAGGCTTTCTCTTTACAATTCCCTCTACCCACCCACAGACACATACACACCATGGCCAGGAAGCAAGCTGCCATTGCCTTGGTTGTGTGCACATATAATTTTTCTTTAGGTAAATTCCTAGAAGTAGAATTTCTGGGTCCAAAAGATATGCAGTATCAAAAGCTATACATATATGGTAATATATGCAATTGGAGCAGGCAATGGCACCCCACTCCAGTACTCTTGCCTGGAAAATCCCATGGACGGAGGAACCTGGTGGGCTGCAGTCCATGGGGTCACTGAGAATTGGACGCGACTCAGTGACTTCACTTTCACTTTTCACTTTCATGCATTGGAGAAGGAAATGGCAACCCGCTCCGGTGTTCTTGCCTGGAGAATCCCAGGGACGGGGGAGCCTGGTGGGCTGCCATCTATGGGGTCACACAGAGTCGGACATGACTGAAGTGACTTAGCAATATATGCAATTATATTATTCATTATATAATTATATAATAATATCTTAACATTATAGTAATATAATTGTAATACAATAAATAACTCAAAATTAATGTTTTAATTACATGATATATGTGATAATGTATCAATTTATATATGTTCAAATGGGGTTTTATTTGGACCATCATACAAGACCTACATTTATCAGTGTTAATTTCATTTGGTTATATCTTATCCATTGCTTCAGGGGCCCTGATATTTTCATGTCCTTACACTCCTCTAAAAGTATTTGTCATTCCTCTAATCTCCTGCATATCTGATGTGTAGCTTGTCTACTTTCATCCAAATTATGAGTGAGAAATAGTGAATGGGATAAGACTGAGAAATGTCTTACTGCTCTATCAGAAGCCTATATGTACCTAGCACTCTTGCTCACTCTTTAAACATTAAAAACCTAATTTTAATAGCAATCAGCTTATGATTCTCCATGTTGTCTTTAAGGTTGTAAGGATAAAACTTACCACATGTGTGCTGAAGTTCACATCCACTGCCATCTATCTCTTGGTTTTGATCTGTCAACCAAAGGAAAAAAATAGGTGTATTGGTTTTCTGTATTTATTTTATGCAGCTTAACACAGATTCATAATTCATGCTGTATGCTAAGTCGCTTCGGTCATGTCTGACTCTTGGCAACCCCATGGACTGTAGCCTGCTAGGCTCCTCCATCCATGGCATTCTCCAGGCAAGAATACTGGAGTGGGTTGCCATGCCCTTCTCCAGGGGATCTTCCCAACCCAGGGACTGAACCCGCATCCCATGTCTGCTGGATTGGCAGGCAGGCTCTTTGCCACTAGCGCCACCTGGGAAGCCTAATGCTGCAGTGGCACACAACGTAAAGCTGTGCTCGGTTTGTGTGTCTGAGCATAGACTGAGGGCTCTGTCCTTCTAAGCAGGGTAGAATTGTTGATGGCCCCTCTAGTGCGGAAAGAAGAGAGCATGAAGAGAAAGCAGAAGGCAGGAGGCAGGGGGCTTACGGCAAAGGGAAGCATCTGGGAAGTGAGGAAGGAGGGAAGCAGAGGAGGGGCACAGGTTGCCTGGTAATGTTACTTATGATATTAATAGTAATTTCTAACATTAATCAAATTTATGAGGTGCCCAGCACTCTGTTAAATGCTCCACATGGAGGAACACCTCTACTCTAACAACCCTGAAAAATGAGTGCTACTACTGTCTCTAGGGCCTTCTTAGGGGCTCAGACAGTAAACAGTCTGTCTGCAATGGAGGAGACCAGGGTTCCATCTCTGGGTTGGGAAGATCCCCTGGAGAAGGAAATAGCAACCCATTCCAGTATTCTTACCTGGTGAATTCCATGGACAGAAGAGCCTGGCAGGCTACAGTCCATGGGGCTGCAAAGAGTAGGACACGCCTGAGCAATGAACACTTTCATACTTTTACTACTATTTCCATTTTGCAGATGGAGAAACTGAGGCACAGAGAGGCTAAGAATCATGCTCAATGTCACAAAACCATTAAGTGGCATAACCAGGATTTGAGCTAGGCCATCTGATGCTCCCTCTGAAGTGTGTGAACTGCTCGCACTGCTCACCACTGTGTCACACTGTTATTATATTCTGGCTACTATTATTATTGGTGTACATGTGTGTATGTGGATGCACTCACACACATGCACACACACACACACACACACACACACACACACACACACACACACACACCATGGCCAGGAAGTGAATTGCCATTGCCTTAGTCGTGTGCACATAAATGAGTTAGCCTTGGGTGTGTCTCTGTGCGCTTACCTGGAAACAGTATTTTGAGGAAAGAGGCATTTGGGTGGTCATACTAAGCATGACCAACTTGTCCCAGTTTTCCAGGAACTTCACCAGTCTTATGACCATAAGTCCCATGCCCAGGGAATCCTCTCTTTGCTGGGCAAACCGGAACAGTTGGTCACACTACCTGTACTAGTCTGGAGAATCAACTGCATGTTTTGTTATTTCTTCCCACTGAATACACAAGGGGGCATTGTAACCATTCAGTCATGCATTCCTCAAACATTTATTGAGCGCCTAATTAGAGATGTGACTGCTGCCCAAGAACCTAGCACCAAGGATGGGGTAAGGCAACAGGAAAGTGAGAAAACCTTCCCCGATCCTCATCAGAAAGAATAAAATGTGTATTTAAATAAACAAAAACTTCCAGAGCCCTGACTGTGTGCCAAGCGCTGTAATGAGCACTTTACATCCTAACTCATTTGATCCTCACAAATACCCTGGGCCATAGTTACTATGAGTGACTAACCCGTCACTTCACTTCTTTGTAAAGAAACAGAGGCAAAGAGAGGTTAAGTACCTTGCCCATCATACAGCTGGCAAGTGGCTGAGAGCAGGATCGGAACCCAGGCAGGCCCTCGTTGCTTTAGAACCCACTCCTTTAACTGTTGTGCTCTGCTGGGGAAAGGACCTTGAACCCCAGCAAGAACTCTGCATGGCCTCAGTTTCTTTCTAGCCCTGCTTAGGGGTTTTTCCCGAGCCGAGTGGTTCTTGAACCCTGAGCACACATTAAAATCACAAAAGGAGTTTGAAAAATAACATTCCTCAGGGCCCCACTCACAGAGGTTTGATTTAATGAAGTCACTCTGATCTGAACCTCAGGATTTTTAAAAGCTGCCCTCAAGAATCTTCTGTGTAGCTGGGTCTGAGAACTGAGGTGGCTAGGTCCTTCCCTCTAGCAGGCTGGGCTATTCTCACCCCAGTCCTCTAATCTGGCACTTCTCAAAAGGATGTATGCATGCATGCTAAGTCACCTCAGTCATTCTGATTCTTTGCAACCCCATGGACTGTACGCTCCTCTGTCCATGGGATTTCCCAGGCAAGAATACTGGAGTGGGTTGCCACGCCCTCCTCCAGGTGATCTTCCCAACCCAGGGATCAAATGCACATCTCTTACGTCTTCTGCATTGGCAGGTGGATTCTTTACCACTAGTGCCACCTGGGAGGTCATGCTAATGGGCAAATTCATCAGCTGAGAACCGGATTAGAATGCAGAATCTGATTCAGTAGGTTTGGGGTGGGGTGAGGTGGATCAGAAAGTCCGCATTTCGAACCAGCTCCTAGGATATGCTGATGCTGCCAGCTCATGGACCACATTTGGAATAAGCAAAGATTTGGAGGCCAAAGGTGGTCCTTAGATCAGAAGCCTCTGCATCCCCTGCTTATTAGAAATGCAGACTCTCAGGCCCCATCCGAGTTTGGGAAGTGTTGCTCAAATCCTGAGCTTCCCACAGGTGCTGAGGATGGGTTTCAGATGTGCCAAGGTATTGCCTCCCCTCAGCTCTTAGCAACTTGGGCAGTGACCCCTACGGTCCAGCTGCAAGCAGCCTCACTGACCCCATGTGGATGCAGATGCTGTAAGATTCACCACTGACCACCAGAGACAGAGGTGAGACAGTCTTGCTCCCTCTGGCCTTCCCCTCCAGCAAAACTTAGCTCATTCTGTTTCTCCCACCTGGGTGGCCTCTGACTGGCCTTACCCAGTTTCTGAAGTTCAAGCTCATGTTCTAGTACTTCTTCTGTGGAACCATTCCCATTTCCATGTGGCCATTTCAGCCCAACAGACTTTTCCACCTAAAACAAATACATGATAGCATTTCCTATGTGCCAGTCACCATTCTAAGCCCTTAGCATTATTCATTCACATAACCCCCGTTTTACAGGTCAGGAAAACTGAGATGCAGCAGTAGGGTACGTCTCAAGTTCACACAGCTAACGAATGGTGGTGTCACGATTCAAACCCAAATAGCCTGGCTTCAGAATCACTATGCTGAACCACAACACTAAGATTCTCCTTGCTGCTGTGGGATGTAGGAGGATTTGCAAATGATACAGCATGTGGATAGTGAAAGAAAATATATTTACTTCCCACAGCTGCTGCCACAAAGTACTACAAACTGGGTGACGTATACTAACAGCAATTGTGTTCCTTCACAGTTCTGGAGATCAGAAGTCCGATCTCACAGTGTGGGCAGGGTCATGCTCCCTCTGGAGGCTCTAGAGAAGGGTTCTCCTTCGCCTGTCCCTGGCTTCACAGTGGTCACCAGCAGTCCTCCGGGTCCCTTACCTTACAGATAGGTCACCCATCTTTGCTTCCATCACCACATTGTCTTCTCCTCTGTCTCTCTCTGTGCCCTGTCCTCTCCTTAAAGGGACACTAGGAAGATCAGAGTAGGACATGCACTCATCTCCTCCTGTGAGAACATCAAAATTGCAACTAGCTGCTGAACAACTGTTTACAGAAGGATGCTAGAACCCAAGATACCGCATGTCCAGGAGAAATCAGGAGCTTTACAGACAAGCAAAAGATAAAAGAATTCAGCACCAGCAAACCAGCTTTACAATAAATGCTAAAGGAACTTCCCCAGGCAGGAAACACAAAAGAAGGGAAAGACCTACAAAAAAAAAGCCCTAAACAATTAAGAAAATGGTAATAGNCTCATGGACCACATTTGGAATAAGCAAAGATTTGGAGGCCAAAGGTGGTCCTTAGATCAGAAGCCTCTGCATCCCCTGCTTATTAGAAATGCAGACTCTCAGGCCCCATCCGAGTTTGGGAAGTGTTGCTCAAATCCTGAGCTTCCCACAGGTGCTGAGGATGGGTTTCAGATGTGCCAAGGTATTGCCTCCCCTCAGCTCTTAGCAACTTGGGCAGTGACCCCTACGGTCCAGCTGCAAGCAGCCTCACTGACCCCATGTGGATGCAGATGCTGTAAGATTCACCACTGACCACCAGAGACAGAGGTGAGACAGTCTTGCTCCCTCTGGCCTTCCCCTCCAGCAAAACTTAGCTCATTCTGTTTCTCCCACCTGGGTGGCCTCTGACTGGCCTTACCCAGTTTCTGAAGTTCAAGCTCATGTTCTAGTACTTCTTCTGTGGAATCATTCCCATTTCCATGTGGCCATTTCAGCCCAACAGACTTTTCCACCTAAAACAAATACATGATAGCATTTCCTATGTGCCAGTCACCATTCTAAGCCCTTAGCATTATTCATTCACATAACCCCCGTTTTACAGGTCAGGAAAACTGAGATGCAGCAGTAGGGTACGTCTCAAGTTCACACAGCTAACGAATGGTGGTGTCACGATTCAAACCCAAATAGCCTGGCTTCAGAATCACTATGCTGAACCACAACACTAAGATTCTCCTTGCTGCTGTGGGATGTAGGAGGATTTGCAAATGATACAGCATGTGGATAGTGAAAGAAAATATATTTACTTCCCACAGCTGCTGCCACAAAGTACTACAAACTGGGTGACGTATACTAACAGCAATTGTGTTCCTTCACAGTTCTGGAGATCAGAAGTCCGATCTCACAGTGTGGGCAGGGTCATGCTCCCTCTGGAGGCTCTAGAGAAGGGTTCTCCTTCGCCTGTCCCTGGCTTCACAGTGGTCACCAGCAGTCCTCCGGGTCCCTTACCTTACAGATAGGTCACCCATCTTTGCTTCCATCACCACATTGTCTTCTCCTCTGTCTCTCTCTGTGCCCTGTCCTCTCCTTAAAGGGACACTAGGAAGATCAGAGTAGGACATGCACTCATCTCCTCCTGTGAGAACATCAAAATTGCAACTAGCTGCTGAACAACTGTTTACAGAAGGATGCTAGAACCCAAGATACCGCATGTCCAGGAGAAATCAGGAGCTTTACAGACAAGCAAAAGATAAAAGAATTCAGCACCAGCAAACCAGCTTTACAATAAATGCTAAAGGAACTTCCCCAGGCAGGAAACACAAAAGAAGGGAAAGACCTACAAAAAAAAAGCCCTAAACAATTAAGAAAATGGTAATAGAATCATCCGGTCCCATCACTTCATGGCAAATAGATGGGGAAACAATGGAAACAGTCTCAGATTGTATTTTCTTGGGTTCCAAAATCACCGTGGACACGAAATTAAAAGATGCTTTCTCCTTGGAAGAAAAGCTATGACAAACCTAGACAGCATATTAAAAAGCATAGAGATTACTTTGCTGACAAAGGTCTGTATAGTCAAAGCTATGGTTTTTCCAGTAGTCATGTATGGATGTGAGAGTTGGACCATAAAGAAGGTTGAGTGCCAAAGAAGTGATGCTTATCAAACTGTGAGAGAAGACTCTTGAGAGTCCCTTGGACTCCAAGGAAGTCACACAGTCAATCTCAAATGAAATAAACCCTGAATATTCATTGGAAGGATTGATGCTGTGGCTGAGCTCCAATACTTTAGCCACTTGATGCAAAGAACTGACTCATTGGAAAAGGCCCTGATGCTGGGAAAAGTTGAGGGCAGGAGGAGAAGGGGGTGACAGAGGATGAGATGGGTGGATGGCATCACGGACTCAATGGACATGAGTTTGAGCAAGCTCTGGGAGATAGTGAAGGACAGGAAAGCCTGGTATGCTGCAGTCTATGAAGTACCAAAGAGTCAGACAGGACTAGAGACTGAACAGCAACAACTGAATCATACATATCTCTGCTGCTGCTGCTGCTGCTGCTGCTGCTGCATCACTTCAGTCGTGTCCGACTCTGTGCGACCCCATAGACGGCAGCCCACCTAGTTACCTTAAATATAAATGGATTAAATGCACCAACCAAAAGACACAGGCTGACTGGGTGGATGAAAACATTTTGCATGTATGTACTTCCCCTTACCACATCATTCTACTAAACCCCGCAAATTGTATGTAATTATTTTATATTGTTAGGTTAATCATGTTTCCATTACAGCTGGTAATTGCAATTATCTTTTATTTTTTGTCTGCCTATTGATTGTGAAAACTGATAAACAGCTTTTACTATTGTGATTAGGTAAATATTATTAGTTTTAATACCACTGTATCATGATCGGCCAACAGAAAATAGAAGAATTCTGTATTACTAAAACTACCATTTATGAGAAAAACCTCTAACTACTTTTTAAAAGCCAGATGCACATTATAACTGTCTTGGAATTTTTTGAAAAATACAAATACTCAGGTATTGTTTGTTTCCTCCAAATCTCCAGATGTGATTCTAATGAACAGTCATGTTTAAAAACAACTGGACTATATGATGATCTTTTACTTTTATCTAGTTTGTCTCACTTTTCTATTTCATATTCAGTGCTTCCGTTTCATTTAGTTAATCTTGTCCAAATTCTCTGCCTCGTTTGTTGTCATTCTTTCTCAAGCCTTTATCAAGTGTAGTAGAAATGCTTTTGTATATATATATAGTATGTATGATATAATATATATTTTAGAAAACTTACGAATTTCTGCCTAGCTAAAAAATGTATGACATTTTGGTTCCACTTGTTTGACTAAGTATGAATAGAACGTTGGATGTCTAATTTATATTCACTCAAAACTTTGCTGTAGTTCCACTTATTCTGGCATCTAGTATTACTGCTAAAAGTCTAGAAACCTTATTATCTTTGTGATTTAAAAGAAATTTGAATGAGGCTTAAAACTTCGAAATCTGAGAATATAAAGAGATACTATGTTGTAAAACAACAGGAAATTGAAATGTGATACAGTATTATTAACTAAAGTACAGATTTTGTTCAGATTTCACAAACATTTATGCCAGTGCCCATTATTTGTGTTCACACCTTATTCAAGATTGCACATTGTGTTTAGTTATATTGAGCAGCTTCAGCTGCATGCAACATATTCTGACAAATTCTCTTCATTTTTAATCTCTGACAAATATTTTCTCATTTTAATTGTTATGGCTTTTTAGATACACCCATAATTTAACAGTGGATATTTAATTTCCAAATACATGGGGTTTTTAAAGTATCTTTGATATTAATTTCTCATTTTGATATTTATTTCTCATTTAAATGCTTTCTTCTTTGCAATCACCCTCTTTTTCTCAGTTTTTTAACTTTATTGAGGCTTTCAATGGCTAAGTCAAAGATCTCTCAGTAAATGTCACACTGTACTTGAAAATATGTGGGTTATTCTCAAATATCTTTTGATACTGATTTCTAACATAATTCCATAGTGATAAGAGAACAGACTTGGTATGATTTCAATACCTTTAGACCATGAAATTTTTGCACTTTGTTTTATGTCCCTAGATACGTTCCAGTGTATCCTGGTTTAAAGTTTATGGGAAGTTGAATAGAATTTGTATCCTGTTGTTGTATGAAAATTGTGTAAATCTTAATTATGTTGAATTGGTTCATAGTGTTTTCCAGTTCTATATCCTTCTAATTTTCTGTTTATTCATTCTATTAATTTTTGAGAGTTTGATATTGACACTCCAACTAAAAATCTTAATTTATCTACTTAAAATAATTGTAATATATTACGGAACTATATGTAACTCTGTTCTTTATTTTCCAAGTCTCCTCTAAATGTGTTATCACACTTTCATAATTTAAAAAATTAAAGGGAAAAAAGGTTAAAAAGAAAGTGACACCAGTCATTGCATCAGCTATGCAGATGATACCACTCTAAGGACAGAAAGGGAAGAGGAACTAAAGAGCCTCTTGATGAGAGTAAAAGTGGAGAGTGAAAAAGCTGGCTTAAAACCCAACATTCAAAAACCTAAGATCATGGCATCCAGTCGCATCATTTCATGGCACACAGAAGGGGAAAAAGTGGAAGCAGTGATGGATTTTATCTTCTTGGGCTCCAAAATCACATTAGATGGTGACTGCAGCCATGAAATTAAAAGACACTTGCTCCTAGGAAGAAAAGCTATGACAAATCTAGGCAGCCTACTGAAAAGCAGAGAGCACTATGGCGACAAAGGTATATAGAGTCAAAGCTATGGTTTTTCCAGTAGTCATGTATGGATGTGAGAGTTGGACTATAAGGAAAGCTGAGCACCAAAGAATTGATGCTTTCAAATTGTGGTGCTGGAGAAGACTCTTGAGAGTCCCTTGGACTGCAAAGAAATCAAATCAGTCAATCTTAAATGAAATCAGTCCTGAATATTCATTGGAAGGACTGATGCTGATACTGAGCTCTAATACTTTAGCCACCTGATGTGAAGAGCTGACTCATTGGAAAAGGCCCTGATGATGGGAAAATTTGAGGGCAGGAGGAAAAGGGGGCAACAGAGGATGAGATGGTTGGATGGCATCACCGACTCAATGGATATAAGTTTGAGCAAACTCCGGGAGATGATGAAGGACAGGGAAGCCTGGTGTGCTGGAGTCCATGGGGTCACAAAGAGTTGGACACAACTTAGTGACTGAACAACAACGTTGCATCAGGGCCAGCTCTGGTCCAGTATGGATGGATTCATCTTTAATTATATCTACAAAGACTCTATTTCTAAATAAGATCACATTCTGAGATTCTGGGTGGACACGAATTGGGGGGATGCTATTCAACCCAGTACAGAATAGCACAGAGATTGTCTCATGGGCAGAAAATGTTTCTTAAAACTCTTCAGCTACTCACTGTTTGGAAATACTGCTAAAGCCTTGGAACTGACACCCTCCAGATGTAGTGGATATACAGAAAGCAACCCATGGAGTTGTTGGATGTTGACATCAACGGACTGCAATTTCCTCAGTGCCAAAATGACATCATTTTCTACCTCCATCCAGGATTGAACATCTGATAGTGCTTGTGGGTTCTCTCCAGACCAAATCAATCAGTTGATTTTTGTGTACAACAGGTACAATAAAACTGCCCCTTCTGAGAATTTTGCAGGTGGTAGGCACAAAGGTGAAATGTGCACTGTTGAAGTGGTCAGGCACGATCCAGGCCAGTATATACTGACAAAGCAGCCTGAGGTCCTCTTCCAACAAGAGGTGTTTCCATGCTTGGCCCTGAGGAAAGATTAATATTCAAATTGCGCTAAGTGAACCCATTGTCTCTTCATTCCTGTTATCACTGCCCCCACCCCAGAAAAGAAGGAAAATGAAGGAGTTGATAATTCTTATCTGCTAAAGAACTATTTCAGCTCCAGTCGTTATAGCCAAAGATCTTATAACGAAGGAAGAACAACACAAAACTTTTTAATCCCTGAAGCTCAGGGGAATTTTCAAATTTGACTCATAGGTCTGAAAGTCCAGAAACCATCTCAAGCACAGAACAATCAGGCGGCTTTTTGGAGCAGAAACCAATCTCTTGAAGTCATGTAGAATAGGTGAGAAGTGCCCACGAAATGTCAAGTAATGTTATCTGTTATTGATAACTTTACAGTCAAGTTACAGAGTTCTGAGAAACCTAAAGAGTACGAGTTTGAAAAATGAGAGATTTATTGAACATATGCCTAGAATGACGGTTATTAAACTTCTTGCTAACATACCCTGAATAATTTTGAGAAGCTGTACACTCTTTTCCACATTTAAAAAACTGAAGTTTAACTAACATAAAATACACAGATCTTAAGGGTTGCTCTCCTATGAGCTATAGACATCTGAGTACCCACCACTGAAAATAAGCTGTAGAAAATTTCTATCTCCCCCCAATTGCCCTTCATGCCCCTTTCCAGATAATCTTCCATTTCCTGACTCTCACCCTAGATTAGCTTTCTTTTGGCACATCTTTAATTTGATAGCTGAAATTTAAAAATACACATAATTACTTACCAGGAAAAAAAAGTGATTAGCTAAAGCTTTCCACAGTTCCTTGGTGAGGAAGGATCAAAAGTGAATACAGAACTACTATTTATAATCCGCTGTATACAGAATTTGTCTTAAAGGTGTCTAGTTCACACAGTTTTGACCTAGGTATTTTCTCAGTCTTTTTTGGGTACTCTTTATTTATTATGTCCTGAATAAAATAACATATCAGGATTGATAAGAACATTTGCAAGTGCAAGTTTAGGGCTCAGAGTGAACCGATCAGTTCAATGGTACCCTTGCTAGAATGCTGCCTTCCTTAACAAGAGTTAGGGAGGGGGGTTGGAAAAGTGTGCTCCCTGGTATT
The DNA here is from genome assembly GCA_006410675.1 of Oreotragus oreotragus. NCBI lineage: Eukaryota > Metazoa > Chordata > Mammalia > Artiodactyla > Bovidae > Oreotragus > Oreotragus oreotragus. The sequence goes on along the minus strand of SJYX01017660.1, from coordinate 164,041 downwards.
TGTCATAGCCTGTCTTGAACCACTGGATAACTGTTTGTGGATGGGATATTTTATTCCCCAGCTAGACTGAGATATAATGACAAGGGAACAGAAACTGGAACCTGAAGACCTGGGTAGAAGATTCAATTTTGCTATTATCCATATAATTACAGATTCCTCAGACTCTATGAGTCTTTGTAGATTCTGTTAAATGGAACTAAAACTTACCTCATTGGGAACAATCTAGATAAGGAGAGTAAAAGTGCTTTGTAAAATGTCACGTTCTCATCAGTGGGACTTTCTTACTATTCTTTTAATCAGGAATTCATTCTTATGCTTCTTTTAACCCTCATTGAACATTTCATGTAGGAGGTCTTAACAAATACGTGTTAACTGAGTGATATATCTGCTTAATATACATATAAGGTATAAGAAACAAGCCATAGTCGGTTTACAAAAGAATGATCTGCAAATTTCCTTCCTCTGTTATTTGGAAAATCTATTTATAAAATTACCATTACTACTTCTTCTACCAGGAAAGCTAAGTAATACCACATAGTATAACCTCTCTTTGGAGCATCTACATCCCATTCTTAATCACATCTGCAATTCTCCTGAGAACCACTGCAAACATTTTCACACTTATGTAAACTGTAACTGAGAGCAAGAAATACTGTTCTGGGGATTCTCCTCATGGTCCAGTGGCTCAGGCTCTGCACTCCCAATGCAGGGGTTCCAGGTTCAATCCCTGGTCAAGGAACTAGATCCCACATGCTGCAACTAAGAGTTAGCATGTCACAACTAAGACCCGATTCAGCCAATAAAAATAAATATTTTTTTAAAAAGAAACACTGTTCTGGTAAGGGCATGCCATGGCTGATTTTATGAATCAGGAAAGTCCACCTACCAAACCATTGTTAAGGTCTCAACTATAAGCCAGATATTCAAACAGGAATCTTGATATAAAAATAAGATGATGGAGAAGGTGCTGGCCAAGACGGATGAGCCCTCTACATCTTATCTGCCCTACTGATTACAACTGAAAGCCCTAGATAGGGGACAAAAATAACTATTACCGCAGTTCACTGAGGAATTGGAAATAAAATAATAACAGGCAGATTGGAGAGAGGGTTGGTTAACTTCATGTTATTCTATAAGTCTGTTTGCTCAGGAGAGAAGCCTTGGCCACAGATGTAAATTTGGGAGTCACGAGCATATGGGTAGTTGTATGTGACAAACAAACAAGGACACCAAAAAGTTCACAGTTGTTTCTGCAACTTCAAGCATAGCTGGATCCAGAGGTTTAAATGATAGTATTGGATTTCTGTCTATTTTTTCCCTCTCTTGGACTCTCTTGGGCTTGATGGCCCTTGGCAATCCCAAAGTCTCCAATTCACATCTAATCATTCAACAATTCAGCAGAAGTTTGCTTTTGTTTCTGTTTGGTTTGGTTTTTCTGATAGTTTCAGTGGAAAATTCTCAATGAAGACTATGATTGGTACATTGAGGGTTACATGTCTATTTCTGAGCCATGGCCTGTAACCCAGAATATGACACTTTGACATTGAATAGAAAAAGATGACCCTGAAAAAGAGTGGCCAGAGTGGTAGGAGATCCTAAAGCCAGTGATGTCCCAGAAACCAACTCAGTGAGTTTCAAAAAGGACTGAGTCAGCATTCATAGAGGAGGTAGTGAAAACCAGGACTAGAGGAGATTTGACCCAGTACCCTGACCATAAAAGGGCATCAGGTAAAAAGCTAGGCAGTGGCCTTTGGAGGATGGAAGGTAGTATTAAGGAGAAGCTGGCAGAAAGTACACCAGATGTCTAAGAGGAGGAGGGTCTGGGGAATTAACTAAATCAAAAGGCTCTCAATGTCTCAGCTTCTTGAACTAAAAAGTATATCCGGATGATCAGGAAAGCCATGCGCTGAACACGAAGCATCTCTCCTGACTCTCAATTCTGCTATATTATGGTACAGGATGCAAATATCTGTGGGGATTTTAAGTGAAAACATTAAACTTGAAAGAGATTGGTAGTGGCAAGGGGACTCTTTTAGCTTATACTCCCAGAGTTCCTGGCAGTAAGCATTCCTTCTCCTTTGGCTGGGGGTATGTGGGTGAAAAGAATGGGAGGCACGGCTGTTAGTTGTCTGAGCACTTGCCTGCTGTTCTGTGGGTAAAGAGATCACAGTTTGAGGATATTTTAGGACAGATCCAAGTATAAATAATGATAACGAAGCCTATCATCTGTGAAGCACTTGTGTAACAAGCGCTGTCCTAACAGCTTGACCTTGGTTGCGGCTCACTATAACCCCATGGGAGGGAGCACTGTTATAATCAGTCCTGTTTTAAAGATGAGGAAGCTGATGCACAGAGAGGTTAAAACAACTCACTCAAAGTCACACAGTTCTGGATTTAAACCTAGGGAGTCAAGCTTTTGAGCCATTGCATTTGCCAGACTGTAACTTCTGATACATTCAGGAAAGAAGGGCATTCTTCATATAAGGCCTGTGAATTTCTAGAAAAAGCAGGGTTGAGGAAGCACCATCTGGCAGCTGTGTCTCACCCCTGCCCTAGCCAGCCCATCAGCTGGGGGTTCAATAGCCATGCCACAGAGGCCTGGAAGCCCTACTCTCTTGGCAGCTTTGCCCTGTAACCTTGGAGCCATGGGAAATTGTGGGTCCACTGGGTGATGTTTATCTGAACCCTACAATTACCTTTTTGTTTGGACTTGCACTTTCAATTTTTATTGGTTTTAAGGCATTCCCCAAATGAAAAAATAATTTTGGAGGTGCTTTATACAATAGCTGGTTTCATTAAAGCATTTCAATTTTAGCTTTCGTAACCTAAGGATGAAGAGAAAAACAAATCTGCAATTTCACAGAATTAATCTGTTTGCTTTGAATTCATATGCATAAATTACTTGTTACTTTATTTCTGAATGCAGACAATGGTAACTCAAGCAGCATATGAACCCCCACACCCTGTCAAACAGCAATAAATATTTACCCATGGCCAGTCTTGCCCCTTTCCTGCCCTCTTCCTATATCATCTTGAAGTAAAAACCAAATACCCTATCATTTCATCCACAAAAATTTTAGGACACATCTCTAGAAGATGAGGAATATTTTTAAAAGAACACAGCCACAATGCCATGATCATAATTCCTTAACACCAGCAAATAGCCAGTCCGTGTTCATATTTCCAGAAATTATTCTCAAAATTCTGCTTATTCTACAGTTCTATACTCCTCCATTCTTATTAACTTGACTGCTTTGATACATATTTAACATTTTTTCATTATGAAAAACTCAAATCCACAAATGTAGAGAGAATAGTATGATGAAAACCCTGCACCCATCATTCAGCTTCAACAATTGTCTACATTTGGCCAATTTTGCTTCATCTAGTTTCCCGTTTCCATCTTCCCCTTTCGTTGGCTGTTTATAAGACAATTCTCAGACAACATTTCCTGTCATTGGGCATGCATTCTTAGCTTGGTCAGCACCAAGAAAATGCAGAGGTGTTTTCTGGTAGGCATTTATATATTTATTTTACTTTTAAATCCCTAGAAAAGGATTAGATTAAATGCAACATTTTTAGTGGATCAGACAAACTGACACTTGGCATTTGGTGTCTCTTTTTTTCCCTTGAGCAATGTTTAAAATAAAACCAAATTCTAAACAAATGGTGCTAATAGTCTATGACACAAATACCAAATAGAATATTTGTGTCACACATGCTTTGTCAGCTGTGTTCAGATCTTTAAAGGTACACATTTTCCCAAGGCTAATTGAATAAAGCTGAAATGCAAAATTTTAAGCCTAACTATTATTTTGGGGAAAAAAAAATAGAAAAATGTAAAGAGACACCATCAGCTGGTTTAGATTCCAAATAGGGCCTAAATGATGACACTCCACTGGCAAAGCCCCTGGGTTCCTCTCATATTCCTTCTGGGTTTTTAGATCCATTGCTTTCTAAACAGCTCTTGGGGGACCTTTGAGAACTGTGTATCTTCTTGCTGGGGAGACATAAGAAATAGTTCAGGCTTTGGGTTCTCATAAGGTAACTTCACAGGTCACGATTTGTTGACATTTACTGAGATGACCTTGTTTTGTCTTGGGGAGAGTTACCATGAAATCCACAGTAACACTCATGATAACTGTGAAATCATTGTGTGTCACCATATTGCTCATTCTGCTGTTGCCACCACAAGCAAATGACAAATGACAGCCATATTGGCTAGTACACCATTAAGAGCGCAGGCGGGTAATGAAAACTTGTCACGGGTTAGGTCAAGCAACTAGAAAGAAAAGTGCTGTTGAGCACTTTCAGTGCCAAAAGCAGAAAATCTGGGCAAACAAAAAGCAATTAGTCAGGATTATAAATTGGTCCAATACTTGTGCAAAAGATTTGGCAGTGCCTGTTAAAGCTAAATGTGCATATACCCTAGGGTCCAAGCAATTCCACTTTATGGCGCTAGAGGTCAGAACAGTGCTCACCCTGGGGCACTAGCTGAGGGGGGCAAGAGTGAGCTTTCTGGGGTTCTAGAAATGTTCTGTATCTTGATCTGATGGAGGTCACACAGGTATAAACATAGGTAAACATTCACTGATTGTGTACTGTCCTGCAAAGTGAAAGTGAAAGTCACTCAGTCATGTCCAACTCTTTGCGACCCCATGGACTACACAGTCCATGGAATTCTCCAGGCCAAAATACTGGAATGGGTAGCCTTTCCCTTCTCCAGGGGATCTTCCCAACCCAGGGATTGAATCCAGGTCTCCTGCATTGCAGGCAGATTCTCTACCAGCTGAGCCACAAGGGAAGCCCCACTCTTCTGTAAGCAGACCTCAGAAAAGAAAAATAGTTTATAAAAATTGAGAATAAAGAGGCTTTGACAGTCCAGGTTCGATGCATGAGACAGGGTGCTCAGGGCTGGTGCACTGGGATGACCCAAAGGGATGGGATGGGGAGGGAGGTGGAGGGGGTTGAGGATGGGGAACACATGTACACCCATGGCTGATTCATGTCAATGCATGGCAAAACCACTACCACTACAATCTTGTAAAGTAATTGGCCTCCAATTAAAATAAAAACATTTTTTTTAAAGAGGCTTTGCAAAGTTCTGGCAATTTAAGAGGGCCTGGATTAAGATGAAATGCTGTGCTCACGAGGAACTCATTGCTTTCCAGGTAGAAAAGGTCCAGTCAAAAGGTTGAGCTTTAGGTGAAATCTCTACTTTCCCCTAATACAGTTGATCCTTTTCCCTCAAGAACTTAGGTCCCTCTGAGATAAAGACCCATCTTTCATAGAAAGGCATAGCTATATTTTTAGGTACTGATAAACATCTTATGTCTGGCACTGTTTGACTGTTCAAATGGCCTTTCTTTTATGAATTGACCCCAATGATTGATGGTCAGGTGGCTTCTGAATTGTCCTTTCTTGGCAAAGCCAAAATTGTCCTATCATTTCCCAAATCACTTTTAAAAAATAAGTTACATGGCAGGCTCTGTTGCTATTGCTTACTATTTGTCCGTATTTATATTGTAGCCTCGGCCTTTTAACACAACATTTGAATATCCTTTAATTATTCATTTTGTGTTTAGTAATTCAAGTGCGCCCTTTGGGTGGTAGGTCACTGAAAAACCACCACAACTAACTCTCTCCCAGCGCTTATACCTGGTAAGTTCATGTCAGTTTCTCTCCATTCTCACCTGTTAGAGACATTTTATTTTGTAAAGGGAAGCAGACCTGTATCTTAAGTCCTCGACCTGAGAAACAAGTGGATGCCTGGTGAGTCCAGTATTGAGACAGTTCCTCTCAAATTGCCAGCCCCTGGCAAAGGAGGCAGACCTGATGGAAAAGCATCAGGCTGTCAGTGGATGGATGTGGTTTCCTGTTTAGGATGAGAAAATGGGAGAGACAAAAATAAAATCCCAAAGTCTGAAGAGCACAGAGAAGCTTGGAGTCAAAATACAAATAAATCCAAGTACATTTTCTAGGCTAAAGTGGTTTTATGTTTGTTTATATGTAGGCTTAGGAAATGTGATAGTATTAATGCATGTATATGGCTATGATTTAGAAGGCAATGATGCTATATTGAGAAACAAAGTGATGTTACATGTGCCAAAACTGAACACTATTTTATTATTTATGACTTAGTATCACAACCTTATGGCATCTTTTAAATATAAAAAAAAAAAAAAAACACCTGTGAGGATATAATGAATTAAAGCTGTGGAGGTTTTCTACAGACAAAAAATGCTCTGTATTTCAAGGCATTACATCCCCTGGATATTTTTATTTGATTTTAATTCAAGGGTCAAATTTTTATGGCTGTGTAAACAGTTGAGAAAGATTCCATCAGCTGCTTTTGAATTATTATAATAGCGGGAAACACAGTATACCTTTGCTATTTAAGAGTTTTTTTAAAGATCAGAACATGTGTTCCACTTCATGGTATCAAACACAGAGCAAAATGGCTCTAATTGGGAACATACTTGGGCAAACGACTAGATTAAAATGACTGAGAGTTATAAACGTCTGAAATGTCTATTTCAGGCACAAGTAGGGGAAATGGCACTAATTTCTAGAGTGTGCACATAATGATTAAATTAGCCTAGAGAGATGAAGAGTGTATCAGCATGTACCCTGGAGAAGAAATGCCATATGAATCAGGAATGAGCCAATCAGCTCTTTCGTGGGTGGTGTCACCAAGAGAAAGGCGGCTGATTGCAGCTACCCCTCCAATCACGTGATCACCCAGCTAGCTCATTTCTCCAGAATCCCTTTAGTCTCCTCTGTGGTATCCACCGAACTAAATAAAATACTATCTGCAACTCTGTCCCTTAGCCAATTGCTCTTTTTGGTCCTTTTAGATCCTTTTAAGTAAGCCCCAGTAGATGGCCCAGGCTTATACCAGTATAATAGAAAATGCCAAGTAACCTCTGACTTTGGACTTAACCTCTGACCCCGTGGACACCAACATTGCTCAGGGCCCAGCAAACAAGATCAGGGCACCCCTGCTCCCCTTGTTTCAACCATCTGGATGTGTGTGTGTTTCGAGAATATTACAAGATGAGAGGAAATGGTCTGCATAGCAGCACACTTAGGGTATAGATGCTAAATGAAGGGGCAGTCACTGTCGGTGGGGACCCTGACCACACCCCTGAGCACTAACCTCTCCAGTATATTCTGACAGAGTCCTACTTCAAGCAGTGGCTGCGACTCTGCCTGAGGTTTTCTCTTGGCCTGAGAATGGAGGGGCCTAGAGGGACGATGGAGTATAAGCGCCTCACGAGAGAAGTCCTTGCTCACACTGGATGGACTGAGAGGTAAACACACCAGCTTCCTTGCCCCTTGGTTGGGTATAGCTCCCTGAGTGCCCCGGTGGGCAGCAAGCCCCAGTTGCCCATGGAGGCAATATGCTCACATGCTCCATAATGTGCTCTTTCCGGCCGTGCTTCCCTGCTCCCTATCGGGGCTTCAGATCACCTCCCAAATAAGCTTCCTGCCCTTAAATCCTTGTTTGGGGATCCGTGTCTCTGTTACATAACTTAGGCCAGATGGGTTTGAACTCAGGAATCATGGCAATCAGAATTCAAAGACATGAATTTGAGCCTTGTCTTTGCCATTTGCTCAGTGTGACCATACGTGAGTTACTTTATCTCTCTGAGCCTCAGTTTCTTCATCTGTAAAATAGGGATAATAGTACACCTTTGCTGTCTAATAGTGCTGTAGGGAGGTGTGAATGAGAAAACATATGTGAATGTCAAAAACTGTAAAGAGCCACACAAATATTCACTGTAGTTCATGAGAACTGTTCCCTCCTTACCCCCACCCAGGCAAGACTTCTTTTAACCCTTTTATTTGAAATAATTATAGACTCAAAGGAAATTCCAATAGTACATGGAGTCCCATAACCCCTTCACTCAGCTTCCTCTGATGGTGACATCTAATATGATGCTAGTAGGAAATTAAAACCAGGAAATGAACATTGCTAGAGTGCTGTTAACTAGACTACTGACCTTATTCAGTTTTATGCTTTTAAAGTACTTACCAATATGCCATTCTATTTCTTCTCGGTCCTCTGGCCTCCACTCTCCCTATCTCTAGAGATTTTTGAGGAGTCTAAACCAGCCACTTGCATCACTAAGTCTTAGTGTCCACCCCATTAGAGCAGGTACTGACTGAGCACCTGCAGCTGGTCCTAACTACACTTCAAAACTGTGGGACAAATTCCATTCCTTTTCATCTAAATCCTTTGTTGCTGCCTCTTGACCAATAACAGGTAGTCTTTGCATATGAAATCCCAAGATCCTGGATCCTGCTAAGCAACTTCCTAAAGCGAGAATGCAGCAGTTACTGAAAGACTTGTTTCTAATGATGAATTGGACAACAATATTTTCATTAGGTGTTTAATACAACATTTTCTTTAGTTGCTTTAGAAGTCTTGGATAAATGCCTCCTTGTTTAGATGATTCATATGCTGCTTAATTTTTCAAGTTGCTCTGCCACTCCTTCTGTAATACTCCTGGGACTTCACCTTTAGTGCCCAGAGAAAAAGTGGGGGGAACCTTTTCTCCATCAATCCTCTCGTGAACTGTAGGGTTGCGGGGTCGTTCGCAGTAGTGCTTCAGTAATCTCCTATTCTCTCTTTGAATGCAACTATTATTCCTCCTTGAACAGATAATTTATCTCCTCCCTGGCTGCCTTCTTGGTTAAAGGTTAACAAAAATGACATCCCCTTCAAGTTCAAACCCTTGGAATGCACAGACCCCTGCTGCCAACAAAGTCAAAGCAGGAAAACAGAAAATGTAGCAGAGCTCTCTCTAAACTGCTGCCATTTCTCTTTCTTCTTGATGCCTATGAGTCTTGCTGACCATCCCGATCTTCTGAAAACACTTTAGACATACATTTGCAAGGATCCAAGTTTGTCCCTCTTATATAGTAATACAGGATCCATTTTCCAAGTGCCTCTCAAAGCCTTCCAGCACTCCACTCTTTTCTCATAAGTTCCCTCTTGGGGATGTTATCCTCGTTCCTGGTTTTAAGACATTAGCTCTACAGATATCATTCCAAAACTACATCTCATTCCCAACCCCTCTCAAGGAATCTAGTCCCACATTCCACTTACCTGTAAGTTCCATGTCCATGGGTCGAACCACCATTCTCACAATTTCCTGGACTTACACACTCAGGCTTCTTCCTCTCCTTATTAGGAAGCTCTTGGAACTGCCTGGCCCCATTCTGTCATTCTCACCCCACACAATCACCACCACCAAAGCACTGCAAGATCTCATGTGTGTGTTCTCAGTCGTGAAGTCATGTCTCTTTGTGACCCCCATGGACTCACCAGGCTCCTCTGTCGGTGGGATTCCCCAGGCAAGAATACTGGAGTGGTTTGCCATTCCCTTCTCCAGGGGATCTTCCCAACCCAGGGATCGAACCTGCATCTCTGGCATCTCCTTCATTGGCAGGCAGATTCTTTACCACTGAGCCACCTGGGAAGCACATCTAAGAAATGTATCTTCAGTTCAGTTCAGTTCAGTCACTCAGTCGTGTCTGACTCTTTGCAACCCTATGGACTGCAGCACGCCAGGCCTCCCTGTCCATCACCAATTCCTGGAGCTTACTCAAACTCATGTCCATTGCGTTGGTGATGCCATCCAACCATCTCATCCTCTGTCATCCCCTTTTCCTCCAGCCTTCAATCTTTCCCAGCATCAGGGTCTTTTCCAATGAGTTGGCTCTTCACATCAGGTGGCCAAAGTATTGGAGTTTCAGCTTTAGCATCAGTCCTTCCAATAAATATTCAGGACTGATTTCCTTTAGGATGGACTGGTTGGATCTCCTTGCAGCCCAAGGGACTCTCAAGAGTCTTCTCCAACACCACAGTTCAAAAGCATCAATTCTTTGGCGCTCAGCTTTCTTTATAGTCCAACTCTCACATCCATACATGACTGCTGGAAAAACCATAGCTTTGACTAGATCGACCTTTGTTGGTAAAGTAATGTCTGTCTTAGTGACATTCTAATGTGGCCAAACCCGACAATGCTTTAGAAAAACATCAGAAGCCTGTGAACTGTAGGGTTGCGGGGTCGTTCGCAGTAGTGCTTCAGTAATCTCCTATTCTCTCTTTGAATGCAACTATTATTCCTCCTTGAACAGATAATTTATCTCCTCCCTGGCTGCCTTCTTGGTTAAAGGTTAACAAAAATGACATCCCCTTCAAGTTCAAACCCTTGGAATGCACAGACCCCTGCTGCCAACAAAGTCAAAGCAGGAAAACAGAAAATGTAGCAGAGCTCTCTCTAAACTGCTGCCATTTCTCTTTCTTCTTGATGCCTATGAGTCTTGCTGACCATCCCGATCTTCTGAAAACACTTTAGACATACATTTGCAAGGATCCAAGTTTGTCCCTCTTATATAGTAATACAGGATCCATTTTCCAAGTGCCTCTCAAAGCCTTCCAGCACTCCACTCTTTTCTCATAAGTTCCCTCTTGGGGATGTTATCCTCGTTCCTGGTTTTAAGACATTAGCTCTACAGATATCATTCCAAAACTACATCTCATTCCCAACCCCTCTCAAGGAATCTAGTCCCACATTCCACTTACCTGTAAGTTCCATGTCCATGGGTCGAACCACCATTCTCACAATTTCCTGGACTTACACACTCAGGCTTCTTCCTCTCCTTATTAGGAAGCTCTTGGAACTGCCTGGCCCCATTCTGTCATTCTCACCCCACACAATCACCACCACCAAAGCACTGCAAGATCTCATGTGTGTGTTCTCAGTCGTGAAGTCATGTCTCTTTGTGACCCCCATGGACTCACCAGGCTCCTCTGTCGGTGGGATTCCCCAGGCAAGAATACTGGAGTGGTTTGCCATTCCCTTCTCCAGGGGATCTTCCCAACCCAGGGATCGAACCTGCATCTCTGGCATCTCCTTCATTGGCAGGCAGATTCTTTACCACTGAGCCACCTGGGAAGCACATCTAAGAAATGTATCTTCAGTTCAGTTCAGTTCAGTCACTCAGTCGTGTCTGACTCTTTGCAACCCTATGGACTGCAGCACGCCAGGCCTCCCTGTCCATCACCAATTCCTGGAGCTTACTCAAACTCATGTCCATTGCGTTGGTGATGCCATCCAACCATCTCATCCTCTGTCATCCCCTTTTCCTCCAGCCTTCAATCTTTCCCAGCATCAGGGTCTTTTCCAATGAGTTGGCTCTTCACATCAGGTGGCCAAAGTATTGGAGTTTCAGCTTTAGCATCAGTCCTTCCAATAAATATTCAGGACTGATTTCCTTTAGGATGGACTGGTTGGATCTCCTTGCAGCCCAAGGGACTCTCAAGAGTCTTCTCCAACACCACAGTTCAAAAGCATCAATTCTTTGGCGCTCAGCTTTCTTTATAGTCCAACTCTCACATCCATACATGACTGCTGGAAAAACCATAGCTTTGACTAGATCGACCTTTGTTGGTAAAGTAATGTCTGTCTTAGTGACATTCTAATGTGGCCAAACCCGACAATGCTTTAGAAAAACATCAGAAGCCAAGGGAAAGGACAACAGTCTTGCTCTACTCTTCCTAACCTACAAATTAAACACTCAGAGACTCCAGGCCCATTCCCAGACCACTGTTTCCTGCTCCAGTTATTCTTCTTGATCAAAACTTCCTTTCTGACTCTTTTCCACCTGTGAAATTCCACTTAGGCTTAAAGGAGCTGGATACTCCTAACCTGGTTTGTACCATTTGTTGGCACTAATGCTCTACCACCTCGTATTGTTTGCTAATTTTCTATAGCTCTTATCTTCCTCAACTATACTGCAAGCTCCTAGCGAGCAGAGATAAGGTCTTCTACATTTCTGCCACATCCATAGCACCTAGGCGTCTGCCTCATTCAGAAGTGGCACCGTGTATTTCTCATGATGGGTTGGTAGCCATATGTCCCAACAAAACTAAAGGAAAAGCAATGAAACCAATTCTTACTGAGCAGCTATAGATGAACCACAGCTTTCTCTAACCCCCTAAACTAATGTAAGTGTCCTACTCCCTGAACTGTCATATTACCCGGTTTGGTTGCTTTCCTAGCACTTATGCTATGGGAAATGATCATGTTCAGTTACTAATTTATGTAGTGAATGCTGTTTGTGCCCTCTGGCTCATCCTTTCTGGACTAGTTCTCATTCCTCTGAGGGTGCAGGGTGATGGCTGCTGAGTGTTCTCAGCTGAGTGCCCCTCCAAGAATTTCCCCTAGAAGGGACCACTTGGCCTTTGATCCCACCTTGTCCCTGGAGCAGCCTGATCACAGTGCGGATATAAATGCTGACATACTTGCCTTGCCTCAGGGCAACTCTGAAAGGTTACTCTTGTTTCAGAGTGTCTGTGCTGGCTGAAGCCACTGCTATATCTGCATCAGAGTTCAACGTCTGCCTGCGTCTCCACTGTCTCTCTTCTCTCCTTCCCTTTCCAGTGTTGTTCCTAAGAGCATCCATAATAAATTTCCTGCATGCAGATCTCCATTGCAGCCTGTTTCCAGGGAACCTGAGTTAAGAAGAGGCTTCTTCAATGGCTCAGCAGTAACAAATCTGCTTACTGCAATGCAGGAGCTGTGGATTCAATCCCTAGGTCAGGAAGATATCTTGGAGGAGGCCATGGCAACCCACTCCAGTATTCTTGCCTAGAGAATCCCATGGACAGAGAAGCCTGGTGGACTGCAGTCCATAGGGTCACAAAGAGTTGGACACGACTAAAGCAAGTGAGCACGTACGCATGCACTTGTTCACTGTCACATCTCCTCACTAGGATGTTCCATGACAGCCCGTCTTATTTACCGCTGGGCTTAGAATAGTGCCTGGCACGTGCGTCACAGGTTCTCGAGGAATATTTGCAGACTACAAATGAATGGCTTTGATTCATTTAAGTCTTGCAACTCTACTTTATTTTCCATATGGGAAAATAGGCACAGAGAGGTCAATTAAATATCCCAAGGATACACAGCCTTCAGTTGTAGAACCAGGACTACGCCTGTATGAATCCAGTATCTACATGCTTTTCAAAACTAAGTACGACCTCCTGATATCTTCGTCATTGTGGGTAGTCCTGCCTGGTTGGCGGGGGGCCACGTGTCTTTGGCTTTTGTGGTCTGGCTGACTTCTTGGCACACTTGGCAAAGAAACCTCAGTTTAGCCTTTAACTCCCCTCTCTCTCTGTTCTCGAACTCACCCACACCACTGGCATCTTCCATGCTTCTTTGTACAACTCGGCTCCAAAATGCCGTTTCTCCTCTGATTTCACTGACAAGGTGCTGGTCCAGAGCCTGATGACACCCCAGTTCAAGCCGCACAGTTCTCGTTTTACTCTCACCTCCTTCAGTTGACCCCACATGTCACTCTCAACATTCTCTTCTTCACCAGCTTCTTCCACCACAGGCAGCGGCCAAACAGGATGTATTAATCGAATTCACACCAGAGTTTTTAAATTAAGAAAACTCAGTTGAAGGAACACCACCCTGAGATAGGGGCAGGGTGAAGGGAACAAAGTGGGATGGCAAAGCACTCTGGAACCAGCCAGAGTAGGAAGCTGTTGCCGCCCCAAGGGCCGAAGGGAGAAGGGAAGGAAATAGTGTTCCTTAAGTCTGATGGGAGGTGGACTCACAAAGGAGGGGCCTCCTACTGGGAGATGTAATTCTGAGGATTGCAGATATTATCAGAGACAGGATGCCAAAGCAGCAAAAGAACTTCCCTGGCCTCTCTCTCCCACCACTCAGCTCTCCTGTTGGTGTATCCCAACTGGCCAACCCCAGTTGTATGCCAGTTGTATGCCAGTTGTATGTATGCAAAGGAGATGGAGTGATGCAGTGTATAAGTTCCTGAGGCTCAGAATAGGGCAGAGAGGGGCAGAAAAATGGATCTTGAAGTTGAGAGGGGCAAAAGGGGAACCAACACACCTCAATTCTCCAAGAGAACAGCTAATTTTCAGGTCCCACCAACACCACCCCACAACATGGTTCCATTTGTAGATTACAGGACATGCTATGAAGCCCTTTGAAACACATACACCCTTTGATCTTCACAATGTCCCCATGAGGTAAGTGCTACGACCTACCCCATTTTAGAGATGAAGAAACAAACTTAGAGAATTTGTGACTCACTCAAGATCATCACACAGCTAAGAAATGGCACAGGTTAAAAATGAGCCCAGATTTGTGAGTTCAAACTTTTCAACCAAAATCCAGGGCTCAACTTGCACACACTGTTAGAGTATATATTCTCTGGAACATTTCTCCATTCTTACCCTCCCCCCTTTCTATACATACACACACACACACATACACACATCATGTTATGTTGATACTTCTAGCTAACATCTTTTGCGTTGACCTTCTCTTGTCCAACAGTTTGGCTAATGACACCTTCATCTCCCTTCATCACTCCTCCTTTCAGTTAACATAGGCCTATTAGCTCCCTCTTCAGCCCCTCATCTCCTCACCAGCTGTCTTTTGCCTCAAATATTGCAATGTGGTCATGCACAGTGCTGCACTATCCAATATGGCAGCCAGGAGCCACTTGAAATATGGGTGGCATGACTGCAGAACTAATTTTCTATTTCATCTTCATAAATTTAAGTTTAAAATGGATACGTGGAGCTTTATTCCTGCCCCTCCCCACCCATCCTTAAGCACATACTGTGCTTGGTGACCTTCTCCAAGGCACAGTGTATAGAAAGGAAGAGAAAATGGAACTTAGATTGCAGAAACCTGGCAAACACTACCTTAGTCAAGTGAGTAAGAACAACATCACCAATAATAAGTCACATCGATAGCATGATATGATGGGATGAGAAAGGCACTTCATCTCTGTGGTCTTCGTCTCCAAATTCCATTGGAAAATATCGGCCAAACCTCAATTGAGGGAAATTCTTCAAAATACCTGAACAGTAATTCTCAAAACTGTCAAAGTCACAAGAAACAAGGAAAGTCTAAGAGGCTCTCACAGACCAGAAGAGACTAAGGGTACAGGATAAAATGCAGTGTTGTGTCCTGGATTGGACTCTGAACAGAATCAGTATTGTGTTTTGGGTTGTGACAAATATCTGTAGTAATGCAAGATGTTAACACTAGAGAGGGACTTCTCTGGTGGTCCAGTGGTTCAGAATCCACATTTCAATGCAGGGGACATGGGTCTGATCCCTGGTTGAGGAACTAAGATTCCACATGTGAAGCAACTAAGCCCTCATACCCTGCATGACAGAACAAAGATCCCACAGGCCACCACTAAGACTGAGTACAGCCAAATCAATCAATCAATCACACAAAATCACAAGAGTGAAACATGTGAGTTCTATACAGGAAACTTTGTACAATCTTTGCAACTTCTCTGTAAATATAAAATTATTCTAAAATAAAATGCTTATTAAAAATAAAGAATAAAACTGTTACTCAATTCAGTTACTGGAAAACTTCTAAATGTGTTTGGAACACAATGAGTATGAATACTTACTTTTCCAACTGTAAATTTTATGAAATATAAATACAGATCAAGTATTTCCAATGAAAATTTAGCATCCAAAGTGAGATGTATTATGAGTATAAAATTTGGAGCTTCCCTGGTAGCTCAGACGGTAAAAAGCCTGCCCAAAATGCAGGAGACCCAGGTTTAATCCCTAGGTTGGGAAGATACCCTGCAGAAAGGGAATGGCTACCCACTCCAGTATTTTTACCTGGAAAATTCCATGGAGATATGTTATAAGTATAAAACACACACCAGATTTTGAAGACTTCATACAAAAAAAAGAAAGCTAAATATTTTAATAATTTCTAAAACACTGATTACATGTTGAGATGATATTTTGTATATATGGGGTTCAAAAAAATATATTACTAAAGTTAATTTCACTTATTTCACTACATGTTTTTTAATATGGCTCACAGAAATTTTATTTTTATTTATTTATTTGGTTGCACCAGGTTTTAGCTGCAGCATGCAGAATCTTTTATCTTAGTTGCAACATGTGGGATCTAGTTCCAAGACCAGGGATCGAACCCAGGCCCCCTGCATTGGAAGTACAGAGTCTTAGCTACTGGACCACCAGAGAAGTCCCTGGATAGTAGAAATTTTAAATTATATATGTGACTTGCATTATATTTCTACTGGGGGTTAAGAATATAGACCCTTGAGCCAAACAGCCTGGATTGAGATCCCAGCTCTGACCCAAGAAACTGATTAATCTTAAGCAAGTTAGTTAACCTTTCTGTGTCATAGTTCAGTTCAGTTCAGTCACTCATTCGTGTCTGACTCTTTGCGACCCCATGAATCGCAGCACACCAGGCCTCCCTGTCCATCACCAACTCCCGGAGTTCACTCAGATTCACGTCTATTGAGTCAGTGATGCCATCCAGGCATCTCATCCTCTGTCGTCCCCTTCTCCTCCTGCCCCCAATCCCTCCCAGCATCAAAATCTTTTCCAATGAGTCAGCTCTTCGCATGAGGTGGCCAAAGTACTGGAATTTCAGCTTTAGCATCATTCCTTCCAAAGAAATCTCAGGGTTGATCTCCTTCAGGATGGACTGGTTGGATCTCCTTGCAGTCCAAGGGACTCTCAAGAGTCTTCTCCGACACCACAGTTCAAAAGCATCAATTCTTCGGTGCTCAGCCTTCTTTACAGTCCAACTCTCACATCCATACATGACTACTGGAAAAACCATAGCCTTGACTAGATGGACCTTAGTCATAGTTATCCATCCGTAAATAGAGTATGGAGGATTCAACAAGTTCATCTATATAATGTGCTGAGTTACAATAAGCATGGGAACATACCAAGCACTCCATAAATGCTGCTGCTGCTGCTGCTGCTGCTAAATCACTTCAGTCGTGTCCAGCTTTGTGCAACCCCATAGATGGCAGCCCACCATGCTAGCCCTGGGCTAGCTGTTATCATTATAGTTGGGCTGTTTATAGCCAAAGGATCTTTGGAGGTTCACCAGAGTCCTGAAATCATTCACTGCCAAAGCAGGGAGGAAACAAGGAGGAAAGATCCTCACTGCTTTCTTCTCCTGCCCTCCGCCTTCCTGCTTAGTCTCCTGGGTAGCTGGCCAGCAGGTGAAGCCGTCCACAGTGCTCAACTTCCACAGGCACAGAGTAAGGCAGAGAGGTGGGGGTATTGATCTAGAGGTCAGGCTTGAGACAAAGGAATAGCACTCGCGCACCTCACTGCTCCTGTAGCAACCAAAAGCCTAAAGCATCTGGCTTTCCAAGCCCTCAGTCCCAGCCCTCTGTCCCACCCTAGATTCTCAGGAATCAAGGAAACTCACGAAGCATTTCCCTTAGCCCCTCCCACTCCCCAGTTTTTAGGGGACTCAACCCCTGCCATGCCCAGAGCCTCTGAGTCATCACCAGTCCTGGACTCAGCCTTTTAGAGATGAGTCATGTACATAAACAGAATGACTTTTTTTTTTTTTTTGCCTTATCACTGGTTTCTTGCCTTTATAAAGAAAGTGGGTGATCTTTAAAGAAAAAGAGCAGATATTCTACTGCAGCCTGAACTAACTGATGATGATGAAGATGAGAATGATGATTAATGACCTCAGAATTGTGTTTTGAGTTTTTTTTTTTTTTTTTCCCTACAAGATTCTTCCCAGTGTTCTTACTATCTACTTTGGCTGGCCAAGTCACCGTTTCCTGAAATAAATGAAGCTGGAGTGGATCTCCTTTATGTAGGGTGAGCATTACCTTTGTGAACTGACCCCACTAAGCCTTCTTCTCATGCTGGCCATATGGTCTCGCTTCTGCTCAGTTTTTCCAGGGCACATGTGCAGGGAATCTAATAATGGATTCCAGCCAGCCCCTGGGCTATTATGTAAATAGGAATCTTCTCCTAGCCCCACACTCCCTTGGGAATCTCTCTAATTAATTAAGTTTAAAACACTCCCACACACAAGTACTCCTTTTCACGGTGTTAGGTGCCCTTAACATGCCTCTGTTTCAGGGTGTGGCTCTGCTTTTAAGGATAGAGAGCACATGATTCTGTGACCCCGGTTACTTAAGTGCTCAATCTCATTAAGCGCCTGAAATCATCACCTACTCCTAGGGTCTCCCAATGGGCCATTCCCCCTGCCAATATTTATGCATTTTAGGCTATTTTATTAGGTGCGTACAAGTTTAGAATTGTTTTATCTTTGTGAGGAATTGAATCCTTTCTAATGATCTAGTGACCCCTACTAACCCTGATAATGCTGTTTGTCTTAAAGTCTATAGTCCCCAGTGCAGCTTTCTTTGGATTAGTAATTGCTTGGTGTGTGTTTTTCATCCTGTTACTTTCTGCCTTTCTGCATACTTATGCCTTAAGTGTGACTCTGGTAATGGACATATAACTCTATTTTTTAAAATCCTATATCTGACAATTTTTGTTTTTTAATTGTCTAGTTTAATTCACTTGTATATTTGGTGACTAATAGTAATTATTACATTTGGACTTGGTTTTCCACCTGATATTTTAATATTTATTTGCCCTGCTTTTGCTGTGATTCTTTTTCTTTTTCATTTCTGTCCTGTTTTTGGATTATTTGAGGCATGTTTTCTGTTTGTTTCCTTATCCCTTTGTTCCTTTTTAGTTGTTTGGATTTTATTGACTCTTCTTAAAAATGTTCTTAGTGATTACTCTTATCATATATATTTACTACTATTACTTTTATCATATAAATTTTATCATGCATATTTAACTTACAAAGTCAAAAATTGAACAACATTTTAACTTCCTTACAGAACAGGACTTGGCAAATTGTGGCCTAATGATCAAATCTGCTCCTCTCCCGTCTTTGTAATAAAGGTTGATTGGAACACAACCACATTTTCCATTTTCCTACAGTCTATGGCCACTTTCATGCTACAGTGGCAGAGCTTCATAGTCACAATGAAAACTGCATGGTCTGGAAAACTTTGAATATTTACTATCTACCCTTTTACAGAAAAGAAATTGCTAACCCCTGTTCTCTAATATTATTCCAGAGAGTTTTAGGAGATTTTAAGTCAGATCTCCCCTCTCCTGACTTGTATGTGATTACTGTCCAATATTTTATTTCTGTTATTTTTTCTTAACTCTATAAATCTAACTTTAGTATTGCTTTTCCCCCAAATATTATTTGCTCATATATATATATATATATATACATTTTTACATGTTTGCTCATATGCATATGTTTTTCTATTGCTCACCATTCCTTTTGGCATCTCAGATCATCCTTCTGACATAATTTTCCTTTTTCGTGAAGTATATCTTTTAGATGTTCCTTCAGTGAAGATCTTTTGGTAGTCAATCCCTTGATTTTTGTGTATTTATAAATACCATAATTTTAATCCTCCTTGAAATAGGATTTTCTGAGTATATAATTCTAAGCTGTAAATTATTTTCTCTCAACAATTGGGAAATATTATGCTACTGTCCTCTGAGTCCCATTGTTGTTGAAGGCAACTCACAGACTAATTGTCATTACTTTGAGGATGATCCATCTTTTCTCTCTGGTCCCTTTTAAGATCTCTCAGCAGTTGGTGGCCTGCAGTTGAATTATGATGTGTTTAGGCACAAGTTTTCTCTTTTCTAAAAATATTCTTGGTATAAATTATGATTGCTGTGTATGTGTTATTTCCTTTTTCATCTGTCTTGGAAGATTCATGCCATTATCTCTTCAAATCAATCAATTACTCTCTCTCTCTTCTCTGTCCCTCTCCCCATTTCCCCCCTTAGCTAGAAACTCCATTTAGACTCTTGGTTGACCTTCCCATTCTAGCCTCCAATCACTTAATTTCTCCTTCATATTTTGCATCTCCTTCCCTCTCTGTGCTGCATTCTGGGTAATTTCTAATCCTGTCTTCAGCCAGATTTAATCTATTGTTTAACCAGTCTGTTTGGGGTTTTGTTTCAATAATCTTTTTTTTTTAATTTATAGAAACTCCATTAAAAAAAAATCTTCCTGTATAGCACAGGGAACTATACTCAACATCCTGTAATAAAACATAATAGGAAAGAATCTGAAAAAGAATACATATACACATCTATGCCTGAATCACTTTGTTGTACAACAGAAACCAACACAACATTGTAAAGCAACTATACTTCAATTTAAAAAAATCTTCCTGAATATTTCTGCTAGTCTGTTGTTGCCTGTTTATCTGTGTGATTGCATCTTTTATGTCTTTAAACATTTCCTACATAGCTGTCCTATAATTGGTCAGAAAATTTCTGTATCTCCTACCACTGTGGAGATTCAAATCTATTAGGTGTTGTTTATGTTGCCAGAAAAACATCTACTTGTGTTTCACTGACTACATAAAAGCCTTCAACTGTGTGAATCACAACAAACTGGAAAATTCTGAAAGATATGGGCATACCAGACCACCTTACCTGCCTCCTGAGAAACCTGTATGTAGGTCAAGAAGCAACAGTTAGAACCAGACATGGAACAACAGACTGGTTCCAAATTGGGCAAGGAGTACAATAAAGCTGTACATTGTCACCCTGCTTATTTAACTTATATTCAGAGTACATCATGAGAAATGCTGGGCTGGATGAAGCACAAGCTGGAATCAAGACTGCTGGGAGAAATATCAACAACCTCAGATATGCAGATGATACCACTCTAATTGCAGAAAGTGAAGGGGAACTAAAAAGCCTCTTGATGAGGGTGAAAGAGGAGAGTGGAAAAGCTGGCTTAAAACTCAACATTCGAAAAACTAAGATCATGGCATCTGGTCCCATCACTTCATGGCAAATAGAAGGGGGAAAAGTGAAAGCAGTACCAAACTGTATTCCCTTGGGCTCCAAAATCACTGCAGATGGTGACTACAGCTACAAAATTAAGACACTTGCTCCTTGGAAGAAAAGCTATGACAAACCTAGACAGCTTATTAAAAAGCAAAGACATCATTTTGCCAACAAAAGTCCGTCTAGTCAAAGCTATGGTTTTTCCAGTGGTCATGTATGGATGTGAGAGTGGGACCATAAAGAAAGCTGAGCATTGAAGAATTGATGCTTTTGAACTGTGGTGTTGGAGGAGACTCTTGAGAGTCCCTTGAACTACAAGGAGATCAAACCAGTCCATCCTAATGGAATATTCACTGAAAGGACTGATGCTGAAGCTGAAGGTCCAATACTTTGGCCATCTGAGGCAAAGAGCCAACTCATTTGAAAAGACCCTGATGCTGGGAAAGATTGAAGACAGGAGGAGAAGGGGATGACAGAGGACAAGCTGGTTGGATAGCATCACTGACTCAATGGACATGAGTTTGAGCAAGCTCCTGGAGATGGTGAAGGACAGGGAAGCCTGGTGTGCTGCAGTCCATTGGGTCGCAAAGAGTTAGACACTGCTTAGCAAATGAACAATAACAAAAACAACAACAGTGGTGCCTCTGGCTCACGATTACTTGCCTTAGCATGTTGTGAGCTTATTGCTTGCTTTTAATCTGTGGGAGTCCTCTAGATCTAAACTAGAGAGGTTTTTTCCCAAGGAGGATTTGCTGCAGCAGGAAGTTGGAGACACCTCTGACTTCAGACCACTTCAGCCACTGTGAGGAGCTTAGCTTAGTAAATGAGTTCCAGGATCAGCACCCCTGCTCAGCGCTGGTCCATGTCTTGGTGTTCCTGTAAGCATTGCTGTTGGTATCTACTCCCAGGGCATTTCACCCCACAACTGCTGCTTGCAGTGTAAGCCTTCCTGCTCTGGTCTAGGTTTGGATTAGTTTTTGTTTGGAAGGTAGCTGTTGTGGGAAACTTTTGGGAATCTCTGCAACTACTTTCAAGCCCAGAAGTGCCTTGAAGAGTGTTTTATATCCAGGATATAGCTGCTACGCAGTGGGGCAGTTCCTCAAGCGCTCCTTCTACCCCCAACACACCCACCCCCACCACATTACCATTACCAGCATTACCACCCCCATATTCCATCCACTACCACATTGCTGGAAGGAGAAAGTTAAACTTTGAAACATACCGTTTTAGGAGGAAATCTGGTTTTTAAATGCCATTATTCCTTGTTTCACTTACTCTGCCAAATACATAACTAGCTGTCTTGTTTAGTCACTAATTTATCACCCCTAATATTGAGAGTGGCTGTGGTCCTCAAGACACTTGCTTCCTGCGTACAGAGCTGATATTTTGGCATGTGGAACTTAAAGATAGATCCAGTACCATGAGTCAGTTTGCCTTTGCACGGATGATCCTGGCCAGGAGGCTGGGATTCCACTTGCCTTAATCTCACGTACACAGGGTAACTGTTGATATTTCAACAGGAAGACATTATTTAGCCTTCATAGTTTGCTGTTTACTTACCAAATGCTTTACAATCCATGCTTTTGAGAATTCACTCTCACCAGCACTCAGAGAGAAAATCAGGCAGTCCACTCTAGATCTGCTTCCATGCCTTCCAGCACTGATCTTTGTGAGAAGACTCCTATCCTTCCAAATGTCCATTCTTTTCTCCTCTACGTTTACTGAAAAAGTGAATCAACTGAAAATGAAAAACTGTCTGCCACATCCCTCTCTTTCTCAACACATCTTTCTGAATTAGGCGTCAGGAAACAGGGGGCTGATCCGACAAATGTGAAAGTGAAGCGCTGCTATGGCACAAGGGGAGAAACCTCAAGTCTAATATCAGTGCTGTCAACAAGTGCCTCTTTGCAAGGTTGCTTCCATTACTGAGCAAACTACTCCTTGTATTCAAAAGTCCCCACAGATACAGAGAGTGTGCTGTCACACAAAGGGCAGGAAGCCTTTAAGTAGGTGAAGTCTTGGGAAAAGTGGGGCATACTGGGTGGGAAAGTGTGAGAAGCATTCCATTTTGAAAGATCTGAGGTCCTTAAGACTGGAGAGAAGAAGAGAAAATCACATTTATTGAACTCCTGGTACAAATTATGAAAAAAAATAAAATAACAGAGTAAGGAGACTAACACTCATTAACCTATCACCTAGATTTAATAGTTCTATCATATTTATTTTGTATTTAGAGTAAGTATCACATTTATTGAACTCCTGGTATAAATTATGAAAAAAATATAAAATAACAGAGTAAGGAGACTAACACCCATTTACCTATCACCTAGATTTAATAATTCTATCATATTTGTTTCATTTATTTTGTATTTAGAGTAAGTATTAGAATTAGAGACATAATAATGTTTTACCCTTAAAAACTTCATCATGTCCTATATAATCACAATGCCATTATCATACCTAACAAAATTAACAATAATTCCCTGATACTATCTAACACTCATTCTATTAAAATTTCCTCCAGTTGTCTCCCAAATGTCTTTTGCAGCTGGTTGTTCAAACCAGGGTCCAATCAAGGCATTATATCTAAGACTATTAACCCAGATGGTCTTAGTAATTTTCATATCATTTTATCTTTATAACAATCCTAAGAGGCAGTTATCATTATTTCCATTGTACAAATGCAAAAATTGAGGCAAGAGAAGTATTTAGCTGAAGATCACACTGTCAATAAGTGTGCAGAGGACATTTCCTGCTTTTTCAGCTGCTCAGCATCAAACCTCCCTTCCATTTTTGAATGAGCTCTATTGCATCTTGGTGAAGGTACACCTGGTAGCCCAGAGTTTGGCAGGTATGTAAATTAGTCTGTCAAATTTGATGCCTTGGTCTAGGACTTTGAGTCTAGAATAGCACTGTCCAGTTCATCTTTCTGTAATAATGGAAATGTCCCATATCTGTATAGTCCATTATGGGACCACTAACCACATGTAGTGGCTACCCTATTGGACAGTATTGTTTTAGGCGTTGTTTAGAATGATGCCAAGCTGCAGGGCCATTTGAAAAATTATACACAGCACTGATGGCAATATTTAGAGTCTGGTGGTTGTTGGCAGCTCTAAGGGTTGGGGTGATGGTGGTATTCTAGATAGATCACTTGCTCACTTTTAGAGCCTGACCCTCTACTCAGCCTATCAAATATCTAAACCACCCAACAGCCATTCAATAAATTTTTCTTTTGCTTAAATTTTCCAGAATAAGTTTCTATTGTTTGAAGTCAAAAGTCCCTTGGCAGACACCGCTAGTTGTCATCCGATTCCTTCCTCTCCTTAGAAGAGAATTTCCATTTTTAGCTGGGTGCAAGTTTTAGCTACTTGTGGCTACATAACTAAGTTCTGATCTATGAAACAGAGATGGACATGTGCTACACAAATTCTGCAGAGTATCTTTAAATGGGTTACATTTTTTCTCTCTTTCTCCTTCCAGCTGGCTGGAATATGGATGTGTTGGGTGGGGCCTGAGCAGCCATTCTGGACCACAAAGTAGAAACTATGTCTTGAGGATGGCAGAGTATCAAACTAAAAGGAGCTTGTGACCCTGGGGATTCTAAAGTTGCTACAGTAGACTTTACTGCTTACATCTATGTGAAAGAAGAAAAACAATCACTGTTGGGGTTTGTTTTTTGTTTTTATTTTTTCTTTTTTGCTAAACCTAATCCTACAGCTACTTTTCATCCAAACCTAATCCTAACTAACTAAAAACCCTGAGACAAGTGTGGCTGGTAGATATAAATTTGAAGCCACAACTGGGACTAAAAGGATGGGGAATAATTTAAACTTATTCTTCTCTAGGACTGTTCACCACACTCTGATTTTCATGTTTCTGTGGGCCAAGCCTACAGTTTTTAGGACTCATCCACTTTCCTGCCTGTACACTGTGCTGTTTTTTAAAATCTCATCAAGAAGGACCTTATCCTTGGCTGTGACCATTCAAGAACTCCACTATGGCTGGGCTCCTTCCTGCAGGATGTAGGGGGAACCAGCAAGGTCAAAATTTTCTAAAACATGGTTTATGTGATGGGAACCTTGAAATTCCCTGACCAGACGGCTCAAGCCAGCTTCCAGAACCTGCATGGGCTTCTTCCCTGGGTCCTTCCTCCTGAAGGCAGATTATGTAGCCAGTATGAATACCATACGCTAGACATAAGGCCGTGGAGTAGCTGTTTGCAGGGACGTGTGAATAGAATTTAGCTGGACACTCCAGCCCATTGGTCCATGTGCCCACAAGGCTCCTTTATAGTAAGGGTAGAGTCTATAAGGGAAGAGATGGGTGGGTGAGCTACAGGCTGGTAACCCAGGCCTCCTTTCCCCATGCCATTATGATCCAGTGTGGAACTCTAAGAGGTGCAACTTTAAATTCAAACCTGGTCTTCCAGGTCTTGCAAAGGTATATTTGTCAAGGCAGGAGGATGGACATGTTTTGATAACAGTTCATCAGCTTTATAACTTTTAAGTGTTTAGATATATATTTGGGCCTCAATTTGTACTCTGATTTCAGGTCTTAATAAATATCAGCAGTGAGGCTGCTTGCCTAAAAACTTAAATATTACTACATCTGAAGCAGCAACTGTAGCACACAGTCCCATGGTCTTCCTTCTGGATCACTTGTTTTCCTCTCACTTCCTCTATTATTTTCTTGTTCTCTCCCTAAAGTCCCCCTCTTGTTTGTGATATATCATTTGCAGGCAGGGACCTGGCTTTCTATTTCTTTCATGGCTCTCTGGCGCTTCAGCACAAAGTGTTCTGGGTACACTTGTTCTGTGTCTAGCAAGTTTTAACACTGGATGTCCATCAGAGTTGTGAGGGGAATGCTTTGAAAATGTAGCATCCTTAACCCCATCCTAGTAATTTTGATTCTGAAAATCTGGGCAGGGGTTGGGAAATCTGTATTTTTTTTTTAAGTTCTACAGACGATTCTGAAGGACAGCTGTGGCTGAGACATTCAATGCAATGATCCCCTGACTTACTTCTGACTAGAAACCCATGACCTCAAAGACAGAAGAACAATGAAGAGGAGATGAGAATGGAGTGAATTAAGAAGTCGAACCCCTGAGCCTTCCAACCTCTCCTCTTTCCAAACTCTAGAGCACTTCCCATGGCTCTCCACTGCATCTGCATCTATTTCTACTGGTCTCTTAGGGTATTGGGTGGCTGTCACTAAAGCTTGATCATGCGTGGTAGCTGATGGTTCTCAAATGTGTATTTGTACCCCTTACATTTTTTGAGAATATACTTTTAACCTAGCACAGTAATGGGCATATAGTAGATATTCAGTAAATGTTTTTCTAAGAAAAAGTCTTGACCTGAGTTCACAGAGCATTGCATTTGGTTTGAGGAAAACATTTGGATCCTTGGGGTTTTATATTCAGACTCCTTGAAAGAAACAGACTAAATGTTCTTTTTAGCCTTATATAACTGCAGACAAACGAACTTATTTAGTAGCCAAATTTTGTTTAGTTACTCAGTCGTGTCCGACTCTTTGCAACCTTATGGGCTGCAGAACATCAGGCTTCCCTGTCCTTCACCACCTCCTGGAGCATGCTCAAACTCATGTCCATTGAGTAAGTGATGCCATCGAGCCAGCTCATCCTCTGTCATCCCCTTCTCCTCATGTCTTCAATCTTTCCCAGCACCAGGGTCTTTTCCAATGAGTCGGCTCTTTGCATCAGGGGACCAAAGTATTGGAGTTTCAGCTTCAGCATCAGTTCTTCCAATGAATATTCAGGACTGATTTCCTTTAGGATGGACTGGTTGGATCTCCTTGCAGTCCAAGGGACTCTCAAGAGTCTCCTCCAACACCACAGTTCAAAAGCATCAATTCTTCAGCGCTCAGTCTTCTTTATATTCCATCTCTCACATCCATACATGACTACTGGAAAAACCATAGCTTTGACTAGACGGACCTTTGTTGGCAAAGTAATGTCTCTGCTTTTTAATATGCTATCTAGGTTTGTCAAGGCTTTCCTTCCAAGGAACAAGCGTTTTTTAATTTCGTGGCTCCAGTTACCATCTGCAGTGATTTTGGAGCCCAAGAAAATAAAGTCTCTCAATATTTCCATTGTTTGCCCATCTATTTGCCATGAAGTGATGGGACTGGATGCCATGATCTTTGTTTTTTGAATGTTGAGTTTTAAGCCAGCTTTTTCACTCTGCTCTTTCACCTTCATCAAGAGGCTCTTTAGTTCCTCTTCACTGTCTGCCATAAGGGTGTGTCATCTGCACATCTGAAGTTATTGATATTTCTCCTGGCAATCTAGAGGATGGGATGGTTGGATGGCATCACTGACTCAATGGACATGAGTCTGGGTAAACTCCGGGAGTTGGTGATGGACAGGGAGGCCTGATGTGCTGCAGTCCATGGGGTTGCAAAGAGTCGGACAAGACTGAGTGACTGAACTGACTGACTGACTGACCTGGCAATCTTGATTCCAGCTTGTGCGTCATTGAGTCCAGCATTCCATATGATGTACTCGGCATACATAAGCAGGGTGTCAATATACAGTCTTGACGTATTCCTTTCCCAATCTGGAACCAGTCCATTGTTCCATGTCTGGTTCTAACTGTTGCTTCTTGACCTGCATACAGGTTTCTCAGGAGGCAGGTAAGGTGGTCTGGTATTCCCATCTCTTTAAGAATTTTCCACAGTTTTTTTGTGATCTAGTCAAAGGCTTTTATGTAGTCAATGAAGCAGAAGTAGATGTGATTTTAAAAATCCAAATCACCTAATGAAATAACTGTTGCTTCTTGACCTGCATACAGGTTTCTCAGGAGGCAGGTAAGGTGGTCTGGTATTCCCATCTCTTTAAGAATTTTCCACAGTTTTTTTGTGATCTAGTCAAAGGCTTTTATGTAGTCAATGAAGCAGAAGTAGATGTGATTTTAAAAATCCAAATCACCTAATGAAATACCTATAAGCCCTTCCTGATTATCTTTCATGGCCATTTTAACCAAGACTTCTGATTCTTACATTTTAATAGTCCCATTATTTAAAATACAGTCAGGTACAATAATAGGTAA
Source organism: Oreotragus oreotragus (assembly GCA_006410675.1). NCBI lineage: Eukaryota > Metazoa > Chordata > Mammalia > Artiodactyla > Bovidae > Oreotragus > Oreotragus oreotragus. The sequence continues at coordinate 136,225 of SJYX01017660.1, read as the reverse complement.
TTACTGTCTTTTAAGATAAATGTAAGTTCTTTTAGAAAACCCATAGCAAAGCTGAAGCTCAACAAACATTTATATAACACAAAACAAAACTTCAGAGCTGGGTGCCATATGTCTTGAAGAATTTTTCTAAGGAAAAATCTTTGAGATGAACTGTCTCCATTGGTTTGCTGCCCAGCGTTTTTTCACTGGAGCTGCTATTGCACAAGATTGCAGCAACAGCTTGATCTTTGTCTTGGTCTCACTTATTTTTGGCCCCAATAGGTTGAGATTATTTTGAATAAGTGCACTAGAAACGGCTCTGTTAAGTCCCTTCTTTGTTTCATGCCACAGATCTTGACTGAAAATAGTACAATTGCTTCATTAGCAGTTATAAAAGGCTCGATGCCAGGAATCCTTAGGAAGCCACAATAGAAAGATACCAAGGCTGTTTAGGAGGCTGAAATAAGAACAACTATCTACCAACGGGTCAATTAAAGCTGTTCTTCCTCCTTTGCTGGAATAAGCGAGTGACTGAACCTCACCATTTGGGGTCTGCTCCTTGCAATAGCTTCCCTGACCCCACAAAGCACCAGGCAGAAGTTGCAAGGGCTTGCCTCGAGGTCATCGGACTTGATGCTTCATTTAACACACACTAGGAGATGAGTGCCACTGCTAGGTTCCCTTGAAGGAAAACATTAAATTGAAACAAACCCTTTTCCAGTGTTTCTCAGAATAAAAGGGGTCTGCTAAGTGAGACAATTGTAAATTACCATCTCCTCCACTCTGCTTTTTGCCAGAAATTTCTATTAATTTAGCAACATTCAGAGCCTTGTCAGAATTCCATATTTTCAGTCCACAGACTTAATTGGGATCATACAGAGAGAATGGCAAGCATGGGCTAAGTTTCCCAAGGGCTTGGGATTATTGCAAAGAGTCACACAGTATGGGCTGCAATTGAGGGGGCCTGATAGGGGGACAGAGGGGATTCAAAAGCAAGATCTACAGCAGCAGAGAGTATCTTGCTCTTTGACTTTTCCTCATCTTTGAATTTTTTGAAATTTAGAATCTTAAGCAAGAAAAAAATCTTTAGGATGATCTTCCCATTTTTTAAAAACTAAAATTTCTGAAAGCCAGAGATGTATAAAAAATGGATGTGAGACACAAGGTCACACAACTTGACTGTGGCTGATTCATGCCTATTTGTTCATGTTCAACTATTAGAATATTTTTGGTACCTAATAGTAAATGCAGAAAGGATTTGAGTGAAAGAGTTAGCTACTCCACTGCAGCCTCAGGACAAGGTTATGAAGAAAGCAATTCTCAAAACATATTCTATCACCATGCATGAAAGGTTCACTCAAAAATAGACACAACAGCCACAATACAGCATGACAAGGATTATGTTATCATTATAGCCAGCATCAGGCAACAAGAAATCCTCCTAAACCAATGGTTGGTCAAGGGCACACTTACGGTTCAATACTTGGGGGCCATCCCTAAGGGTTAGATAGCAGAAATAGCTGTAGCAGCAGCCTCTGGAGGGTGGCTCCTCTGCTTAGAATGCTTAACCCAGATGTGAATCATGCATGCACACCCCAAGGCTGGTCTGTGTGCCTCACAATGTCAATCTATATTGTTGAGGAATTTTAACATAAATCTCAGACATTATAACAAACAGCTTCGTGGTGAAATAAGAATTCGAACCCAGGCCTTCTGATTCCACTCCAAAATCCTTTTCAAAGGGTCACATGCCTCTCTTCTAATACTGTCTCTTATACACATCTAGATGTGTATAAGAGACAGGGCTGTGACCATTCAAGAACTCCACTATGGCTGGGCTCCTTCCTGCAGGATGTAGGGGGAACCAGCAAGGTCAAAATTTTCTAAAACATGGTTTATGTGATGGGAACCTTGAAATTCCCTGACCAGACGGCTCAAGCCAGCTTCCAGAACCTGCATGGGCTTCTTCCCTGGGTCCTTCCTCCTGAAGGCAGATTATGTAGCCAGTATGAATACCATACGCTAGACATAAGGCCGTGGAGTAGCTGTTTGCAGGGACGTGTGAATAGAATTTAGCTGGACACTCCAGCCCATTGGTCCATGTGCCCACAAGGCTCCTTTATAGTAAGGGTAGAGTCTATAAGGGAAGAGATGGGTGGGTGAGCTACAGGCTGGTAACCCAGGCCTCCTTTCCCCATGCCATTATGATCCAGTGTGGAACTCTAAGAGGTGCAACTTTAAATTCAAACCTGGTCTTCCAGGTCTTGCAAAGGTATATTTGTCAAGGCAGGAGGATGGACATGTTTTGATAACAGTTCATCAGCTTTATAACTTTTAAGTGTTTAGATATATATTTGGGCCTCAATTTGTACTCTGATTTCAGGTCTTAATAAATATCANAAAAAAAAATCCAAAAGGTCACTAAACATATGCTAAAAAAGATGCCAAAATAGTAAATCATGCATTCCCATGAAATAAGGATTCCTTAAACTGGTTCTAAGGAACCTAGACTGGTGTGTCCTACAACTTCTATAAAGGAGCATGTTTCAGAGCTGTCTCCAAAGCCCCCTTCTTGGAGTCTCATGGAGCCACCAGCAGATGCACAAGATGACCTCTCAGTACTATGGCGCGTTGTTCACAAGATAATTTTGCCTTCCAGCTTGCCTGAGCGGACCTCTAAGGTGAAGTGAGATGAACCCATAGGCAGCACTGAAGAAATACGTTATCAAGTTATTGCACTGAAAATCCTGCTAGTTCCTAGGGAGCCTGGGGTGGGGGTGGGGGGTTTTTGGAAATGTCTGTGGGGGCACTGATTTAGGCTTAGAACTGTTTGCTTTGAATCCTTTTCTCAGATTTTGCATACTCCTGTGATTCCGGCCCTTGACTGCATGTTATATTATGTGAGTAGGTTGTAAAAACTCTCTGAGCCTGGTTCTACACTAGAGCAATCAGATCAGAATCTCTGGGGCTGGGGTCCAGGCATGAGTATTTTTTTTCAAGGTTTTAGGATTGTTTGAACGCACAACCAGTGTTGAGACCAGTTGCCTAACTCAGTGCTTCTCAAACTGTGGTGTGCACATTAGAACACAAATCCTGAGATTCTGCATATCTGAGAACCCTCACAGGTCAGGATGATTCTGATGTACCATGGAGTATACTTTGAGCAACAAGGATCTAGTCTCTTATGCCTCCAAGTTTTTGAGAACAAAGCCACTAAAGCAAAACCTGAGATAGGCCAAAATAATCCAACTCAACTCCATCATTTATCCTTCTGGAGAATGTGTGGAATACAGCTTCAGTGTGACTACTTGCTTAGAATATGCTTAGAATATTTTCCCAATCATAAGGTAGCATGGCTCTAATTCCCCAAAGCTAACTATCTCATGTACTCAGAAAAGCCATCTCTGCATTCTCTGTTTATTATGCCCTTCGTATTTACTAATTGTCTCTAGTCTCACTGCCTCTGTAGTGAGCCTGTGAGTGCGTGATACTTGTGTTTGTGGTTCTTTTCATAGCTCTAGTGTAAGCCGATTCATTGCAGGATGCAGGGAGGTATTGGAAGAAGCTGCATCACAAACAGCCAGTGGTCTGCCCATAGCACAGGCAGCTGGCTAGGAGAGGGCAATCTTTAAATGTAAACAGAGAGGGCTGGGGCTCAAAGCGGCCTTTTTGCTGCACCTGCATAAGCAGATAGTGACTGACATCAGCCATGGCTACCTGAATCTGAAGGACGAGGGAGAGAATTTTGCAAACTCAGAAAGAACAGAAAAGCCAGGCCACTACCCACAGAGCCCAAGGTGCGCACCTATGAATTATGTTATCAGCTGCACAGCAGGACTGCAGAAAGCACTCACTATGAACAATATATAAATTACAGGGGTCATTCAATGAGCAGATCAAGTGCAATTAAAATGCAAAAGACTTTTCTTTTTACCTGACTCAAAAAAAAAATTTTGTGACACAAGGGTGCCTCAAATTGTCCAGTAGAGCAGAGGTGGGGTGAGGGGGAGAGGTGTGTGTGTGGGGGGAACCTGATTACTGGACTCAAAAAGGCTAACGTGCAATTTGTGTTCTTTTTATGTAGATTAAATGCATTGACTGCAGCTTGTACTGCTTAGATACGCAGCAGGGAGTCAAAAGCTTGGGTATCAGTCAACCGCAGCCAGCAGCTAAAGCATGGGGCCAGATCTGTTATTGTGCCTTAGATGAGACACTTAACCTAATCTAATGGGAGCAAACCCCCCTGGACAAATAAAAGGGCATTACCAGCAGCAATGGTAGCTGTAATGTTAAGAAAAAGCACCAAATATTTTTTTGTGATAACATAATTAATGGCTTTTCCAGCCTCCTCTTTGCTCTTTAAAAATCCTGCCTCCCAGCTCACTGTGGCTTGTCTCACATCTACCCCACAAAGAGTCTCGGTAAATAACAGGACACAGCATTCCGCCTTCTCACCCTCCCTGGAAGTCATGTGTCCTAGGTATACCACCATCAGAAAAATGTATCTTTTCCCTTGGAGCTATAACTACACCCTCAAGTAGTGTGAAAACATCATTGGGTTTTGATGAGTTTGCAAACAACAGCGAGGCAGACTGGCCAGGATGCCTGCAGGAAAGCATGAGATGCCCCACTTCTAGCAAGTTCCCAAGTAATGCCAGTGCTGCCATCTGGCACAATGGCCTCTCCTCCCAACACCCTGCATGACCTACCCTCAGTAGTCACACCACTGACACTTCAGCCGTATTCTAATGGTCACACAGACCAGCCATGCCTTCACTGTGGGAGGAGACTACACAAGGGTGTCAGTACCAAAAGGCAAGGCTCATCGTGGGCCATCTTGGGGGCTGGTGACCACACCAAATAAGCCAAAGCACCCTATTCTCTCTGCAAAACACAAAGACTGAGGTCCATGGCCCGCTGAATGCTCACAGCCACACTCTAATACTGCATACACTTCTGCTCCCAATGGCTGGGTCTGCTTGCTTCCAAACCGGTTTATGATGATTGTTTCAGCTGTGCTTGTTACTAAAATTTAGTCATGGTTAGTTGGGAAGATTCGCTGGAGAAGGGGTAGGCTACCCACTCCAGTGTTCTTGGGCTTGCCTTGTGGCTCAGCTGGTAAAGAATCTGCCTGCAATGTGGGAGACCTGGGTTTGATCCCTGGGTTGGGAAGATCCCCTGGATAAGGGAAAGGCTACCCACTCCAGTATTCTGGCCTGGAGAATTCCATAGACTGTATAGTCCATGGGGTCACAAAGAATCAGACATGACTGAGCAACTTTCACTTTCACAATTTCACAGTAACAACATGTGAACTGATGAAATATGGATGCAAAAGGAGTGGTTTCTTTGGGAACAAAGTTGAACATTTTGGAAAGATGTAATAGTAACAGGTAGCTAAAGATGTTGAATTCTCTGACATATATCACAGCAATGTTTTCTTAGGTCAGTTTTCCAAGGCTATAGAAATACCAGATAGGCTAAAAAGTTCATTTGAGTTTTTCCATAAGATGTTATAGAAAAGTCCCAATGAAGTTTTTGGCAAATCCAATAAAAGCAAAAATCAACAAATGGAACTTAATCAAATACATAAGCTTTTGCACAGCAAAGGAAATGATAAATAAAATGAAAAGATAACCTACGGAATGAGAGAAAATATTTGCAAACTATGCAACCTACAAGGGCTTTACTTCCAAAATATACAGACAGCCCATACAACTCAGCAACAAAAAAAACAATCAAAACATAGGCAGATGACCTAAAAAGACATTTCTCCAAAAAAACTTACAGATGACCAACAGGCATGTGAAAAAATGTTCAACATTGCTCATTATTAGGCAAACGCAAATCAAAACTACCATGAGGTATCACCTCCACCAGTGAGAAAAGCCATCATTAAAAAGTCCACAAATAATAAATGCTGGAGAGTGTGTGGAGAAAAGGGAACCGTCTTGCACTGTTGGTGGGAGTGTAAATTGGTGCTGACACTAGGGAAAACAGTATGAAGTTTCCTTAAAAAACTAAAAATGGAGTTTTCATATGAGCTAACACTCCCACTCCTGGGCATGGAAAGTGAAGTGAAGTCACTCAGTCGTGTCTGACTCTTTGTGACCCCATGGACTGTAGCCTACCAGGCTCCTCTGTCCATGGGATTTTCCAGGCAATAGTACTGGAGTGGATTGCCATTTCTTTCTCCAAGGGATCTTCTCAACCCAGGGATCGAACCCAGGTCTCCCACATTGTAGACAGATGCTTAACCGTCTGAGCCACCAGGGAAATCATTCCTGGGCATATATCTGAAGAAAACCCTAAATTGAAAATATTTATGCATCCCAATGTTCATAGCAGCAGTATTTATTAATATAATAGCTAATACATGGAAGCAAACTAAATGTCCACCAGTAGATGAATGGATAAAGAATGTGGCACATATATATAGTGGAAAATTATTCAGTCATAAAAGACTGAAATAATACCATTTGAAACATGGATGAACTTAGAGACTATCATACGAAGTGAAGTGAGTCAAAGGAAAATACCATAATCTATCTCTTATGTAAATACATGGAATCCAAAATATGATATAAATGAACTTATTTACAAGACAGAAAAAGACTTACATAAAACAAACTTACGGTTACAAAAGGGAAAGAGGGTGGTTGAGGGACAAATTTCAGTTCAGTTCAGTCGCTCAGTTGTGTCCAACTCTTTGCGACCCCATGAATCGCAGCACACCAGGCCTCCCTGTCCATCACCAACTCCCGGAGTTCACTCAGACTCACGTCCATCAAGTCGGTGATGCCATCCAGCCATCTCATCCTCTGTCGTCCCCTTCTCCTCCTGCCCCCAATCCCTCCCAGCATCAGAGTCTTTTCCAGTGAATCAACTCTTCTCATGAGGTGGCCAAAGTACTGGAGTTTCAGCTTTAGCATCATTCCTTCCAAAGAAATCCCAGGGCTGATCTCCTTCAGAATGGATTGGTCTGGATCTCCTTGCAGTCCAAGGGACTCTCAAGAGTCTTCTCCAACACCACAGTTCAAAAGCATCAATTCTTTGGTGCTCAGCCTTCTTCACAGTCCAACTCTCACATCTATACATGACCACAGGAAAAACCATAGCCTTGACTAGATGGACCTTAGTCGCCAAAGTAATGTCTCTGCTTTTGAATAT
>SJYX01017660.1:110361-127459 GCA_006410675.1 Oreotragus oreotragus | reverse complement strand
GCATCAGAGTCTTCTCCAATGAGTCAACCCTTTGCATGAGGTGGCCAAAGTACTGGAGTTTCAGCTTTAGCATCATTCCTTCCAAAGAAATCCCAGGGCTGATCTCCTTCAGAATGGATTGGTCTGGATCTCCTTGCAGTCCAAGGGACTCTCAAGAGTCTTCTCCAACACCACACTTCAAAAGCATCAATTCTTTGGTGCTCAGCCTTCTTCACAGTCCAACTCTCACATCTATACATGACCACAGGAAAAACCATAGCCTTGACTAGATGGACCTTAGTCGCCAAAGTAATGTCTCTGCTTTTGAATATGGTATCTAGGTTGGTCATAACTTAGGAGTTTGGAATTAGTCGATACAAACTACTATATATAAGATAAATAAACAACAAGGCCCTACTGTATAATAACACAGGGATATTTGATATCCTATAATAAACCATATGGAAAATAATATGAAAAAGAATATATATATGTTTATATATATATAACATGTGTATATATATGTGTAAATATATATAACTGAGTCACTTTGCTGTACGTCAAAAGCTAACAGGTTGTAAATCAACTATACTTGAGTTAAAAAACAGACAAAAATTACTGTTGAATTATGTATTGCCAAACAATTGTAAAAGATTGAAAATCATTTAAAAATTGGGAGGATTACACATTGAGCTTGTTTCACAGATGTATTACACTCTTGCTCCCCTTTCAAAACTGGAAGTCATAGACTGTATTTTAGGTCCAACTCATGAGAGAAGGAAAGCCTGTAACTCCCATCACCAGATTTATATTCAAAGAAAATGACTTGGCTATACATCAAAAGCTTAGTGAATGAATGTATATTTACATGTTTTAAGTTAAAATATCTACAGTTTGTATATACCATTTTTTCAATGATTCCTTGTTTTAACTATCATTTTTTTTTCCAATTAAGCAACCAAATTCTGGTTCACATGGATAGGTACAAAGCATCCATTATAAACATGGGAAATTGCTTCTGGAACTGGCACTTTTGTTTATAAGTAGGACGAAAGAAAGATAGAAGAGGGGGCTCAATCATCTGGTTCTAGAAAGTTCTGAGACTGGAAGGCAATTTATCTGCAGTCATACTACTTGCTATCAATGAGATGGAGCCACAGCTGCCGTATTGTAAACACACCTGAAGCTTCATACTGTCTTTTGGTGTCTGCTTTCCCTCTCCAGGCCATCCTTGCCATTTATTTTAACTTGATTTCATTTGTATGCAGCGCTTATGTGACTCTTTGTGACCCCATGGACTATAGCCCACCAGGCTCCTCTGTCCATGGGACTTCCCAGGCAAGAATCCCGGAGGGGTTGCCATTTCCTTTTCCAGGGGATCTTCCCGACCCAGGGATCAAACCTGCATCTCCTGCGTTGGCAGGTGGCTTCTTTGCCACTGAGCTGCCAGGGAAGCCCACACAATGCTTAGGAAGAGATACAGCTGTCTGCCTACCAAATCTCATGCTCCCCTTTCCATGGTGTTGTTGCTAGGGCATGGCTACCCAGACAGGGGGTGCATTCTCCGTCCCCATTTCCATCCATATGTGGCCCTGTAACCAGTCCCCATCAACGAAATAAGACTGGAGGTGAGAGGCAGCACTTCCGGGCTGGGATTTTGAAGAAGTAAATGTACCTTTTCCATGGTCTTTCTCCTCCTGCTGGCTGTTTGCACAGGACTGAGGCTCTGGAGGTTGGCAGGACTACACGGTGGAAGAAGCCTGAGTCACTCACTTTCCATGGGAAAGTCACTTAGTCACTGATCAGGAACACCCACAAGGCACCATTAAGTTTGGAGGGTTGTTTGTTACAGTAGCTAGTGTTATATCACTTTAATCAACACAGAAGTGCTTACCTGAGGCTGGCCCTTCTTCATTATTCTGTCCCTCCCCTTCCTCTCACCGTAGCCTCTTATGTCTAATTGGGATTATTATATATATATTTTTGGTATGAGTTGTAGATTTCTACACAACTGTATGAAAAATGCTGTCTGTAGCTGTATCTTTCTGAGAAGAGGGTCCACACTTTTGTGGGCATTTCATATAGGCCTGGAAGCCCCTCAAACTATTATGAAGAGCTGCTCTAAGAAATTCACCTTCAATGTCATATTCCTAATTGAATCCATGACCTTAATTCACCCTATGATTTAGAGATCTGAGTATCTATGGGTAATTCATGGATGCAGATTGAAGTGAAAGCAAAAGTAAAGAGTGCATGCTAGATGGTGAATGCAAATACAGAAGTACATCATAAAGTGAACAGAATCAAAATGGTGGGCCGAGGAAGCTGAATGAAAGCCCCTCTGAGATTTATTAAGTGACTGCCTTTCTCCTGTTGCATAAGTACAGTCCCAAAGCAGATCCTGATGACCTAAGAGAGCTACCATCTTCCTTTCCAACAGCCTAATTTATGGCATAGGAATAAGGAGATCCTGTTTTTATATACACACACACACATACACACAGATACACATATATACTGAGAAGCAGCTCTTCTCTAGCTCAATTTATATTTCCTAAGAAATTTATGTCCAACGAAACCATGTTAATGCCAGGGCAGTTAAAAATCTAGGAGAGGGGGTGGCTGTAGGATTCTGCAGAGGGCTGGAAATCTGAGACAATGGATCATGCCTGTCCTGAGCATTGAAAATTACTGGGTGGAACTAAGGGTCTTCAGAGAGTTTATTATTCATATGAAGTTGTCTAGTCTTCAGAGGCTGGGAATGACCTGAATTCTAAGCCAAGGTTGATGTAGACCTTTACCATTTGCTTACTGTCTTTTAATAGAGCAAATGTGGATATGTCATATTCATCTTGAAGGCGTGTGGAGGAGTGTGCAGCCACCACACAACGTCCCTTTTCCCCAAGAGCAAGCATGCATGTAGGAGGTAGGAATAGTCATCCGAGGTAATGGAGAGTTAAACTTTCAGGATCCCCCCTCCACCCCATGTTTTTAACTAAGGTCTACTGATACCTTCTCTTGTTGTGCAGTTTGTAGATAAGGAGTCTGTTCTTTGAACACTCTGGACTTTATTTTGAATCACCTGGGAGTCTGGTCGAAAACGTAGATTCCTAGGTCCTAATTCAGACCTCCTGAATCAGCATCTCAGGAGTGCAGCCCAAGAACCGCTTCTTATACACATGCTGCAGGTGACTCTCAGTCTCACTGGTTTGCCCAGCCCTGGCCTAAGGTCTCTGAGGAACGGCAGCTCTGGCATGGCACTCTGTTCTACAGGGACTGTGGTGTGCTAGGAGACATATCTGGCTACACTAGCTAGCAATCATCTGGCTGCTCCATGGTATCTGTGTGCTTGTTCAAAGTGGCACTGGAGGCTGCAGATCTATGATGAGCTGCAGACATGGGTCTCTGTTCTGCAGGATGGGGTTTGTCAAGGTTGTAAAGAATAAGACCTACTTCAAAAGGTACCAAATGAAACTTAGAAGAAGACAAGAGAGTAAAACTGACTACTATGCTGGGAAACGCTTGGTAATCCAGGAGAAAATAAGTATAATATGTCCTAATACAAGATGAGTTCACATCACCAACAATCATTTGTCAGATTGCTTATGCCTGTGTATAAGGAGATATGACAGTCTGTGCAGCTAATGCCCATGAACTCCCGAAGTATGGCGAGAAGGCTGACCTGACAAATTATGCTGCAGCACATTTTACTGGTCCACCGCTGGTCCAAAGGCTTCTCATCAGTTTGGCGTGGACAAGGTCTATGATGGCCGTGTGGAGATGTCCAGCAATGAATACACATGGAAAGCACTGATGGTCAACCTGGTGCCTTCACCTCATATTTGGATGCAGAATCTTGCCAGATCTAACACTAGAAATAAGATGTGGGGGATCCTGAAGGGTGCTATGAGCGGAGGTTTGTTTATCCCTCATAGTACCTAATGGTTCCCTGGTTATGATTCAGAAAGCAAGGAATTCAATGCAGGAGTACTCTGGAATCACATCCTGGCTCAAACCATTATAGAGGACATGCATTACCTAACTGAAGAAGATGAAGATGCTTATAAGAACCAATATTCTTAATACATAAAGAACAACGTACCTCCAGACATGATGGAGGAGAGGTATGAGAAAGCTCATGCTGCTATATGAGAGAATCAGTCTATGATAAGAAGCTTAAGAAAGAGGTTAAAAAGAAGAAGAACTATACCAAAATGTCACTTGCCCAGAACAGAGATTGAGTAGCTCGGAAGGCAAGCTTCCTTAGCACTCAGGAATGGGCTGCTGAGAGCTGGTAAAGCAAATCACACTTTTCTATGAAGATTTTTTGGATTAAGACAGCAAAAAATTTATTGACCAAGCAGCCCCCAAAAAAGTGGCTTTGGAAGAAGGAAATGGCAGGGATACTAAAGCCTACACCCCAGCCATGCCACGTATTACCCTACCATCCACCCAGCTACAAGCTAGAAGAGATGCTGAAGTTCAAGTGATAATGTGATTTGCACTTTGAATGAGACACAAAGAAAAAGTTTTTTTAAAAATTCAGCCTCCTGACATGTGCCTCCCCAAATGAAAAGAGCAGTGCATTTCCACTGAACTCAGGACTGAAGACTCTCCTGAGGGTGGACCTGGCTGCCCTCCCTGTGATTATAGGCACCCGTAACAGAACTTATTGACATCCCCACATATCCTCCTCCTCCCTCTACACTCACAAGGCTGCTTGTTGCAAACATCTGTAACTGTCCAGGAGAACACACTTAGCTGGTGCTCAGGGCAAGATGGAAGTGCTGCAGAGTCAGTGCCCCTGAGAGCAGGCCTCAAACGATGACAAATTGTTGGTGGACAAATACCCCAGCTTCCTCATTCCACCAGCAGGAAAACTCTGCAACATGATCAATATCCTCCTCCAGACGCCCCTGGGATTGATCTCTAGGAGCCCACGATGGGCCCTTGCCTGTTATCACACGCAGCTATGGCTCCCTTCCCTTCTCTTCTAACTACTCCACTTTCCCACCAGTGTTTCCTGGGACTGCCTTCCAAATAACCAACTTGCATTTGAATTTTTGTCCCTGGATCTGCTTCTGGGGGCACCCATCAGGATGTAAAAGACACAAAGGTGAGCTAACAGCTCTGAATGGACCCTGGAATTGTAAGAGACAAGCGTGGAGGCCAGCAAACACCTGTAACTGTAGCATTTTGGTGTGATGGTTAAAATCATCTGAGTGGTTTCTACTCTCATAGTGCTGACCTCTGCACAAAATCTCTGAATGCTGAGTAATCTTGATAGCCTGTTTTTTTGCTCCTCCTAAATTACGTGCTTTTTGCTACCTAGAGTGACAGGAGCAGAACAACGCCAGTCTCGGTTTGCTCTGTGGCAGACTGAACCCTCTGTGTTCTGCATCAGGAGGTCAAGATCCAAGCACAATTTGGGGTCTTATGAGGTCGCTGATGCACACCATGGGGAATCCTTGGGGGACAGGACATCCCGCATTTGTGCATCCCTTTAACAAATGTGGGCTTCCCTGATGGCTCAGGCGGTAAAGTGTCTGCCTGCAGTGCGGGAGACCTGGGTTCAATCCCTGTGTGGGAAGATCCCCTAGAGAAGGAAATGGCAACCCACTCCAGTACTCTTGCCTGGAAATTTCCATGGACTGAGGAGCCTGGTGGGCTACAGTCCAAGGGGTCGCAAAGAGTCAGACACGACTGAGCGACTTCACTTTTAACAAATGTATGTGGAGAACTTACTGCTGGTCAGAGTCTGGGGGATCCAGAAGGGATGTGCATTAAGTCTGCTCAGGCTGTTGCTACAGGCAGCTCTACCAGCCCCTCCCCTGGGGGGCCTGGCCACATGGAAGCTCCCTTCCCATCTGGCCTAGATGAAGCTAGAGCCTGCTGAATGCTCTCCCTGCAATTATTTCAGGCCTCTCTGCTTCACCCTCCACCCTGGGAGCAGTGTTCAGTTCAGTTCAGTTCAGTTCAGTTCAGTCGCTCAGTCGTGTCCGACTCTTTGCGACCCCATGAATCGCAGCACGCCAGGCCTCCCTATCCATCACCATCTCCCGGAGTTCACTCAGACTCACGTCCATCGAGTCCTTGATGCCATCCAGCCATCTCATCCTCGGTCGTCCCCTTCTCCTCCTGCCCCCAATCCCTCCCAGCATCAGAGTCTTTTCCAATGAGTCAACGCTTCGCATGAGGTGGCCAAAGTACTGGAGTTTCAGCTTTAGCATCATTCCTTCCAAAGAAATCCCAGGGTTGATCTCCTTCAGAATGGACTGGTTGGATCTCCTTGCAGTGTTATCCTTCTGAAATACAAAACTGTATGCCACTCCCCTGCTCAACAGTCATAAGTAGCTTCCCTTTGCCTGTGAAATAAAGGACAAACTTCTGACTGCATGTGCAGCCAAGGGCTCTCCAGTCTGGCTCGACACCATCCTCCCCACCTTTATCTCTTCCAGCAGGTGGTTGTATTCCCCCGAACACTCCACAATCTTTCAGACCACTATCCTCTTGCATATGCCGTTCATTAGGCCTGAATCTCACTTATTCTTTTAGCCAATCCCTAGTCACTGTTGAGCACCCACTTAGAATGTCACCTCTCCTATGAAGACTTGCTCACCCCCTCCTCTAGTTTCAATAGCACCAACAGCCATGTCTTCTATGTCCCTTGCTGTTGTTACTCATGTGGAAAATTCAGTATTGAGTACCCTATGCTATCACTGTTTCTGGGTCTGTGCGGAAAGCAGGGGGGGGGGGTGTTGCCATTTTTGTTCATCTTTGTACCCTACTGGTGGGCTTCAGACAATACCTGGCACACTGTACATTTGTAAGAAATGCTTGCAAACACCTGCCCAGACCTCAGAGAGCCAAAAGGAGATTTAACCCTTTCTCTCCAGTAATTGGTACCATTCCTGCTGTAGCATCCGTCCTGCACACCTGGATGGTAATGTTCACTTGGGTTGTCCTCTCAGCTGCTTCTGTTTTGGGCCCCTACCACTTCTCTCCCTTGCTTTATAGCTGAGCTCTGGAGGTTGCACCAGGATCTGAGGTCCCCAGGGTGCTCTGAGGTGCCAGGTGCCAGAGCTGAGCAGGTGGACTTTTATTGCCCCAGGGCTGCATTGTGAGGCTCCACAGGCATGAAACTGATGGCATGGTAGCCCCCATAGACACCCACAGGGAGCCCTCAATTCTGAGGGGTGACAAGGAGACTCAAGAGGGGAAGGAATCAGATGGAGGTGCATTATACCTGCAGAAGCTGAAACATCATTCACAGGCGGAGGGGACTGTCTCCAAAGGGACAGCCAAGCAGTTATGTGTCTGTATCTAGGGAGGAGAGGTGAGTATGCAGCAACCTCACAGGTACTCAAGTGAGACCAGCAGCCGCTTACTCCTCCCAGAGGTCAATGGCAGCGCCGGCCTCGACAATCTTCAACCATCCTCAAACTAGAAAATAATTAACCAAACCTCTTCACTCAGCTGAGAGTCCACTTATTTAAGGTACAGGCCAGAATGTTTCATTCTTGAGAGATCTGGATTTTATGAGTGCTTGCAACAAACTGAACCAGGCAAGATGCTATGTGTTTTCTGTGCATTGATTCAACGAACTCCCATAATGAACCCTGGTTGGTAAATTTCATAAGCATCCTCCCTTTTGCAGATGAGAAATCAGAGGCTCAGTGAAGTAACTTGGCCAAATTCACACCATCACTAAGGAGGGGAACTGGTATCCTTATCAGTTCTGCCAGGCCCCATGATCCATGTTTGGAACTTCTACACAATGCCACCCTGAGTACAATGCCTTCTCTGATATCCATGGAGAAGAGACTGTATAGAAACAAGGTAGGGGCCTGGCCCCTGGTGCTTGGCCCCTAGCTAGCTATGGTGGAACTGTATTTTCTCTGATGCATGGTTATCAAGGGTGGGTATCTGGGGTCTATGAAAAGATCAACTGATGGAATATGGAACTGAGTTTAACTAGTTGGCATATTCCTGAGAAGGAATGTGAGAAGGGCTTTCGTTGCATTTTTAGGTTGTTGCATTGATAAACCTTCNGTGTTGCCATTTTTGTTCATCTTTGTACCCTACTGGCGGGCTTCAGACAATACCTGGCACACTGTACATTTGTAAGAAATGCTTGCAAACACCTGCCCAGACCTCAGAGAGCCAAAAGGAGATTTAACCCTTTCTCTCCAGTAATTGGTACCATTCCTGCTGTAGCATCCGTCCTGCACACCTGGATGGTAATGTTCACTTGGGTTGTCCTCTCAGCTGCTTCTGTTTTGGGCCCCTACCACTTCTCTCCCTTGCTTTATAGCTGAGCTCTGGAGGTTGCACCAGGATCTGAGGTCCCCAGGGTGCTCTGAGGTGCCAGGTGCCAGAGCTGAGCAGGTGGACTTTTATTGCCCCAGGGCTGCATTGTGAGGCTCCACAGGCATGAAACTGATGGCATGGTAGCCCCCATAGACACCCACAGGGAGCCCTCAATTCTGAGGGGTGACAAGGAGACTCAAGAGGGGAAGGAATCAGATGGAGGTGCATTATACCTGCAGAAGCTGAAACATCATTCACAGGCGGAGGGGACTGTCTCCAAAGGGACAGCCAAGCAGTTATGTGTCTGTATCTAGGGAGGAGAGGTGAGTATGCAGCAACCTCACAGGTACTCAAGTGAGATCAGCAGCCGCTTACTCCTCCCAGAGGTCAATGGCAGCGCCGGCCTCGACAATCTTCAACCATCTTCAAACTAGAAAATAATTAACCAAACCTCTTCACTCAGCTGAGAGTCCACTT
The DNA here is from genome assembly GCA_006410675.1 of Oreotragus oreotragus. Taxonomy (NCBI): domain Eukaryota; kingdom Metazoa; phylum Chordata; class Mammalia; order Artiodactyla; family Bovidae; genus Oreotragus; species Oreotragus oreotragus. The sequence continues at coordinate 118,693 of SJYX01017660.1, read as the reverse complement.
ATTTAAGGTACAGGCCAGAATGTTTCATTCTTGAGAGATCTGGATTTTATGAGTGCTTGCAACAAACTGAACCAGGCAAGATGCTATGTGTTTTCTGTGCATTGACTCAACGAACTCCCATAATGAACCCTGGTTGGTAAATTTCATAAGCATCCTCCATTTTGCAGATGAGAAATCAGAGGCTCAGTGAAGTAACTTGGCCAAATTCACACCATCACTAAGGAGGGGAACTGGTATCCTTATCAGTTCTGCCAGGCCCCATGATCCATGTTTGGAACTTCTACACAATGCCACCCTGAGTACAATGCCTTCTCTGATATCCATGGAGAAGAGACTGTATAGAAACAAGGTAGGGGCCTGGCCCCTGGTGCTTGGCCCCTAGCTAGCTATGGTGGAACTGTATTTTCTCTGATGCATGGTTATCAAGGGTGGGTATCTGGGGTCTATGAAAAGATCAACTGATGGAATATGGAACTGAGTTTAACTAGTTGGCATATTCCTGAGAAGGAATGTGAGAAGGGCTTTCGTTGCATTTTTAGGTTGTTGCATTGATAAACCTTCTTTTTTACTGTTAAATAATTATGCTCTATTACAATGCTCTAATATATAAAACATTGTGGGTTTTGGCACTAAGAAAATCAAAGAAATCAATGAATCAGAATCAAGTATCCAGAACAGGGATGTGAGCACTTGATTTATGAAAAATGATTCATGACAGAACAATGGGAAAAGGATGATCTTTGCAAAGAATGGTGTTGGATTAATGGGGTAGACATATGCGAACCATACTGTGTCTTGGCCACTGATACACCAAATACAAATACCAGTACCAGTGCCAAATGGATCGACTGGATTATAGATCTAAAACTGAAAAGTAAAGTCAGTGTTGATAAACCTTGAAGGGCCAGAGTTTTAGTCCCTTTGACACATTCCAGTTCTCAAGTGTTAAGTTTCTTGAGTAGGTCTGCCCATCTCAGGTTGTCAACTTCCTGAGTACAGTAACTCTCTTTAAAATCTGTGCATAAGCGCCAGTGACTATCACGAATGGGCAAGTGATGAACACCTCTGGTGATGGTGACCATGGTGGTTTAATTGAATAACTGTGTTTTCATGTTTATTTAGGACTTTAACAATCACTACAAAGTATTCTGTATACTGCTGTATATCAAATTATCCCAAAACGTAGCAACATAAAGCAACACTCTTATTATGCCCATGGATGGGTTCTGTGAGTCAGTAATTCAAACAAGGCACAGTGGGGATGCCTTGCCTCTGCTTCATGCTGTTTGGGGCCTAAGTTAGGAAGACTCAGTGGTTAGAGGTGACTGATTGGCTGGGGGCTAGAAGCACCTGGAGGATCTTCACCCACATCTGGCAGTAGGTCCTGGCTGTTAGCTGGTGTATCTGTTTATCAGAACACATACACATGACCTCTCTGTGTACCTGGTTGGGTGTCCTCACACCATGGTGGATGGGGTCATGATGGTAAGACTTCTCTTATAACAGTGTGAATGCTCCAGAAAGAAGGCAGAAACTGTATCACCTTTTATAACTTAACCTTATGTGTTACTTCTACTTCATTTTATTGGTTATAAGTGAGTTATTAGAACCAGATAAGATTCAAGGAGAATAGATATGGTCACCCGCCTCTAGATGGGAGGAGTGTCAAAACAGGCACCACAATTTTACTTTTTATAGGGTAGGAACTGTGTCATAGTTATCTCTGAATCCCTGTCATCTAACTTGGGACATGGCACAGAGTAGATGCCCCATGAGTGATTGGTAGATAAAGCAATGGATAAATGAAAGGAAGGAAAATTCATCCCATTGGAGAGGGTCACTCTGAGGAATATGGACATTTAGTCATTTTTACCTATTTTTGTTTGCATTGCATTTGGTTTTGTGTTTCAATAATAAAGAAAATCCGGAGAAGGCAATGGCACCCCACTCCAGTACTCTTGCCTGGAAAATCCCATGGATGGAGAAGCCTGGTAGGCTGCAGTCCTGGGGTCGCTAAGAGTCGGACACGACTGAGCGACTTCACTTTCACTGTTCACTTTCATGCATTGGAGGAGGAAATGGCAACCCACTCCAGTGTTCTTGCCTGGAGAATCCCAGGGACAGGGGAGCCTGGTGGGGTGCCGTCTATGGGGTCCCACAGAGTCGGACATGACTGAGGCGACTTAGCAGCAGCAGCAGCAATAAAGGAAATCACAGTTTGTAAAAGACCTGCAGAATGGAAAATAAGTTCAATGGTATTAGGATACTTGTGCTCTTATGGAGCATTCTATGGTCATTCATTCTTCTTCAGCTTGATACAGTCTCCTATGTTTGAATTTGCTGCATGGTTTCCAATAGACCATTTTAGAAGCCAGAACAGATTGAACATTTCATGGTGAGGTCTGAGTTGACTTCCTCAGTCTGCCTGCCCAACTCCTCTTTCTCTGTATTCTCCTCGATGACTTCTAGTCTTTCTATCTCTTTCCCCTCCCCCCATCCCTCCCCATCCTGCTATTTTTCCTTTCCCCTCCCCTGTTCTTGCTTACTCCATACTCCGCCTCCAATGTTACCTCCTCTAGCTTGGGGGTGGGATGTCTTCAGAATTGTTAGAGGAGTCAAGGAATGGGAAGCCACCCCTCCTCCCTTGGAGAATGTCCAGATTTGGATTAGTGCCATCGGTCCCTGGAATTCTCTTCCTCATTGCTTTGATATATGGTGTTTCATCGCTTTTATGGGCACCAACTGATGTCATGTGAAAGGCTTAAAGCTCTTGTGGTTGCAAACTAGTACAAAAAGCCCAATTTTACTGAGACACAACAGAAAAGGATTCCTTAAGAAGAAAAACCTTGACAATGGGAATCTGCCATTCCCAAATCAGCATTTGGAAAATTCTAGTCATATAAACATATGCCAGCAGAGACCTCAGAGACCATCTTGCCTAACTCCTCCTGTAACAAATAGGGAGCTGGGAGCCAAAGAGGAAGAGCTATAACAACCAGCATTTATTGGGTGCTGACTCTGCCCCAGGCACTTCATTACTTTATTCCAGTTGTGCAACCACCAGACGAACTGGAATCATTAACCCCATCTCCAAGATGAAGAGACAGAAGCTCAGAGAGGGTCAGTAACTTCTGCAAGGTCACACAGCTAGAAAATGGCTGAGTAGAGATTTGAATCCAGTGTCTAGGATGAGTCCTCAAACTGTGCTCTTAACCATTAGACTATACTGTGTTTCTAAGCGACCTTTTATCCTCCCTTCCCCACCCAGGGTCACATATAGTAAGAGTTAATAGATCAATTTCACAAAGGTAAGTTGAACAGCGCCTGGAATTCAACATGTGATGCTGCAGTTCAAGTCAAAGTCAGACTTTGTTAAAGTAAATTCTAATTCAGACTAGAGAGCCTAGGAGACCTTGGGGATGGTCCTTTGTAGAAACCACTATGAGCTTAGAGTAAGGACCATGGCAATGTGGTTCAGTGGTTTTAAGACTCAGACCTGAAGTCAGCATCCCAAGGTTCAACACAATTCTGCTTCTTCCTAACTTATTCTCACTGTGCATCAGTTTCCTCATCTATACAATGGGAGATTGTGATAGTTATCTGCCTGGGTAAAAAGCAAATAACACTAATAATCATAAAGTTCCTAGAACAGTGTTTGACACATAGTGAGCTTTTAAAAAGAATTTGCTCTGTTATTACTCAATGTAGTCTCCAGGGCCTAACACAGGTTTCAGCACATGGAAGGTGTTCAATAAATGTTTGTTGAATAAATGAAGAGAAATATATTAGTAGTTGTAATGGCATTCATCTGTTCTTCATCCTCTCAAAACAGAAAACAAGAATTAAAAAAAAGTTTCTCCTTGATTTTACCTTACAGTTTTTCCATATGTGGAAGCTTGATTCTTCTGTGATTGAAACCACTGTTCCTTGGCAACGCCTGGAGGAGCCTGAGGACCAGCTGTTTTCCACTTTAATTCTTTTCGGAGGCCCATTTTACCCAGGAAGAGACATCTTAAAAATGTGTAAGACCACAGCTTCAGGACGCTCAGTTACAACTGTCAAAAACTCAACCCAATCTGATAGAAGCCAAGAACTAAATTTCTTGACTCAACTATAAACTACAAGGATGACTTCAGGCATGGCTAGATCTAGGGATTCAAATGATGTCATTAGGACTTGGTCTTGTTTGATCTCTAGCTCTGCCTCCTTCAGTGATGGTTCTATTCTCTGGCAAGTTCTCCCCTGTGATGGCAGGATGGCCGTCAGCAGTTTCAGATTTATATCCCCACTCCAAAACCAGGGGAAACAAAGTACTTATTTTTATCACTCCAGGCAAATTCCCAGTTTCAGCTTTGAGTGGACCAGCTTGGGTCCTTTGTTCAATCCTGAACCACCACTGTGCCTCCAGGAATGAAACACTTTGATTTTCCAGGCTTCATACACATGTCCCCTACCTTGATCTCAGTAGAGCCAACCCCAGACAAACTATCTGGACTAAGAATGAGATGCTATCCCACTGGAAGAGAAAGGAGATGGGCAGGCACAAATAACAATCTTCTACTATAACTAGGCAGAAGAAGGGGTACAGCACCTTCCTTAAAAGGGTGGTAGTAAATATGCAACCCCATCTTACCTAAAGCTTCTTCTTCTATCAAACCCCACAAACCTCCTTCTAGCTCTAAGGCAGTGATTTTCAACACTTTTAACTTCTTCCTTCGGCAAAAAATGAAACTTATATTGAGAAGTAGTACATATATGAGCTGAAACGTTTCAACAAATTTACTTTTTATTAACTGCAGTGCACTCTGATAGTTTCTATTCTATTGTATTCCATTCCATTCTAATTTATTCCATTATATTCCTTCCTTTCCATTCCATTCCAATTCATTTTGTTATTTTTACTAGTCAGGGCAATGCTTAGGTACTAAAGCCCTAGATCTCAGTGGCTTAACAAAATAAAAGTTTCTCTCATGCTCATGTCCTAGCCCAGTGCAGATCAGGCAGCTCTACTTAGTGGCCTCCTTCCTACTCCAGGGATCCAGGCTCTTTCCATATTATGATGCCACCATCTTCAGCACAGGATTGTGGTAGATAGGAGCGAGAGGAGGAGAGGAACAGAGACAGGGAGACACACACACAGAGTCTTCAGGGGATTTCATGGCTTATCTGAATTTTGCCTGCATTCAACAGCCAGAAACTAATAACCAGGCTCCACCCTAACTGTAAGGGCCACTGTGAAACACAGTCTGAGCACCCAAGGAAGAGGAAGTGGGATTGATGAGCACCCAGGCAGTCTATGGCACACTGGTTATGTCTAGTATATGTCTTTTTGTAGTTTGCTAAGAAAGAGGGACTAATAGAAATAAGAAAGACTAATAGAGTTTTGCCAAGAAAATGCACTGGTCATAGCAAACACCCTCTTCCAACAACACAAGAGAAGACTCTACACATGGACATCACCAGATGGTCAACACCAAAATCAGATTGATTATATTCTATGCAGCCAAAGATGGAGAAGCTCTATACAGTCAGCAAAAACAAGACCAGGAGCTGACTGTGGCTCAGATCATGAACTCCTTATTACCAAATTCAGGCTTAAATTGAAGAAAGTAGGGAAAACCGCTAGACCATTCAGGTATGACTTAAATCAAATCCCTTATGATTATACAGTGGAAGTGAGAAATAGATTTAAGGGACTAGATCTGATAGATAGAGTGCCTGATGAACTATGGAATGAGGTTCGTGACATTGTACAGGAGACAGGGATCAAGACCATCCCCATGGAAAAGAAATGCAAAAAAGCAAAATGGCTGTCTGGGGAGGCCTTACAAATAGCTGTGAAAAGAAGAGAGGCGAAAAGCAAAGGAGAAAAGGAAAGATATAAGCATCTGAATGCAGAGTTCCAAAGAATAGCAAGAAGAGATAAGAAAGCCTTCTTCAGCGATCAATGCAAAGAAATAGAGGAAAACAACAGAATGGGAAAGACTAGAGATCTCTTCAAGAGAATTAGAGATACCAAGGGAACATTTCATGCAAAGATGGGCTCGATAAAGGATAGAAATGATATGGACCTAACAGAAGCAGAAGATATTAAGAAGAGGTGGCAAGAATACACAGAAGAACTGTACAGAAAAGATCTTCACGACCCAGATAATCATGAGGATGTGATCACTAATCTAGAGCCAGACATCTTGGAATGTGAAGTCAAGTGGGCCTTAGAAAGCATCACTAAGAACAAAGCTAGTGGAGGTGATGGAATTCCAGTTGAGCTGTTTCAAATCCTGGAAGATGATGCTGTGAAAGTGCTGCACTCAATATGCCAGCAAATTTGGAAAACTCAGCAGTGGCCACAGGACTGGAAAAGGTCAGTTTTCATTCCAATTCCAAAGAAAGGCAATGCCAAAGAATGCTCAAACTACCGCACAATTGCACTCATCTCACACGCTAGTAAAGTAATGCTCAAAATTCTCCAAGCCAGGCTTCAGCAATATGTGAACCGTGAACTCCCTGATGTTCAAGCTGGTTTTAGAACAGGCAGAGGAACCAGAGATCAAATTGCCAACATCCGCTGGATCATGGAAAAAGCAAGAGAGTTCCAGAAAAACATCTATTTCTGCTTTATTGACTATGCCAAAGCCTTTGACTGTGTGGATCACAATAAACTGTGGAAAATTCTGAAAGAGATGGGAATACCAGACCACCTAACCTGCCTCTTGAGAAATCTGTATGCAGGTCAGGAAGCAACAGTTAGAACTGGACATGGAACAACAGACTGGTTCCAAATAGGAAAAGGAGTACGTCAAGGCTGTATATTGTCTCCCTGCTTATTTAACTTATATGCAGAGTACATCATGAGAAACGCTGGACTGGAAGAAACACAAGCTGGAATCAAGATTGCCGGGAGAAATATCAATAACCTCAGATATGCTGATGACACCACCCTTATGGCAGAAAGTGAGGAGGAGCTAAAAAGCCTCTTGATGAAAGTGAAGGAGGAGAGCGAAAAAGTTGGCTTAAAGCTCAACATTCAGAAAACGAAGATCATGGCATCCGGTCCCATCACTTCATGGGAAATAGATGGGGAAACAGTGGAAACAGTGTCAGACTTTATTTTTTTGGGCTCCAAAATCACTGCAGATGGTGACTGCAGCCATGAAATTAAAAGACGCTTACTCCTTGGAAGAAAAGTTATGACCAACCTGGATAGTATATTCAAAAGCAGAGACATTACTTTGCCGACTAAGGTCCGCCTAGTCAAGGCTATGGTTTTTCCTGTGGTCATGTATGGATGTGAAAGTTGGACTGTGAAGAAAGCTGAGCGCCGAAGAATCGATGCTTTTGAACTGTGGTGTTGGAGAAGACTCTTGAGAGTCCCTTGGACTGCAAGGAGATCCAACCAGTCCATTCTGAAGGAGATCAACCCTGGGATTTCTTTGGAAGGAATGATGCTAAAGCTGAAACTCCAGTACTTTGGCCACCTCATGCGAAGAGTTGACTCATTGGAAAAGACTCTGATGCTGGGAGGGATTGGGGGCAGGAGGAGAAGGGGCTGACCGAGGATGAGATGGCTGGATGGCATCAAGGACTCGATGGACGTGAGTCTGAGTGAACTCTGAGAGATGGTGATGAACAGGGAGGCCTGGCGTGCTGCGATTCATGGGGTCGCAAAGAGTCAGACACGACTGAGCAACTCAACTGAACTGAACTGAAGAAAGAGGGAATGCTGGTTCTGACTCACTGCATGGGAGTCAGGACTCTTGCAGTGGTTGCCAGTGCCTTCGTTGGAAAAACCTGGCCCAAGCAGCCCGCCTTGACTTTTTCTCCCTGTAGACTAACTCTTCTTTGCTTCTGCCTTTCTACTCTTGTTTCATGGCATTTGACTGCATTGTCCCTGACGAGGAGACCCTGACCACCTTCCCGACCACCTTCCTCTCTACCCGCACCAGCAAATCTGTCGCTGACTTTGCCTGAGAACCTCTGCCTCACACCCCAGACTCCCTGAAGGAGCGGCAGCCACAGCTCCCGCCTCCTGCCTTGAGCTGTCCGCCCTCCAGCTCTCTCAACCCGTCTGTCTACCTTCTTACCCTGGGCAGCCCTGGGGCCTGTGGGGAGCGGGCTTTGCTTCCATTTCCTGTCCTGACGTAGAAAACGAGACACAGGTTCTGCAGGGCAGCTAATGGTCCCTGGAACTGTGGGGCTCTGCCTAGGTCAGGACTGAAGTAATTGAGCCAGCCAGGCATGTAATAAGATAGCTCTCCCTGCTCCCTGCTTCCCCTGCCACGCCCCCCCCCCCCCCCCCCCCCCGGGGGGGGGGCCCGGGGCCGCCGGGCCC